>JAHBCN010000184.1:0-247624 GCA_019359885.1 Listronotus oregonensis
ATAAAATTCAACGAATAGGTAAAAAATTTTTAATATTCGCACTATCTTTAAAACAAAAAACACCATTAGACCCCAAGTAACAAAAAAAAAAACCATACAATATAAACGAAAACAAAAAAAAATGTTATTTATAAGATCTCTTGTGAATGTAATAAACTTTATATAGGTAAAGCTTCCAGACCATTAGCCAAACGAAAAAAGAACATAGAACTTATATTAGAAACACAGAATTCCACAAATCAAAAATCTGTCAACACGCATTTGATAATAACCACATAATAAACTGGAATGCTTCTAGCATTATAGCAAAGGAAACTTGTTCAAAAAAACGTAAAATAAAAGAAAGTGATTCATTTTATTAAATAAAGACAGATTTTAGCATCAATATCTGTTAGTTTAAATAATACATGGTTCCCTTTTTATGCTTGATGCTGAAGTAAATTCAGGTAAATTTAAAAATCAATTAACACACCATACCACCCACCTTTCTGGTCTTTTTAAATACTATACATACAATTAAAAAACCCTATTGTCACTTATGACAAAACGTCATTAAAAGTTCAAAACCTATAAAGAATTTCCTAAGTTTTCAGACCTAAAATTTTTTAAAATTTAGTTTAATTTTTTGTTTTAGTTTCAATCTTGATAACGGTGGCCGACTTGCCACCGAAACGTAGATTAATATTTTGTTTTTTTTGGGTTTTTTTGGGGGGTTTTCTTCTTTTTGTTGCAGGCGATCTGCAAGTTCATAGGGGTCCATAGGGCGGGACAGGGTCAGCCCGAAATACCCCGGGTCCCGGCCCAAAGAGGGTCCCTTTTTCCCAAAAAAAAGAAAAAAGGTGGGGAAAACCCCAAAAATAAAACAAACTAAAACATGGATCCGCCACAAAAAAATTTGAACATATTTACTAACTAGTAGTTTCATTTTACTTATTAAAGAAAAATATTCGTTTTCAAAATCTGACCGCTCTTTACATTCGGATTCTAATAAACTACTAGCATTCTCTTGCTGAGACCCCTCAACCCCACCTCAATATCACTTTGTATATCGTCAAACTGACAAAAAAGAGGCTCAACCTTCTCTAATCTAATTTGGAGTTGACTAACGTCCAATTTTGATATTGTTAGGGTCAACTGATTCAAAATAACTCTTTTGCCTTTAAGTTGGCCTTTAATATTGCCCGTTTTTTTAATTTACTTAAATCAGACATCTTAAATAATAAATAAAACACTAGACAAACTTGCCAACATTCAACACAGAAATAACAAAAACAGTTTTATTTACCAAATTAATAATAGGGAAAGACCTTACTTGTATCACAGCAGCTTCTTCATCCAACTTGACCAAGTTGCACTTATACTTAGGAAAACACCATGATACTAACAGAAGATAAAACCACTTGGCGATTTAACTTCGTACGACGTCGCGCATGACGTCACCGGGTGACAACAATAGGGTCCTTGCACATTTTTTTTTTAAGATGTCGTTTGCACTATTATAGACCGTTTTTCAAAACCTACTACTTCGTTTTTTCTTTAATTCGCTTTTTTGCCGATATTTCGATTTAATAACTTCGAAATTCAAGGGGCCCGCGAAAACGCTTTCTGTTAGGTTACTTATACATGACGTCATTTATTGGTAAATGTCTGCGTTGCCAAATAGCCTAGTAGTACAATTTTTGGCATTGGTACAATGACACGTGGAATGTACACTAGATGTACGCATTGAACTGGGCGGTTTAAAAACCCCGCTTTTGCAATATTTGTTTTCATTTTATCGTTGGTCTTGTTCTGTGTGATTTGTATTGGTTTTTTATTTTTTCTCAAAATGAGTAAAGTTTACCGTTGGTGTTAATTACCATTGCAAAAATACGTCTATTAATATCCTGGAAAGACTTTTGTTCAAGTTCCATCTGATAAGGCTTTAAGGAATCTATGGCTTCGCGGGGGACGTGTCCTGAAAGGTTATCTTCAACATTGTTTGTTTGTTTGTGAAGATCACTTTGATGAATATTCTTTATCAGTTTTATGACAGTAATACGAGCAGAGATTTTTACACGAGTTCATTTCTATCTCACAAATCAAATAGGTATTTCAATTTTTTTGAAGCATATACATACCAAAAATTTTAAAAAATTTTCAATAATAATCGTCAGAATAATAGGTGAAGATATGTTTATATAATACTTATGTTTTGTTACAGTTGCCTTCTGACATGGAAAACTATAGAAGTGGAAAATGACAGGTGGTTAAAGAAGATAAGAGAAGGTAATACCACATTTAAATCTTGCATTAACTGCTGAAACTTTTGGGTTTGGGAGATGGGCCCAAGAAAAAAAGCAAAATTTGAAGTTCGTGAAGATTCTCCAAGCACATTTAAATGTTATGTTAGTTAAGTTTTTTTTTCGGCTTTGTCAAGGGGTTTTTTTCGAAATAAAGATTTTATTATTATTTTACATCATTTATATTTTGACCCTTGCTAAATAGCCTAATTTTGTTTTGACACTCTTGGCAAGTTGATAGAAGAACATATAGCCCAAGAGCTGGTAAACAATTTTAAGTAGGTTTTTAAAATTTAAAAAATTTGTGAAATTGTCCTTAAAGGACCCCTAAACATAAAAGTCAAGGTCGGCTAAAAGGTAGCCTTACCAACTCTTAAATTTTTTTTTAATTAAAGGGTTGTAGGCGACCCTTCACTCAGACCTTAATTTTTATGTTTAGGTGTTTTAAAGGACATTTACACAAATTTCCAAAGTCTCAAAAACCCTATTAAAATTGTTAACCACCTCTCCTATAGTCCGAGAGCTGGTGAAAATTTTGAATGGGTTCTTAAAGCACTTTGAATATTAGTGAAAGTCCTTAAAGAACCCGTAAACATAAAAGGAAGGTCGGGGAAGGATAGGGCCCCCTATCAAGCCTTAAATTTGTTTAATTCAGGGGTTGGTTGGGCGGCTGGAACCCTTCAAAAAATTTTGTTTTTATGTTTGGGGGTCTTCAAGGAAAATTTCACAAATTTTCAAAGCCCCCCAAAAAAGGTTTTTAAATTTTTCCGACCCCCTTACTAGTCCAAGAGATGGGAACAATTTTGAGTAGGTTCATAATGCACTTTGAATTTTTGGGTAATTGTACTTGAAGAACCCGTAAACATAAAAGTGAAGGTCTTGAAGGGTAGGGCCCCCTATCAACCCTTAAATTTGTTTCATTAAAGGGGTTGTTCTAAATCAATCCGTGACAGTTTGTGATTTATTTCGAACATTTATTGGTTATATTTTGAATGACAGCCTGTAAAACCATGTCAACTCCCAAATTAAATCTAAAAAAAAATACAAACTATCTCGGTTTATTCTACGAACAGAGCTAAATTACTCTTACTTGAACTAAGTAGTGCCCCAAATAATAACAATGGGCCAAATTAAAACAATCATTTTTATAAAACCCTTTTATTAACATTTGAAAAATATTATTTTCCCAAAATATATGGGCAGAATCTATCATATGACAAATATATTCTTCATCATATAATATAATAGACAAAAATTTTTTTTTATTTACTTAAAACCCCTGGATCAGCTACACAAAATATTCCTTTTTTTGCCGATCTGTAGCTGAATTTTTTAAATTTATTTGAATATTACAAATTTTAATAAATTTTTAATTGTTTTTGCACAAAATTTTTATTTTATTACAAATTCTTCGCAAATTGCACCGGAGAAGCCCCAAAAAATGGATATTTTGGGATAATAGTAGTCCTGTTGATTTTAATTTCTTTTTTTATTTTTTCTCCAGGTTTTCCCAAACATTTTTTTTCCAAAATTTTTCCTCTGGTCATGGCTACAGTTTCCCCACTTGTAACCCCCCCGTTAGAGTTTAACCAAAGAACCTGCTGATGTCTTGCAACGGGCTGCTTCATAGACGAAGCAGTTATTCCCCCATAACGAATTTCTCCCATAATTTTGAACTGCTTTGTTCTGTTGTGGCATTACATGCTGCTTCAAATCTTCACTGGTCATCTTTTTTTGAAAAAATGTAAAAATTAAAAAGTTTTTCCTCCAGTTCTTAAAAATTTAATCAACAATGTATGTATGCTAAGATCATTGAGTGTTTTTTCTTCTGAAAATATTTTAATAACTGCATAGAGGGGTTGTTAGCTGGCATTTTTATCACCCTTTTCCCGGGAGAAGAGGCTAATCTTTTAGTTGGAGGAGCTCCAAAGTCTTTTACTGTTATGTACTTAAGACTAGTTCCGACACCAGAAAGTTTTGACTTTTTTCCCGTAACAGTCCACTTCTGTTGGGGATGGTTCTTCACTTCGCCTATGAATCCACATAAAAAATACCTTTTTGCCACCTGTAATACAAAAACAAATCCAAAAATATTAATTTTGTTTCCATCGATCAAAGTTAAAAGATGTTTAAACTTTAAAATTTTGTACTTGAAATACTTTAAATTTTTACCATTTTGTAGTATTAAAGATTATAAATTACCTGATGAGGGAGGACAGTCATGGCACAAAATGCTAGTAACTTTCTCTTCTTGTTCATTAATAGTAACAGTTACTTGTACTGCTTAGACCTTACTTTATGCCCGGACACACTTTACATTTTAGTATGCACATGTTCCCCCTCGCTTAAGCTGGACATATCCTACCGCTGAGTCCCCATAGTTTTTTGACCTGAACTGCAAACAAAAAATGATTTCATTGAAAATAGTTACAACCTTCTTTAATTCTGTTTTGAAAAATAAAATTAGGGTATAAATTTGATGAACTCCAATATCATGCTCCTCAAATAGTATATTAGGTAAAAACTTTCCATCAGTTTTAACACCTCTGATTTCAGCAGCGTTGAAAAGATCGCTTTCAGAAAAAAAATTTTCAATATTATTCCATCCTACCTTTTTTGAATCAGCTTTATAATCCAACCTCAGTCATTTTGCAGAGTTTATTGTATAAAAAAATAAACAAATAATAAAATAAAAACGTCAGCAAATCACTTCCAAACAACAAAAACAAAATCACAAATAGAACTAAACAAAATTAAAACAACAAACAACTAACCTCTTTATAGGTTTGTTCCAAAATCAAAAAAAGTCACCCCTCTATGCGATTTAAATTTGGGGGCCCTTTTTAAAACCCGCGCATGAGCGTGATCGTTCGGTGACGGTTTTTGAACGGTTTCTGGCGCTGTTGGAACAAACCTTAGACACCCAGTGTTGCCAGACGAGTAATGTAAATTTCAAGTATCGATGCCTGCTAGGTTTAAATATTTAGTTATAAAACATTTTTTTTTCATAAGGGCTATTAATATTTTTATAAAGTAATAAAAATAATATTAGTTGGGAAAATGATGAAATAATGGGGTTATACCTGACATTGGATTTGTAAATGGGGAAAAAGTACATTTCATAAAGGTATATAATCAACACTTGGCAATACAGAAGGCTTCTTCAAACAGTACAATTAAGTTGAGATTTGGCAAATTATTACCCAGTGATGACGCTATCCAATCAGAATCGTTTTAGAAAATTTAATTTTTAGTACTTTTTTTTTGAAATATCTCAGAAGTTACTTTATTTATCAGTATACTAATTTACACACGCAATTTTGACCCATATTTAATGAACTACATAGAAATTATAAAATTTATTTTGGGGCAAGGACCCTATTCTGTTGTCGGTTGGGAAAAGGGTTTTAAAGCCTTTTTTTAAAGTTTATTGTATTTTTGTTATTATGAGTTTTAAAAATAAATAAATCATGCGCTTAATCCATTAACATCTAAACAGAAATCGGGAAAGCCTTTAAAAACCCCCGTTTCTGGGGGAAAATTTTCATCAGGGCGTCAGGCGTGCGAGAGAGATAGGCTTATCTATGCCGGGGGGTTTATCTTCTCGAGTAATAGTATCATGGGAAAACACCATTGATTCCACTGGGACTTTACTAAAGTAGGCGTCTTCAAACAGCTGACTGGTTGCTTGAGTTCCAAATATGGCCGGCGTCCACCGGGATTTTTCCCAAAAAATTTGCTGGTTTAACAACTAATCCGGGTCGATCGGACCAAAATTTTTTTCGAAGTGGGCTGTTAAATATTAGGTAAATTCAAAAACTAACTGAATGGAAAAAAATTTAATCTACTTTAAAAAAAAACAATTTTTAACAGTAGTTACAATTGCCCCAACTTTGGCGACGGCCACAGAAGAAGAAGAGAGAAGAAGACAATAAGTTTTCTTTTTCTTTCTTAACTGTTTGGGGGTTTAAAAAACCCCCTTGGCCTGTAATTTAATACGTTCCGCCAGGTCTCCCTTTCCCGACTCTGCTTTCCGGGGTTTGCAGGGAAAAAGGGGTGGGGGCGAAGCCCCCGAAATTCCCGAAAATTTCATAAAATCAAAAGTTTTTCAATGTCAAATGTCATGAAATGCACAAACAATGTTGTTCCGACCAGGCACGCTACCGGATCGCGCATAACCGTTTTCGGGTCAGTACTGCTTCTTCCTGTTGAGCGCGCAACCATCCTCCGCCATTAGGAAAATTCCTCGTGCGTGGGGCCCCCAAAAAGAAACAGATATAGGAATCATCGCCACGGCGCTTAGCCCCAGAAAAAGGGACTCCATCGTTTGGCTTGAGTTTCTTCTTGATCCCCGATGGTAAAAGCCGTTGATACAGCTCCTTCAGCCGCCTTCCCGGAAAAAACTATGTAGTTTTTTTATCGCGAGCACTTCACTGATCGGAGGTCAAATAGGAACTGCGACAATAAGTTCTTTTGCTCGCGGCTAAGCGCGCTGTTGCCATTTCCTTTACTTTGTCCGAACAATGAGATTTTTACATAATTGAACAATTTTATAGGAAGGTGAAAAACACACTTAAAAACTGTCTAAAAATACGTTTTAACACAACACATTGAAACTAATGTTTTTTAATTAGATGCTCAAACAGACCTCCGTTTACTGCTAAGCAATATCCTAAACGGTTATAAAATTCAGTTCTTGCATTATGAAGTTGAAATGCCGATTGTCGATGTGAAACTTTTAATTCTTCTAAATTTTGATAACTTAAATTTGTATAAATAACATTTTTGATATGACCCCAAAGGAAAAAGTCGTTTGGCGAAAGATCAGGAGACCTAGCGGGCCCAAATTTTAAAGGTGTAAGGTCCTATAGTGAGTCCATTGAAAATATTTTGAACTTTATTCCCTTATTTCCGTGAATTGTGTGCAGGACAACCATCCATTTGAAACCAAATGTCTTCATTGTCAGGTGCAACTTCTTTCAATGCCGGCACCACTTGATTTTGTAATAGTTCTAAAAAAGTTTCTGTTACCAAATTGTAATTCAAGAAAAAAGGTCCCATAATCCGATGTCCAAATATACCCGCCCAAACGTTTACCTTTTGAGGGTACTGAGTCCTTGTAGATACAAATCTGTGTTCATTTTCTTTACTCCAGTATCCAATGTTTTGAACGTTTGGTTCATTGTTTAATGTGAAGGTGTATTCGTCACTAAAACAAATATTGCGTAAGAAGTCCCTATTGTTATTCGCCATTTCCATAAATTTAAGACAAAAATCTGCTCTTCGGATCTCATCGCCTTCCCTTAATTCCTGATGTCTTTGATATTTGTACGGATGATATTTATATTTCTTTAATTTGCGTGGTACTGTGCTGTGATCCTTTCCTACAACTTTGCCAAGAAGCCTGGTGCTAATTTTTATTTTCTTCACATGAAGTAAAACATCTAAATCGGCATTATTTTCTTTAGCTCTTTCATCGAGTACATTATTATTTTTGGTAACAATTGCATATACGGTTTTCGCTATTTTTGGATTTTATGAAATTTTTAATAAAAAATTTCATTTAAGTATCCTTTGGGATAGCAAATATACTACCGAGAGAAATTGTGTTTAATTTTTGTTTTTTCAACCAAATAAACTTACTGGATCTTGGAGTGAATTTGAGTGCTGGGCGGGGTAAAAACGTATAAATTGATAATTATTTAGTTAAACATAACACACAGAAACAGAAATCATTAAAAAAT
Organism: Listronotus oregonensis; assembly: GCA_019359885.1. NCBI lineage: Eukaryota > Metazoa > Arthropoda > Insecta > Coleoptera > Curculionidae > Listronotus > Listronotus oregonensis. The sequence continues at coordinate 8,027 of JAHBCN010000184.1, forward strand.
ACGCAGAAAATCGGGAAAAAAAAAACTTTTAATTTAAATTTAAAAAAATATAGGTTAGAAATAAATCTAATATCTGATAACACATTCTTTCTACATTGTCAAATTCAAAATAAGTATCAACAGTGTTGCCGGACTTAATAATTTTCGGCCATCAAATTTTGATATTCTGGTTCTGTCTAAAGTATAATTGGGATAAATAAAAAGCTTTGCTTTTCAAAACAACCATGACCGACTAGGGGCTCTTGAATTTGTCTAAACAGTTAGTCTTGGTTAATTTTGGTTTGTTAAAGCGGCTTTTAATTTTCCCAATTATATTTCAGACGTGAAAATGCGGGAACGTATTCGAAAAGACCCTGGGTTTGGCAACACTGCACGCTGACGTTCCTTGTGTTAATGGGGGGTTTTCGCATTATATGGAGAAAATCAATGGTAATTTTAAAATTTTTAAATTTTAAAAAAAAAAATATTAAACACATAATTTCTCTTCTCCGGTAGTATATTTGCAACCCTAAAATTGGGGAAAATGACTTTTAAAATTTTTTCCCTAAAAACCAAAAATAGAAGAAAACCGTATATGCAATAATTTCCCTATTTTGCTCTAAGCAGTTGTATTTTTTTTAAAAGACCTTTTGTCCCCAAACTTATAACCATATTTTGAACTGTTGTCTTACTTGGAATGTGTCTGTCAGGAAAAAAAGAGAGAAACATGTTTGATACTCTTCGATAACTATTATCCATGTTATACTATTTAATCATTGTTATTTTCTCTTCAATACTGTAAAACATTTTGAAATAACTAATATAAAGTAAAACGTCAATTAAAAAATGACAAGACATTTTATTTTTTATTGGGTTCATTAAGGTATGTAGCAGGTAAAAAGATTTTACAAATAGTTTTCTTTTAAATATTTTTATTTTTATCAGAAAAAAATTAGAATGTGAGCTAATATTATCAACGTCTTTAAAATATTTCTTTTTAAATTTTGGTAAATTTAATAGGGGGAAATATTTCTGTATCAAAATTTACATGGGATTTCCTATGGCCAGTCTGGCGATGCACCACCCGGTATACATATTACACTGTAATACTGTAAAAAACTTAGCCTGTATATAAACTTCTCATTAATGCCTTTTTTTAATCTCCCCACTCCCGACTGCAGTTTTGATGATATCAAAGGTAGAACTTTTATTAGCTCACCCTATACTTAGGTACTATAACTAACAGCAAATTGCAGTACCTTTTGTAAACTTACTCCTTGAGATTTTAATCTAATTACCATAAAAATTAAATAATATTTTACTATTGGTCAATTATGAAAATACGTATTAATTCTGGCACGTATCCTCCGGTTACTTCATCATTCCTTAAAATTTTGAAAATGTAAAAAAAAATATTTTTACGTGCTTCTACAAAGCTAAAATTTTGATATGATGAATTTTAAATATGGGGAGAAAAAAATTTGAGACTGTTTTAATGTGTTACAAAGCCAAACGATAGGTAAAGTTGCCCGGGGATGGAAATTTTAAAACCCACCTTTGCCAAGCCTTTTTTTTAAGGGCATATTCTTTTAATAGTTAAAAAAAGTATATTAAACCCCGCCAGACTATTCTGATGATTGAAAGCTTCCAGACCAGTAAATAATAGTCAAGGCACCACGAGAAGTGCAACAGACTCGTATAATTTTTGGACCTTCCGTAAATAATCGAGTTAATGACTTTTTATAGCGTTTTCGTTGCTAAATAAAAAATTCAAGTATTTCTCGAGTATATAAGAGCGTAAATTGTGATAAAAAAGTTGTTGCTTAGTTAAGAATATCTTTCCTAAATTCTTTAGTTTTACTCAGTTTGTTTGTTTAGTTTTGTACGCAAATCTTACATTCACCCAAATGACCTCAAAAAATGGGCCTCACACTTATGCGGGCTCACTTTTCTTAAAATATCCAAAATAAAAATAGATATATCCTCTTTTCATTAAAGCTCATACTAGGCTGTTGCCCCTGCACCCCGTCGAGCGCCCTGACTTTAAATACTGGTCTAAGACCTTCAAAAACAGATTCAATGAAAAATAATGAAATTTTTGGGAACTTACCATCCCAAAGTTGATAATAACTAGGATACAATGAAAAATTAAAAAATTTTTTTTGGTTTTTCTCCAATTAAAAATGATTTTTTATATTATTTTTAAAATTATACTTTTTTTTTTTTTTTTTTTTTTTTTTTTTGAGATTATTATGGAGAGCTAGTTTTGTTTTCCCCTATTAGTAACAAAAATATGAAAAGACATAAAAGGTTTTTTAAATTTTTTTATAAAATTGAATTGTTTTAAGTACTATAATAAAAAATAATTTTTTGAAATTATATAAAAAAGAAATATACTTACTTGAAAACATTGCAACCGTTATAAGATATATATGTTATTTCAAACTTATTGGTTATCGACGGACGGGTGTAGCATTTTAAAATTTTTTGGGTTATATTACTTGTGATAGAAACTAAAAAATTGTGTTTTATTACCTGACATTGACTTTAAATGACTTTTTCAAAATAAAAAAATAGGCGGTAAAGGTACACGTGTATGTACCTTTAATATTTAAAAAATATGTATAAAAAGCCAAATAAATTTTTTTCTTTAAGCTTTTTTTTTTCCCAGAAATCAAAATAAACTATAAAAACCTATCTATATGGCTAAAAGTTTTATTTATTTTTTTATACATATTTTTTAAATATTAAAGGTACATACACGTGTACCTTTACCAGTAAAATATTTTTTTATTTTTAAAAGTCATGTCAGAAGTCAATGTCAGTTAATAAAACAAATTTTTTAGTTTCTTATCTGTTTAAGTAATATAATCAAATAATTTAAGTTTGAAATAACATATATATCTTATAACGCGTTGCCAATGTTTTCAAGTAAGTATATTTTCTTTTTATATAATTTCATAAAAATTATTATTTTATTATAGTACTTAAAACAATTCAATTTTATAAAGAATTAAACCTTTTTTTTGTCTTTTCATATTTTTTGTTACTATTATAGCGGGAGCAGACTACCCATAATAATCTCTAAAAAAAAGTATAATTTTTAAAAATAATATATAAATATCTTTATTCTGGAGAAAAAACCAAATAATTTTTCTTTTAATTTGATAATTTCCCCGAAATCAAAATAAACTATAAAAAAATCTATATGGCTAAAAGTATTATTTACTTTTTTTTATATATTTTTTTTTTAAAAATTAAAGGTACCTACACGTGTTCCTTTTTTCCAGAAACTATTTAAAAAAGTCATGTCAGAAGTTTAAAAGTCAGTTAACAAAACACAATTTTTGTTTTTATCTGTTTTTTAAATAATATAATCAAATAATTTATGTGCTACATCCCTCCGTCAATAACCAATAAATTTAAATAAAAATGTATCTTATAACGGGTTGCCAATGTTTTCAAGTGTTTTTTTTCAATTTTAATATAATTTCATAAAAATAATTATTTTATTATAGTACTTGAAACAATTCAATTTTATAAAAATTAAACCTTTTATGTCTTTTCATATTTTTTGTTATTTTATTATAGCGGAGAGACTACTCTCCATAACTCAAAAAAAAAAAAAAAAGTATAATTTTAAAAATAATATATAAAAATCTTTATTCTGAGAAAAGCCAAATAATTTTTTTTTTAAGCTGATTTTCCCCGGGAAATCAAAAAAAACTATAAAACCTTTTCTATGGCTAAAGTTTTATTTATTTTTTATACATTTTTTTAAATATTAAAGGTACATACACGTGTACCTTTAATAAATCTTTTTTATTTTAAAAAAGTCATGTCAGAAGTCAATGTCAGTTAAAAAACAAAATTTTTTAGTTTCTTATCTGTTTTAAAATATAAATCAAAAATTTATGTGCTACACCCGTCCGTCGATAACCAATAAGTTTGAAATAACATATATATCTTATAACGCGTTGCCAATGTTTTCAAGTAAGTATATTTTCTTTTTATATAATTTCATAAAATTATTATTTTATTATAGTACTTAAAAAATTCAATTTTATAAAAATTTAAAACCCTTTTTTATGTCTTTTCATATTTTTTGTTACTATTATAGCGGGAGCAGACTAGCTCTCCATAATAATCTCTAAAAAAAAAAAAAAAAAAAAAGTATAATTTTTTAAAAATAATATATAAATATCTTTATTCTGGAGAAAAGCCAAATAATTTTTCTTTTAATTTGATACTCCCAGAAATCAAAATAAACTATAAAAAAATAGGATACAATGTGTTAAACTTTTAATTTTGTTTTCGTTTTTTCTTTTGTAATAATTCTTTAACCAAATGGAATTGCAGTAGTAAATTGGAGATCTTGTTTGAGGCAAGGAATTCAAATTCGTCCATGCTTTTTTTGTTGCTAGTAGAGGACGCCAGCTACGGCCTACCCCACGTGTTTTTACGCTTAGTGTATTGATCTGTTTAATAAAAAATAAGTTACTATAAATTCCCTTGCATTAACAATGTATACTTTATTAAGGTATCTAGGAGCAACTGTTTTCGAGATAAACGCACTTCAAAGAACTCAATTTTTCATGGAAAATGGATTTCGGCCAATTGTTTTCAAATTTTGCAAAGTGATAGTTCTCAATACGCTGATCAAATGTCTTCACGTGCACAAAATCCAAAAACTCCTCCAACTCTCCCAGAATCACCCTTACAGGTCACTGGGGATTTAGAGACCTTTCAGGGTGATTTTGGGGGAGTTGGGGGGGTTATCGAGGTTATGTGCCCGGGGTGATTTTTGATCACCGTGTTAAGAAGTATCACTATGCAGAGTTTGAAAACAAACTTGCGGAGTTGTTAGGAGTGCTTTTATCTCGAAAACAGTTGCTCCTAGAGACTTATAAAGGTATATATTTTTAATGCAGAGGAAAGGGAGAAGCTTAATATACTAAGCTTAAAAAAAGTTATACAGTCTAATACAAGTGGGGTATGTCGTAGCTGGCGTCCTTTACTAGCAAGCATGGATGAATTTGAATTACTTGCCTCAAAGAATCCCCCTATCCCCAATTTTGTATCGGTATGTCTTTTAGTTAAGAAATTATCACGAGAAAACGAAAACAAAATTAAAAGTTTGACACCCTGTAAATTAGTTATGATCAACTTTGGGATACGGCAAGTTAACGTAAATTGCATTATTTCGACCTAAGGAATTAGCTGTTGCTCTATGTCCCTTTACTTTTGGGACAACTTGTATAATAAAAGTAGTAATAAACACTAGACTTTTGTTTTGAATTTTTTTAAGTATTTATGGTTATCTTTTACTATTTTCTTATTTAAATAGCTAATTTTTCATATAAATTAAATTAATTATGGTTGGTAATACAACCGAATACACAGTTCTTTTTATTGAAAAGTATCGAAAAAAATAAAACGCTTTCCAAAACGAACCAATAAATGAGGTGTCCTATAAGGAAAATGTTATTTTAATGTCGTATCTCCTTTGTTTTTTTAAATTATTTTCTTAGGTATCCCTTTAGTTATAACCAAAACTGTATATTAGATGGTTTTTTTACCATTTTTTTTTTAATTCGAGACAAGCCACTGTTTATTTCTTGTTGGATAAACCTGTAGTTTTTAAATTAATAAGTCCTTACTTTTTAGGACCTGGTGGTTCGGGATTACGCCATACTTGCATCATTGATTTGTATATAAATTTAAAAAAACATACATTAGAAAATGTACTTTTAAATTTTTTCTTACCATAATTATCATTTACAAATAATTGTTTGTTGCCTCATTCTTTACTAAATTAACATTTAGCAAAAACGGAATTTAAAGCCATCCGTGATTTTTTGTTTTTTAAAAATTTAGGAATAAGAAGTAAAATACAGTTTTTACTTTTGTAGCGTCTTTATTCCCAGTCATATTCATCATCATCATCATCATCAAAATAATAACGGACAGGTGTACGCGTAGCCTCAATAGATTGATGGTCAGTCACAGGGGTTTCAGTTTCATAAGATATTGGTTCTGGTATCCACGTTGGATGTATATGAGTAAGTGGTGCAGGAGTAATCCTTTTTTGGAAAACAGAGTGCGCAAGGTTAGACTCAAATCTTCTATGTATATCTACGTGATCTAATACATTCGTCGATTTTGTCCTTGTCGGAGTAAATATATTAAATTTATGGGCACTATAATTATCTAAATTATCGTTTTTTCCGGTAATTTTTTCTCCACTCCTTATATCTGGAAAACCTTTCTTCAATTCTTCATTTAAGGTCTTCTCTTTATTATCTTTGATGATATTTTTGTTCGACTCAATAGCATAACTTGAGCTTTCGCAGATATATCTAAAATTAAAATTGTTATTTTAACATAAATTGGTGTAATGTAACATTAACATAAAAAGTATTTTTGAAATATATATATATATATATATATATATATATATATATATATATATATATATATATATATATATATATATATATATATATAATATATATTTAACCGTGTTCAAAATTAAGTCGGCACTATTGCTAACTTTTTTATTATAAGAGATACAAGTTAGGTTAAATTAGCAAAGTTGTGTACCTTTTTTCTCTGATTACAATAACGATAATAAAAAAACAAATGAAATCAGATGTACGAGTTATTCACAAAAATATACTTTTTTTAAATGCAACACCATGTATTTGTTACATTAATTCGAAAGAGAATGTAATTTTCTATATAATTATTTGTTTACATTTTTTTCCTAAAATGAAAAATAGCGGGGTTATTTCAAGTTAAATGTATTTTTCCATAACTGGACGCAGGCAGCCATGGAATTCTTAAAATCGCATTTTTTTGTACAAATTATCGTAGTATGGTATGACAAAAATAAAAAAAACTAAAGATAAGATGTGTATCCGCCATGATGTTTTAGTGACAACTGGTAAATCATAAGGCAACAGTTCATTTTTTATGCTACTGTTGTTTAAAATGTTGTCATTTGGAGAAGTTTGATATGATAGAATGCTACATAATTTGCCCAAAAAATGGCATCAGGCTTTAGAGTGAAACTGTTTCCAGAAAGAAATATGCCAAACAGAAGATATTTTTTACTCCTTTATCAAAAGTTTCAATTAAACAAAAGTGTTTCTTAAACGTAGAAATTAGAAATCCTTTATAATTAATCAACAAATAGAAATTAATGTTTTGGCATATTTAAAATTTTATCGTAAACACTTCACAAAAGACTGTAGGTGAGATCTTGATCTATGCTAAGAAACCAATAATAAAATTAAAAAAACAAAATTTATGTACCTCACAAATACAGAACCACACAAACTTTGTTGCCAGGTGAATACAAAAGGCGTATAAACTTTTGCCAATGGTTTGTTAATGCTGCTATAGAAAAACTTTTTACGATTAATTCTTTGAAGCAATGATACTAACTTTAGTAATAGAGGCATTTTTAACCGAAAGAACCAACATTATTGAGCATTGAAACTTTTGCGCATCATCCTTTTAATCCACAAAGATGTTTTTGCTTAAACGTATGGTGCTGCCTCATTGGATCAAAAATGGTTGGACATGTGTTTTATAAAGGATCTTTATCAGGCAAACAATATCTGAATTTACTAAGAAATGTGTTAAAGGATTTTTTAGATGATGCCAATATAGCCATTATTAGCATAATGTTTTTTATTAATGTTACTTAGTTATGCGTTATTATTAAAAAAAACTAAAACTACGATGTTTATTTTTTACCCAAGTAATTAGAAGGTTTGACCAATTATATCCTTTATGGCGGACTTCATTTAAATTTGGTTTCTGACTTGTACAAAAAATGCGATTTTAAGAATTCCATGGCTGCTTGCGTCCAGTTACGGAAAATGCAGTTAAATTGAAATAATTGTATAGAAAATTACATTCTCTATCGAATTAACGCAACAAATACAGGGTGTTGCATTTAAAAAATGTATATTTTTGTGAATAGCTCGTAAATCTAATTTTCATTTGTTTTTCTATTATCGTCATTGTAATCAGCGTAAAAATGTACACAACTTTGCTAATTTAACCTATTTTGTATCTCGTATAATAAAAAAGTTAGCAATAGTGCCGGGTTAATTTTGAACACGGTATATATATATATATATATATTATATATATATATATATATATATATATATATATATATAATAAAATATATATATATATATATATATATATATATATATATATATATACCGGGTGACAACGAAATATACCCGCCTTTATTTTCTTGAATAAAAACATATAGCTTTCAAATTTTAGGATTATAATATATTATAAGATGTGATTTTGAATATAAATGTCTCTATCACTTCGGTTTAAGGAAACACATCAACATGATTTTTTCAATGGAATACTGTATATTTTTTAAAATTTGATTCTACGAATCATTTATGATATAAAATGTATATTATGTCCTATACCTATCTCGCTAGTTTTTGGAAAATGGCGATTAAAGATGTCCAAACTACCGATATTATGCAGTTTTATGGGAAAACAAAATAATATAAAAATTATTATGTTTAATTTAATTTTTTCTAAAGACTCTATCTGTGGAGGTCATTATAAAATTTCCGCTTTTGGAAGTGCTGCGAAATTATTTCCAAAATGTTTTTTCAAAAATTTAAATGCAACACACTGTATGTTTTTAAAATTTGGATTCTACGGGTCATTCCTAATATAAAATCGTATAATATCCTATACCTATCTTTGTTAGTTTTTGAGAAAATGGCGATTAAAGATACCAAACGACTGCATATTATGCAGTTATAGGGAAACAAATAAACGTTAGAAACATTTAATATTTTTTAATTAATTTAAATTATTTTTTAATTACCTTTTTAAATAAAAACTAATATTAAAATAACAAAATTGCCAAAGAGACGGCCTGAATTTAGGCTTATTAATTTTCTAACATTTATTTGTTTTCCCCTATAACTGCATAATGTGCGGTCGTTTGGACATCTTCAATCGCTATTTTCTCAAAAACTAACAAAGATAGGTATAGGATATTATACAGGTTTTATATCAGGAATGAACCGTAGAAACGAAATTTAACAAAATATACAGGGTGTTGCATTTAAATTTTTGAAGTAACATTATTGGAAAAGTCAATTTTCGCAGCACTTCCGGTAAAGCCGGAAGTAGTTTTATTATGACCTCTACAGATAAAGTCTTTAGAAAAATTAAATTAAACATAATAATTTTTTATATTATTTATTTGTTTTCCAAAAACTGCATAATATGCGGTAGTTTGAACATTTTTAATCGCCATTTTCTCAGAAACTAGCAGAGATAAGTATAGGACATAATACACTTTATATCAGAAATGATTCGTAGAATCCATATTTTAAAAATATACAGGGTATTCCATTGAAAAAATCATAGTTGATGTCGTTCCGGTTAAACCGAAGTGATAGAGACATGTTATAATATCCAAAATCAGCATCTTATGATATATTATAGCATCCTTAAATTTGAAAGCTATATTTTTATTCAAGAAAATAAAAGGCTGGGTAGTGATTTCGTTGTACTGTATATATATATATATATATATATATATATATATATATATATATATATATATATATATATATATATATATATATATATATATATATATATATATATATATATATATATATATATATATATATATATATATATATATATATATATATATATATATATATATATATATATATATATATATATATATATATACAGGGTTGTGATTTAATAACGGATAAATTCAATAAAAGGAGGTATTTCTTTTGAAAATCCTCGACACGTCGATTTTATTTTTGGATTGGGCATATTTTGACATAAAATTTGGATATAAGGTGTCGCAAGAAAGTTTGACAGGAAAAATATTTTTTCTTAAATGGAACCCACTGTATATTTTTGCATTTTTGGATTCTCCCGAAAATTCTGGACATGTTTTATGTATAATGTCATATACCTATCTTCAACTGTTCACGAAATAATTACGTTTAAATAATAATTATAACACTTTATTGCAACATAAATTGATTAATTACATTCCGCATTTTGAAATGTATTTTATCAAATGCTGGAAGTGGCCGCCATTAACAGCATCTCAAATCAGCATGAACCATTTATAACCAGTCATTTCAATTACCTATACACCTCTGTTTGTGAATATTTGACATAGACTTCAAATAAGTGTCAATTATTTAAAAGTTTCAACTGTATTGGTAATTGAAAATAATTACAATGCGTTTAACTGAGACTCAGAGAATCGAAATATTAATTATGCTTGGCTGTGGTGAGAAAACTAGAACACACAACGAAGTTCGAATTATGTTCAACAATAAATATCCGAACAGAGAACCTGTAAGTCAGTCTACAATCAGTAGAATTGAGGCTAAGTGGAGAGAGACTGGAACTGTTAAGGATATTGGCAGACCAGGAAGGGCCGGCGCGGCGTTCCTAATGATAAAAAACTGGATATCCTGGTTTCATTACATGAAAATCCGAACCTCTCAAGTACTCAGCTCGCTTTGGATAATACGCTTCATAGATCGACTGTAACAAAATTTTTATAGAAGGAAAAGTGGCACCCTTATAAAATGCAATTACTTCAAGAGCTACTAGAAGATGATCCAGATCGCAAAAACGAGTTTTGTGAGACCATGACCGAGAGAACTGATAATAACCCTAGACTAGTGAAACAGATATGCTTTTCAGACGAGGCAACTTTTGTTTAAATGGACAAGTAAATAGGCATAATTTTAGGTACTGGGCACCTGAAAATCCACACTGGTTTAGGGAAAGTCATTCTCAGAATTATGAAAAGGTGAATGTATGGGCAGGGATTATTAATAACAGAGTAATTGGACCATACTCTTTGAAGGAACTTTAACGGGACAGCGTTATCATGACTTTTAGTAGACGACTTGATTCCAGCACTGGCGATACTGTATCCTGATGAAAATAACCCAGACATGCCAAATCAAGAATTATGGTTTCAACAGGATGGGGCGCCTCCCACTATACTGCTATTGTTAGAAGATTCCTAGATGATGTTTTCCAAATCGGTGGATAGGCAGACGTGGATCAATAGAGTGGCCACCTAGATCACCCGACCTAATCCATTGGACTACTTTCTTTGGGGTTATGTCAAAATGAAGTGTACAAAGATAAGCCACACACGCTTGATATCCTCAAAGATCGCATTCGTAATGCAATTAGAATATTTCTCCAGACACAGTTGAAAATGTACAGCAAGAATTTATCGATCGCCTGGGGTACTGCAGAGCTGTTAATGGCGCCACTTCCAGCATTTGATAAAATAAATTTCAAAAATGTGGAATATAATTAATCAATTTGTGTTGCAATAAAGTGTTATAATTATTATTTAAACGTAATGATTTCGTGAACAGTTGAAGATAGGTATATGACATTATACATAAAACGTGTCCAGAATTTTCGGGAGAATCCAAAAAGCAAAAAATATACAGTGGGTTCCATTTAAGAAAAAATATTTTTCCTGTCAAACTTTCTTGCGACACCCTGTATATCTACATTTGATGTCAAAATATGCCTGATCCAAAAATAAAATCGACGTGTCCGAGGATTTTTTCAAAAAAGAAATACCTCCCCCTTTTTTTGAATTTATCCGTTATTAAAATTAACTGAAAAATTATATAATATATATATATATAATATATATATATATATATATATATATATATATATATATATATATATATATATATATATATATATATATATATATATATGTAGTATCTGTTTATTAAAAACTTAAACTGCTCTTATTATGTCAAATTAATGTTTAAAAAACTTATTTAAAGTCATTTTTGAAGAACTATTTTAAATATAATGAGCAACAATTATTTAAATTTGTCAAGAATCAAAAATAAATTGTGTGTCTATATATTAAAGAAGGTATTTATTCCATAGAGGCAGAATTTATTTTTGGTAATATATTTTCATTTCATATTCTTTTTATTATAAAATACTCTTTTAATATATTTTTTTAAAATAATTTTCAAAAAACAATATATAAATTATAATCATTAATAAGTTATGTCGTTTCTTTTTGTGATACTGTATAGTAAAATTTTAGACATAGTAAGTTTTTTCTATGACATTTTTTAAACTTGTTTTATTACTTTACCCCTTTAATGCACTACAGTAGAAATTATTCCATCCCATTAAATAATCATCACGTTTCCATTCCATACAGTTTTCTCCATCAAAACCATTTGGTTCACCGATAAGCCAACCAAAGTTATTTACTTCTTGATTACTAGACTCCCAAACCCATGGGTCATCTTGGGCAAAACGACGACTTCCAATCCAATAACCGTCTAAAAATTAAATATATATATATATATATATATATATATATATATATATATATATATATATATATATATATATATATATATATATATATATATATATATATATATATATATATATATATATATATATATATATGTATCTATATATATATATATATATATATATATATATATATATATATATATATATATATATATATATATATATATATATATATATATATATATATATATATATATATCATCATCATCATCATCATTTCGAGCTTTATTCAAATATTTCAATTAAATAAAAATGTTAATTTAATTTTTTTATAAAAAATGTTTTCTCACTCCAAAATTTTTTTAAAATTGTTGTATACGGGCCCAATTTGTTTGCGAGTTTCCTTATGTATAGTCCCATCTCGGTGTGGTTTTTCAGGTTTTTTAAACCTCGGTACCAGTTGAATTCTTTGGTTCCAATTATTCTTTTCTCTTGCCAGGGTCCTGCCACTGCCTTTAAGAGATTTTATTCTGTGAATAACATCTATTACCTGGTTCTTTGTCGTATACTCTAAATTCTTTTCGGTTTCTCTTTGTTATAGCATATTGCGTCCCTTATCGTTTGTAAATATTTTCTTCAACATCTATTAAATCCAGGTCATTATAGGTCATAACTGGTAGTATACACTGGTCAAATGTTTTTTTAGGAGGCATTTATTTAATATAACTGAATTTCTTCCTATGAACCCATGGGTAACTTGATTTTCGGGGTTTTTTTGGGAAAATCCAATTTTTTTTGGTGGCCCCGGTTTTATTTTTAATTTCCCAAGTGATTTATTATAAGTCGCCGTGGGCGTTTACTTTTTTTTATTTTTTAATTATTTTAATTACTTGTTTTAATTGTCTAATTTTTTTTTTCTAATTAAAAATATTTTGCCTTAACAAGGTACTCCTTTTTGCCCCCGGAGTTCATTTGGGGAAGACCTCTAGTGTGTGAACGTTTAATTTGCGCCCCTTTTTACTTTTTTATAAAAACAGGATTCTTTGATTTACAATTCTTTCTTTTTGTATATATTTCAAAGATTTCTGGTTTGCATCCCCTTTTTTTAAAATTTTGTAAAAGGTGAACTTTCCGAAATTAGCGCTAGGACTTAGGGGGTTCTACTTTTTCCCATATTTCCGGTTGAATTAATGGGCTAAGCCCCTTTAAACCCAGCCCTTTTTGTGTTTGACTTAAAATTTTTAGATTCAGCTTTGGGATTTTTAATTCTTGGAATTATTAATTATTTTTAATTTTGGGTGCCCCTTTTCCCCTTTTTATTAATTATGACCACGTTTGGGAAATTTTTTTTTTAAGTTTTATTATTTAAATTTTATTATATATATATATATATATATATATATATATATATATATATATATATATATATATATCTGTAAACAGGGTGTAAAAAGTATGATGCTCACAATTTTAACGGGCGATAGCCAAAAAAGCCAAATACACATGGGTCAAAAGTTAATTGTTTTCGAAATATGGCCTTTAATGTTTAAAAAATTTGGCAACAGCGTGCCCACTTCATCACTTATCGAGTCGTACGTTTTGTGCGAGATTTAACATATTTATACTTTTTTTAAGAAATGTTAATTTAAATTTACTTGTAATAAAAAAATAATTGTACTTACCACACACAAAATTAAGCTTAATATAAATTTTAAGAACACAAATTATTATGTTTTAAAACAGCACTTTTTTGTTTTGCTTAAAGAACAGAAAGTCTCTAATTATGAAAAAAAGAAACAGCTCTGGACTGTGGTATGTGATTCGTTTACTTTGCGGCCTAATGACCTCGTACTAGTTCCAGGATTTTCTTTTGCGATTTCCCAAATTCTTTTCTCTTGTTCCACAGTCACATACATATGTACCTTCCAGGATTTCTCGGTTGGACACATCCCGTTTCGAAAACTCTTTGGTACCGTTGTGGAAATCTTTCACGGTAAATTTAAGCTGCTAGATTAGCATTGTGGTTTGCCTAGCCCTAAATTATTAACATATTGGCATATTCCCGGTTTGAAAACATTATTTTGAACTTCAAGGCACTAATACACACACTAGGCATAATACTAAGTGACTACTGACTTGACGAACTGCAGCGCTGTTGCCAATTGGTTTTTAAATGTTTAACTGGGAGAAACATTATTATTATTATTATTTTAATTTGTAGACTGACACATTTAACACTAAGTTTTTTTATTACCCATCAATGAATCCACCGATGAGCGATTAAGACAAAAGTTGCCATTTGTTAAGCGTTTCGGAAATAATTGCTACCAAAGTTAATAACTTTGATATCGTTTAGACAAAAATCTGTCAAGTTTTGACACATATGTCATTTGAACTTTTTGACTTGTTTTGTGCTCCACTACACCCTGTATATAAATAATAACACTTATAAAATCCATATCAAATATATACCTTAAAGCTGTTGAATGTTGTTTTTGGTATGAATGATGTGAGGAAATTTATTACAATGCAATTTTGTTTCCTTTTTTAATTTTTAAATATTTTTAGTTTTTTTACGAATAAATAAATTTGTTTTTTATTTTAAATTAATATTTTTTGTGTGTTAAGGATATACTTTTACTTTTATTCGATTAATTTTCAAGTAAAGTTTTTAAGAAATTATGTTTAACTAGGTAGGTAGGTTTAAAGTGAGTGGGTATAACACCCTTCCACCGCGACCGATCGGTCTATTGTGGCTCTATGTTTAACTAAGTATATTCAGTTCCATGTTTAAATTGTTTAAAGAATATATACATAGGTATGATAACATAAATTTTAGAGAACTGTTTGAATTGTCAGATGTATACTAAAAACGCCTCTACTGCACGACATAAACACAAAGCACAAACAAATTAGGAAATTAACTTTAATGAAACAAAAACACTAGCAACAAATTAAGATTGCAAAAAACTAACAGTAAAAGAAATGATCGAAATAAAAAAAGGAGTCTTGAACGGCAAAAAAGATATAATTCCAATATATCATAACTTAGTCGAGGCAATGAAGATATCAAAAGGCCCAAAGTTCGGAATTTTTTGCAGTAAGACGGATCGAAATGCGGTTTTTTTGCATTGGCTTTACATTTTTTACAATTTTTTTTTGTAAAAATGTACCTACTTTCTGACTTATACAAACCTCATTGCTGCAGCCAAAAAATGCATTTAAAAAATGTTTTTTTAATAGCTTTTGGAAGATTTAATAACTTTGTAAATATGAGGGTTCTCGGGGGTTTTCGAGGTCGCTAATCACGATTATGATGTTCAAATTGATTCACAGCCAACCTGGAGCTTGGGAACGCCGATGAACGTCATATCCGTGGGACTCTCCCAACATTCACACGAGAAAAAAGAAAAACTCGACGCCCGGGGTTTTTTTGTGTTGCTAAATTCAAATATAGCATCGGCGAACACTCCCCGGACACCTGGTTAACCGGAACCTGGACGCGTACCTCATCTCCAAGGATTTTCCTAACACAATCGAAAAAGACGAACTGAAAATTGTTATGGGGGATTTTTTGGGGCGCTGAATCCGAATTTCACATCGAAAACGACCCCCTGAACACCTGGTGTAAAATTTTAATTTTTTATTTTACAATTTATTTATTTTTCAAAATCCAATTTTAGTTTAAAAATTATCCTTATATTTTCAATATTTTTTAAAATTTCTTATTAGTTACGGTACTCCAGGTGTTCGGGGGGTCATTTCCGCTGTGAATTTTGGATTCGACGCCCCAAAAAAGCCCCCATAACGATTTTCGGTTCGCCTTTTTTGATTGTGTGAGGAAAACCCTCGGAGATGAGGTCCGCGTCCATGCACCAGGTGTCCGGGGAGTGTTCCCCGATACCATATTTGGATTCAGCGACCCAAAAAAACCCGGGCGTCGAGTTTCCCCCCTTCCCCGCGTGAATTTTGGGAGAGTCCTACGGAGATGACGTTCATCGGCGTTCCTGACCTCCAGGTCGGCTGTGTGTCAATTTAAACATCATAATCATGATCAGAGACCTCGATAACCTCCGATAACCCGATTTAGGCCAGTTCTGACTCATATTTACAAAGTTATTAAATCTTCCAAAAGCCGTTTAAAAAAAAAAATTTGGAACGCATTTTCGGCTGAAGCAATGCAATTTGCGGTCGGAAAGGGATATTGAATACTACGAAAGAGGGTGTTTTTTTCCCATTTTTTTACACCCTACACCCCTAAAAAATACATTACGCAAAAAAAGTTTTTTCCCATTTTTAATGGTACATATTAAACACTAAATTCAAATATGATATTAAAAATTACATTTGAGGGCTTAGAAGGGCTGAATACACCCCTTTTTTATACCATACACCTCTAAAACATACACTTTGCTAAAAAAAAAAAAACTCCGTTTTTAATGATACATAGAGGTTTTTTGGGTCACTGAATTTAAATATAATGTTAAAAATTACATTTAAGGGCTTAGAAGGGCTAAATACACCCTTTTTTACACTCTACACCTCTAAAACCTAATTTCGCTAAAAAAAATCCCCATTTTTAATGGTACGTATAGGTTTTTTGGGCTACTGAATTTAAATATAATATCACAAATTACATTGGAGGGCCTAGAAGGGCTAAATTTAGTCTTGTTTTACACCCTACACCCCTAAAACATACATTTCGTCCCTCCTTTTTAATGGTGTATAGGTTTTTTGGGCCAGTGAATTCAAATCTAATACCGGGGAATAATAACAGGAGGGGTTAGTTTTTGTTAGTATTGGTAAGTTTACCCCTATTTTAACTTCTGTTACCCTAAAGACATTATTTTTTCTAAAATTACTGTTTTTTACTAATTTGAAGGGATGATGTAGGTATATTGGGTCGTTAAATTCAAATCTCAAGTCAGAAACGATAATCAAGGGCTTGGATTGAATTTACCGTAAAATACGAATTTGTTTTTGTTTTTTTGAGATATAATAAAATGTGGCTTCCAAAAATTTTAAAAAGATTTTTTTTAAATACGAATTTTTTTAAACGGTATCTTTTTTTTGTCTTACAGGTCTTAAAATTTGTTTTTTTTAGGAACTTTAATACTATTTTAATTCTTTTTGTGCTTTTGCGTTCTATCATTATGTTTTGGGCCACATAAATGCATATCAAAAAAACGTTGACAGATTCAGATTTTACGGGAAATTTTACAAAGAAAATGTGATTTTTAAATAATTTTTAGCTTAATTTGAAGTCTGGAAAAAAACCCTTTTACTCCGTTGGCATAAATCTTGACAAGAAACAGGCCTTTTTATTTTAAATTGATTATGTATATATTTTTCTTGAGTTGCTATACTTAACTCTGATGCCAATAGATTTATATATTTAAATAAAATATTTTTTTAAAGGCTAATTTCAATTATTTATTTGACATTTAGGAATTTTAATATAATAAATTATTTTATATTGTTAAGAAATATTTTAAACATTTACATCATATTTTAAGCCACCTATAGATTTTTATCTATATGTACCATTAAAAATGGGAAAACACTTTATATAGCTAAATGTATGTTTTAGGGGTGTGATGTGAAAAAAAAGGGTAAATTTAGCCCTTCTAAGCCCTCAAATGTAATTGTTAATATCATATTCGAATTCAGTAACTCAAGAAACCTATGATTTATCGTTAAAAACGGGAAAAAACTTTTTTTAGCGAAATGTATGTTTTAGGGGCGTGGGGTGAATTTAGCTCTTCTAAGCCCCCAACTGTAATTTTTTAATATTATATTCGAATTCAGTTATTCAAGAAACCTATATTTATCGTTTAAAACGGGGAAATATTTTTTTTAGCGAAATGTATGTTTCTGGGGTGTAAGGTGTAAAAAAGGATGCATATAGCCCTTCTAAGCCCTCAAATGTAATTTCTAATATAATATTTAAATTTAGTGTCCCAAAAAACCTATGCATACCATTAAAAACGGCAAAAAACTTTTTTTTAGCAAAATGTATTTTTTTATGGGTGGGGTGTAAAAAGAAGGTTGTATTCAGCCCTTCAAACCCCCTCAAATGTTATTTTAAGATTATATTCAAATTTAGTTACCCTAAAATCCAATGTAATTATATATATATATATATATATAATATATATATATATATATATATATATATATATATATATATATATATATATATATATATATATATATATATATATATATATATATATATATATATATATATATATATATATATATATATATATATATATATATATATATATATATATATATATATAATTTTTTTGTTAGACTCATATGCCGAATTCGCCCATTCGCCGAAAAAAATACTCAGTTCGCGAAATGATCAAAGCCAAATGATCGATTGCCGAATATAGTTCCTATTTCGGAAAAGGGTTTAAACCGATTTACACTTTCCGAACTGAGCTATCCGAGTTGTTCAAATGCCGAATAAGATATTTTTCCCGCGGATTATCATCAGCTCGTCGCTTGAAAAATGAAAAAAATACTTTCAATGTTGCTTTTTGGCCTTTAAGGTAGACCAGAACGCGTTTTCAAAATAAAATGCCGCTTTGCTTACCAGAACTAACCATGACCGACTAGGTAGTTATTAACAAAATTTTTACAATTTTTGATATGATAGAAGTTTATAATTTTTTTTTTAAAAATGTAATTATATATTCCTCGGGTTTTTTCCAATACGTTGTTAAAATTTTGTTTATAACTTCTGCAAATAATTAAGACAAATTAAAAGCCCTAAGTTCTAGTCGGTCATGGTTAGTTCTGGTAAGCCCTTTTATTTTGAAACACGCACAAAATCTGTTTTTGGACGAAGAACGGGGTTTGACCACAACATATATATTTTTTTTTTTTTATGTTCGAGCGACCAGTTGATGATAATCTGCCAAATATATCTTATTCGGCATTTGAGCAACTCCGCATAGCTCAGTTCCCCCAAAAAGTTAAACCAGTTTAAACAGAGAAATAGAACTATGTTCGGCAATTGATCATTTGGTTTGATCATTTCGCGAACTGGTATTTATTTCGGCGAATGGGCAAATTAATATTAAATATATATATATATATATATATATATATATATATATATATATATATATATATATATATATATTTATATATATATATATATATATATATATATATATATATATATATATATATATATATATATATATATATATATATATATATATATATATATATATATATATATATATATATATATATATATATATATAAAGATTCCAAATTCTATTGGTCTACTGTAAAACTCTTTTCAAACGCCGAGCTGGATTTATTTTTCCTTTTTCAAGGCTACAATATAAAGAAATCTTACAATCAAAAATTAATCTACAAATGCAACTTATTGTTTTAAAACGGTAATATTTAACAATAAAAACTTACGTGCAAAATGAGTTTTCTTAAGGCTAGAGTCATTATAAGAAACATAATCAATTTATTAATTTAATTTTTTTAAATCTATAATTTTAGTTTTCTAAAACTTAGAAATACATTATTAAAGTTAATACATATGATATAATAACAACACTTTGTAGTTTTTTTCCTTTTTTGTTAACAAATATAATATATATAATAAAAAATAACAAAAAAGGAAAAAAAACCCTACAAAGGAATGTTGTCCTGATAATACCACTACTGATATTGATTTCGATATGTATTAACTTAACAGTATTTCTCAAGATGTTCTAGAAAACACTAAAATGTATAATTGTTAAAAAAATTTAAATTCAAAAATTATGAGCACTAAGATGTAAAACAATAAATTGATTATGTTTCTTATAATGACTCTAGCCTTAAGAAAACTCATTTTGCACGTAAGTTTTTATTGTTAAATATTACCGTTTTAAAACAATAAGTTGCATTTGTAGATTAATTTTTTGATTGTAAAAGATTTTTCTTTATATTGTAGCCTTGAAAAAGGAAAAAATAAATTTCCGAAAGCTCGGCGTTTAGTAAAAAAAGAGTTTTACTTCAGCCCTAGACCGAATCCCCAAGAATTTGGAATCTTTGTATTCAACTAGTCGGTCAAGACTACCCTTCCAATTATTATATATATATATATATATATATATATATATATATATATATATATATATATATATATATATATATATATATATATATATAATATATATAATATATATATATATATATATATATATATATTATATATATATATATATATATATATATATATATATATATATATATATATATATATATATATATATATATATATTTTTATATATATATATATATAGTATATATCATTAGAAACGGAAAAACTTTTTTAGCAAAATGTATTTTTTTTTTGGAGGTGTTATGAGTGTAAAAAAAATGGGTATATATAACACCTTCGCCTTAAATGTAGTATTGAATATTATATTCAAATTTATAGTTGATCTCTTCTTAAAAACTAATTTTATGTATTCATTAGGAAAAAAAAAACTTTTTTTAGCAAAATGTATTTTTTTGGGGTGTATGGTAAAAAAAAATGGGGTAAAAAACACCCCCTTTCGTAGTATTCAATATCCGTTTCCAACACTTTATAGTTGATCTGTTTCTTAAGAGAAAGCAAAAGGTTTTATCCCGATTCATGTAGGTACTTCCAAAATCATTTCTAAGTTTAAAGTCTTTTTTAACAGATTTACTCGTATTATAGGTGCTATTAGGGCTTTTGGGGTAGCTCGTTACGATATAAGGATCGGCTAACCTTCATCACGACAGGTTTAGTCATTTGAGGGTCAAGTGAAGAAAAAACCATCGGAAAAATCTGGAAACATTCATGCATGTGTTTTTGAAGTCGCTAAATCCGAATCCGACATTTGGATTAAGCGACTTCAAAAACATATGCATTATTTTTTTTCAGATTTTGTCTATGCTTTTTTTCTCTACTTGGCCTTTAAATGACCTTGAATCTGACCTTATGAAGGTTAACTGATCTTAAATTCCGATTCACCGAGCTCGAAAATATACGTAAGATTTTTCCGATTTTTCGAATCGTTGATACCATTTATAAAGCAAAAACACTACAAAATGACCTTGAAATGACCCCCGAGTGACCTCTAGGTTAGATGTAAATAAACGCTGGATTTGGACTTAGCGACTTCTAAAACATATACATAAATTTTTTCGATGGGTTTTCTTCACTTGACCTTCAAATGATCTTGAAATGGATCAGCTAGTAATTACTTTTTTTTCAACTCTTTAGCTTCCGGACTATAGGAGCTTTCTTATACTGAAATATTTTACTATATACTTACTGAATTTGTCTTGTGGGTAAAGCATACTTTCGTAAAGATATTCTTCCAGATTTCTTTTCTCAGTATAGGTCGAAGGGGCAGCTAATATCATTCCCTTTGTTTTACAGGAATCTTTCGCATCATCCCAGTTTAACTAAAACATAGTTGTTAACATTTTTTTTAATACTAAAAAAGTTATTTATGTCATAGTAGACTTCTTTATTGTTAAGGACATTCTTCAAGTACCTCAAATCTTAGTTTTAAGGTAATGGGAGTATACACTTAAGTGAAAGGCAGTTTATTAAAATGGACTTATAGTCCTGTAAATGAAGGGACAAAGCTGTAAATAAATCTATACAGTTTTCGCTGGGTGCAATTTTCGGTCTTCGAGGAAGCTTTCAAGCGAAAAAAGTTTATCAACATTAACAGGGGGAAAGGGCTGAAAATGGCGCCTCAAGGCCCGACAATGGGTTTCCGCTAATATTTACCAAATATGCAAATTGTAGAATTTTTTGTTTAAACAAAAAATGAAGATGACCTCGTAGTCTACAAAAATGGTACTTATAATTTTTGTAAAATTGATAGTTTTCGAGATAACGGGACTCAAAAGTCCCCTCATTTCAGTTGCCGCTCTACCGCTAGAATGCCGCTATCTTCATGGATTTACTTATGAGCGGGCGGACGAAGTGTTTCATTAAGGGCCCCACAGACTATCGTTCTTTTTATCCTTCTTAATCTCCGATTAATACTGCTCAGTCGGACGACTTTGAACTTTTATTACCCTACACTTAATTTAATTTTAAACCGTCTTAATCGCCGAAAGCACTAAATTTAATTTTAAACCGCCTTAATTGCCGAAAGCTGCAGTCGTACACCAAAAAACATAAATAAAGCGTGTTTATTTGTCACAAGAATGACGAATAAAGACGTTCTGCACCACACACTTTGTTTTTAAATAAAGACGGATGAATCGACGATTAAGATTTTAAGCGCTGCCAGAAATTTTCATCGACGGTGTTATGTTCGGTTTTCGCCCACAAAATGGTGATGGTAATCGACGCTTTTGATCACTACGATTAAAACTGCTTAAAAAGAACGATGTCTGTGGGGGCCTTTACTCGGGCAATAATGTACTTTTTTCTAATCATTTAAAGTTCTTCAGAATGGGAAAACCTGTACATATCAGTGCATATAAGTTTGGGTCCATTCTGATTTTTCTAGAATATTAAAAAAGCGGTCAAAGATGTTTTTTCAATATTTTCAGAGTATCGCAGTAATTAATTGATATTTTTTAAAAATGGTTTGTTATTAACATTTCTTTTTATAATGAGACCTTAGGAAGTGTTCAATCATCCCAAAAAATCCTTCACGGTCTTTCTTGCGTTTTGATAAAAATTGTTTTGCCCATCTGCATTTTTTAGCCTACTACCACATCTATTCAGTGTAGAATGTTATGGATTTTTCGACGGCCGTTTTTGCGAAAAATATTGATGTTGCGAAAAAATGGCTGGAACCATTTTTGTAGATTTCGAGGTCATCTTCATTTTTTGTAAAAAAAAATTCTCTAATTCGCTTATTTTGACAGATAATTCGCGGAAAACTCATTTTTGGGACTTTGGGGGGCCAATTTTAGCGGGTTTCCACGTCGGAATTGTGAAAAACTTTTTCTCGCTCGAAAGCATCCGCGATGACCTAAGAATTGTGTCACAAATGAAAACTGTACAGATTTATTTATAGCTTTGGATACTTTTAGGTCTTCAGTTATTGGACCATTAAAGATTTGGGGGTTTGAAGGAAAAGAAAAGGCCTTTATAGGCAAGGGGTTACAGTTTAAAAACAAAAGAGAATAAATGCTTATATTATTTCATAAAATTTTTCCATAGGAACGCATTTTTTAAAATTTTTTGCAGAGAAGGAAAAATTTTCTAAAAAAAATCATGAGTAAGGAAAAATTTTTGGACATTAATTCAAGGACGCTGAGCACTTGGAAAAAAAAATACAAAAATTATAATAAAAAATTTGACATGAGCTGTCAGAGAAGAATTTTTGGGTAATACCACGATTGCTTAAAAATTACCGATGATTTTCATAAAAGCAAGTTATTTATAATTTCACGAGTTCGAAGAACGGGTGGAATTTGTAAAACAAGCTTGAATGAAAATTATCTGGTTAATTTTTATGCACGGGCTTTATTAAGAGAGAATATTTCTAGAATGGAGAAATATGGGAGTATTATACTATTAAAATGTTTTTTTTTGTTAATTTTATGCAACATAATTAAAACTATAACTGAAATCATTTTTTTTTTAATTACTTTATTTAATTCTTCATCGTGTACATGACCAAATCGACTCATTTTGACGTTTCCTATTGACAATACAAACAAACAGGTTAGATTGTTCTGTGTTTGTAAGTATTATAAGTGGAAATACCACGTTGTCTAGGCAAGGTGAAATTTTCGCTGAAATTTTTTGATTTTTAACGTGTCTAATGGGAAAATTTATACATGAGTGAAATATTCACTATTAATTTTATTTGCCTGGCTAGGCAGGAGGAAAAAGAATCTGACAAATTGGAAGGTTGCAATGGTTAGTTGTTAAAATAGAATAGTCCAATTGAAATGATAGCATTTAGCAGGTGGTAGAAGAGCTTTTCCTCGACTGGAATGGTATCATGCCATTTCCCCTTTAAAAAACCCATAGAGTCTTAACAGACCGCCTTTTTTCCGATTACGCATTGATCCTCTCCTTAATTTTTCTCTTCCAGTTGTCCCTGTTTCTCATAAAATCATTTTAAAGGTTAAGCATATCAAGCGTGTCCTTTCTTTTCTTAATTTTAAGACGACTAACACCATACCGGCAATCGTCTGAAAAAAATGTGCTTTTAATCTTGCACTCATCTTAATTCGCCTCTTTCAAATCTCTTATAACACATGCATTTGCCGGAGAGCTGGAAGAATGCACGTTTGAAACCTATTCCAAAGTAAGGATCCAAAAACCCTCCCGTCTAACTATAGACCTAATGGTAAATCTATCATACTTTCTCACTCATTTGTAATGAAAAATTCATTAGTTCCCAAATCGTATAGTCTTTAGAAAAACACAAGATCATAGACAGTACGAATTTCGTCACGAAAAATCCCAGCAGCTTTTTTTCTTTTCTCACACAACAGAAACAAGTCCCGAGTTTCTTGGTGAATCCTGGATCGTTGCTTTGACATATCCAAAGCTTTTGACCAGGTTTGGCTAATGTTTTAAAAAAGCTACGGTCTTTCACCTAAGCTTTTTCTTGGCCTGCCAGTTCCTTTTTTTTATCGACGTATATCGGTTGTTGTAGATGATCATTCTTTCAGCTTTTACCAAATATATGCTGAGATGCCCCAGGGCTCAGTACTCGTAAACTCTGTCTCTGCTTCACATTAACTTTTCATCTTCTCTCTTCCACAACCCCTCCTACTTATATGTTTGCTGACGATATTTCCCTTCATTAATATTTAATTTTTTAAGGCAGTCCTAATCCTGATTTGGAAAATAAGTGAGGTTTAAAGCAGATATTTTTCAGATGACCCCAAAATTATTAGATTGGGGCCCAAAACTTTGTCCAGTCTAATGCCTCCAAGACAAATCACGTTCGTTGTCACGAAAAAATCTGCCAAATTCATCCTTTTTCTTATGAACGGCCAAGTTCTGCAGAACAAAGAGTTATCTAACCTTGTTGGGGTTACTTTTAAAAATAACGTTAATAAACCCTACATTACATTCATTCTGTCGAGCCAAAAAATATGCTTCCTTCTAATCTGTAATCTTATCTGAAGAATGGTATCCCGCATTCCTTTAAATTTTTTTTAAAAATAATTGTTGGTTTTATCAATGAATAACATTATACAGAAAAGATTCCTTCTTTTGCCCAAGGGTGAGCCCCCTAGGATCTCTAATTTTTCTAGGTATTTTTACGGCTTCTGCTTCGAGGAATTAGCCAGTATAATTCCCCTTAAGGAAACTTACAACTAAGCATCCCTTTACAGTCTAATTTAAACCGGGCCCCAAATTTTTTTAAAAAAACTTTTTTGTTTTTAAATAAAAAAAAAGGGGGAAAAAAAACTAGGGGGAAAAAAATTCCAAAAACAGGGGGTTTTTCCTTCCTCCCCCTTTTTTTGGTTTCTTTTTTTTTCCCTTTTCAAATTTCGGGGGGGGGAAAAAACCCTCCAAGGAAAGAAAAGCATTGAATCAAAAAGGAAGGCATTATTTGGGCAACCGGAAAACCCACAGGAATATATCAACCAACCAGTCTCGGGGTTTTACAGACTTGTAGAAGGAACAAGACTAATGGGAGGATTAATATAAAAGACAATGGGTGATTAGGCACAAAAAGCCCATAAGGCTGCGCTGCCTCCGGTAGTTTATCAAGACGGCCCCAGAGAAGAATAAAAGAAGAACATATAGTATAACTTAGTAGCTTAAAGCACCTATTATGAAGTAAAAAATGATATTGCATAAAACAGAAAAAACCCTATTTTATTTTAATGTTTAAATGTTACACTAATTACAAGTACCACAGGAAATAAAAAAAAATCATTTTGTTAGCTAAAGAAACTGTTTATTGATTGGTTATTTAGTCTAATATTTAAAAAATATATGGAAAATTACCTTTTCCGTGGTAAAAACGACATATTTCTTTTCATTAATTTCATTAAATTGTTTAGATTCTTTCCCATATTCTTTTCCATCTGTAGACGTTGTTGAAAGTTCTGTGGCTCATCATGGTTAAGGGAAAACGGGGGTAAAGTGGATTTGCCAAGGCTTGGCTTGAACGACCTTTTTATAAAAATAAATCTAATGTTAATATCCACATTTAATAATAAAAAAAAGGCAAATAAAAAACTTAAATACCAAATAAATGGTTAGTTCTGCTGTGCATATTAAGTAATTATTTTACTTGAAATAAATAATAAAATTGGTCCACAAAACTAGCGTTTTTCTTTTTTTTGAATAAACACGAAATAAAATTAACAAACCCTTAAAAAACAAAAAAATTGGCAAGATTTTTTTTAAAATTTTATTGTAAAAGATCCTAAAACCGCCTTTTAAATAGTATTATAAAATTTTGTAAATTATTGGGTTGGCTGGATTGTAACGAAGGGGAAAATAAAAGGGGGGTTCCATTAATAAGAAAGGCAATTTTGGCAATTTTTGACCTCCTTTTTTCCTCTTAGTAAAATGTAGCGAGATAGGCTCTACCCCTTTCGCCTTCCAGCTTGATCCCACGTGAGGTTTGTGTAAATACGTTAGTAACACTTCGATTTATTAAATAAGTAATAATTGGCATATTTATTATTATTTAAGACTAGTAAAAAAATTGTATTTAAAACTTCTAAAAACGTAGTCTAGAAACACAGTGAAGGAGTATCATTGTGTAAGACTAGATTTTTGTATTAGCTGCTGTAGGATTAGCTATATTTTAGCGAAGGAACATGTTTTACTTATTCGCTTAGTTTACCTACAATTTTACATTGTCTTTTTTAACTCTTATATTAATTTTTTGAGCCTGATTAAAAATATAATTGTGAAAAAAACTACAAGATTCCCTCTTCTTCTATTTTAATTTTAATAAAAATTATGAAGATGTAAAGCAAAGGGGAAGCTAAATGTTTATTTAAAATAAAACCTTAAATTATAAACTCCTTAAATTTAATAATAAAAGTTTTACATTTCATAACAACAAAAGTCTTCCAAATACTCTCTTAAGCGTCATTTTTCCAACTGCGGGAACCAAGAACCCTAAAGATAGATTACAAGGCTTACAAAAAAAAAAAGTGGTGTGTGCTGGGTGTCGTTAGGATTTTTGGAGTATTTTTTCCGCTGAAAAATTGAAGTCAAAATTGGGAAAGGCAAAAACAGGAAAAGGGCGTAATTTCAGATATAAAAAGATTTGTTTTTATTTAAAACGTCAATATCTTAAAAATTATAAAAAATAACAAAACTTTAACAACATAAACTATGTATTTTTAAAAGACTTTTAATTTAAATTATATAACCATTTCGTCTAAAATGCAATATTTTTCGAGTTATAGTTAAAAACCAATTTTCAGGATTTTTTTACCTACGAAAAAATTAAATTTTTTTTTTTATTTTTGGTTTTCTTGAAATTTTAAGTGATTTGGGTTAAATAAATAAAATTAATGATTTTTTCTTAAATAAACTCAAAAATTACATTAATAAAAAAAAAACCCTATTTTGAACTAAAAATTTTTTTTCAAAATTATATTTTCGTTTATATCTCCTTTATTATTTATCTTATTAAAAATTTTATTTAACTTTTTTATAGACAATTTAAAAAAACCCCGCTTTTTTGTTTAAATTTTTTTTTTTTCTATTATAGTTTATATAGGCGTAGTCCAAACATTCCGTGGGAGCAGGGTTTTGCTGTTTAGATTCGTGCAACGCAAAAAATATGCCAGAAAATCCTAGTTCAATACCCAGCACACACCACTAATTTTTTTTTGTGGGCCTGTGTTATTGTACAAAGAAAAGAAAAATAATTAAAATATTAACTTTTACTTATATTATCCCCCACGTTAAGCGGTATGGCTTAAAAATAACAGAAATGTTACTTTTTTTACATGTTACCCGTATACGTATACCAAAAAATCAACAATTTGTTTTTTAGAAAAGTAACAGAATTTTTAAACAGAAAAATTCTAAAAATTGTAAAACTTTTATAGGGGTAATTAATGTTTTATTTAAATACTTTTAACAGGCAATTTAAATAAAACCAAAAAAAGTTTGGAAAGTTTGTTTTATGACCGAATTAATTTAAATTATGCCACCAATTGCTTTTCTGACCTATTAAATTTAATATTAAAATTTTGTTGGTAAAATTAAAAAATATCAGTAACAACATATATACCTACCAAATGTAGTTAAACCATTACAGTCACAAAATACTGACACTAAGCACAGAAGGAAGGCCTTATTAGACCACATTTTTAAAATAAAATGAGCTTATATAAATATTAAACGTTTATTCATTTGCAGAATTTTAAAGACTAAAGTGCACAATGTTTTAAATCAAATATTATTTTATTTTCATTAACATATCATGAGAAAACAGCAGGGGTTAGGTGATAACGAATGATATTTTTTGACCTATTTCCGAACATGCAGAAAAACTTGGTATTCCCGGAATGTATCTATTTATTATTGGTGTATATATAAGTGATTGTAGTGTCAAAACATATATGTTTTTTTATCGCCAGAAGCTAGAATATAAATATTATTATTTAATAAAACTTTTATTAAATATTGATTGGGTAAGTTTACATCACATCAATTATGCCGGTTAATGATGCCGCCGAGACAAGTGATTCTCATCTCTCGTCTTGTCTCGTCCAGACAAAAGACTGTTTTCTTACCTGCGGCTTAAGACGAGACGAGAAAACACTCTTCTTTTGAGAGAGAAATAAATAAAACCGTTTAACAATAGTACGGTACGGGTCTTACACAGCTAAAACAAGTCTCTTGTCTCTTTTAAATCCCTAATCGTAGCACCTGCCATATACAAAGCTTTTGATCAGGTCTGGCACGATGGGCTCCTTAGAAAACTTCCCGTGGGCGGTCTTTGACTTATACTTTGCTCTTGGCTTTCCAGTTTCCTTTCTAATCGACTTATATCAGTTATTGTAAATGGTCATATTTTTAGATTTTAACAAATTAATGCTGGGTGGGTACTTGCACCAACTCTATTTTTCCTTACATCAACAATTTTCTTTCTTCCACAATCAATCCTATATATAATTTTGCGGACGATGGAGAGAAAGAGAAGACTATACAGACACTAAAGTCAGTTCTGCAGACACTTCTTGATTACTTACTCTATTAAAAAGACATTTTTTTTAAAACTCGCATATAATTAAAAAACTTCAGAAAAAGACAGAAACAAACGGTACACGGCAAGAAATGAGAAAGTTTTTCTTCTTGTTACGTCAAATTCGAAAGTTGTTTGGCTAAGCCCAAAACCCGAAAGTCGTTCGGTTCTTTTTCTTCTTCTTCCTGGGAGCCGTCTTTCACCACCGAAGGCAGCGCAGCCTCTTGGGCTTTTTGTGCCTAATCTTCTATTATCTTTTATACCAATCCTCCCATTAGTCTTGTTCCTTCTACAAGTCTGTATAATCCCGAGACTGGTTGATTGATATATTCCTGTGGGCTCATTTTAGGTTGCCCAAGTAATGCCTGTCTTTTGTGATTTAACGCTTCACATTCACACAGTATGTGGTAGGCTGTTTCTTCCCCCTCGTCGCACAATCTGCAACTTGGGTCCCCATTGTATGAGCTTATCTTGTGTAGGTGTCCTCTTAGGTTATCGTGCCCTGTTGTTAGCAACCCTACTGTTAGTAGTTCTTCCTTCGTTCTTTGGGATGGGCCCTTTATGAAGCTTTTTCCATGTCTTACTCTACTGAGGTTTTCCCAGTATTCCTCGTGTTTGTTTCGGATCCACTCCCTGGTTTGCCCTCGTGCTCGTGGTTTGGTCACTTTAAGAGCAGGTTCTGGTCCAAAGTATGGTGTGGATGATCCATGTCTCGCTAGCTCATCCGCTTTTTCGTTGCCTTCTATTCCCGAATGTCCTGGTACCCACCGAAGAGTTACTCTGTTGCGTTCTCCCAGGACTTCCAGTTCCCCCCTAGTGACGCTTGGCTGTCTGTTATTTAAACCGCTTGTTTTGTAAGCCTCCTGTTATTTTTTTCACTGTGATAAAGCATATGTCTGTTTGAAATACAGAACTGTGGGTTTCCCATGAATGGAGTGGAATTTTCCATTTTCTGTACACGCCGCTCAGTTCCTGCTCGGTTTCGAACAATCCGTATACCAGATGATGTCTCAACCGTGCCGGGAGATCGGGTTGCTGCCACTCACTTCGATCTGGAATTTTACCTCGAAGTTTTTGTTGAATGTATTGGGGAATCTCTGGTCTGTTCTCTCGCCGGGTTTGCCGCCAACCTGACTTTTTTGTTGTTGTGTCCCAAACTAGCGTAGACACCAGTTGGTTTTTGTTGCAGTCGAAAATAGCTCATTCTTGCCTCTTCCATCACTATGAGGTTAAGTGGTGGTAGGTCTAAGAGACACTCCATGGCTGTTGTTAGGGTTGTTTTAATTGCTCCTATTATAGCTAAGCAAGCAAGTCTCTGTACCTTGGCCAGTTCTGTAACAGCAGTTCTTTGTCGCATTTTTGTCCACCATACCAGTGATGCGTATGTTATCATTAACATAAGAGTCATCTCCGCTTTCTTCTTTGTTTTTTAAAGATGTTGGTCCAGGTAAGTTTAGAGTCTAGAATGACACCCAAATATTTTATCTCTTCCACAATCTTGATTGCTTCACCTCGTAGGTTCAGGGGTACTAAGCCCTTTAGGTTTCTCCGTCGTTCGGTTAAACAAGAATAATAAATTCAACACCTTTTGTCTACGTGCATTTATCCACTTTTTTCTTTTTTCTAATTTCGAACTAGCAGTTGGAAAATGTATAGAATTTGCAGTTACTATTTTTGCCACTATTCTTACATTCAACTACACAACAACTATTTTGCACCATTTTAAATATTTTTATTTAATTGTTTACATTTAAACCAAGCATATTTAACGAAAAATTGACCACCGCGAGCGCTGCAATGGATTTAATTTCCCCACCATACACTCCGTAAAGTTGATTTTAGCAGACCATATGGTTAACTTATACTTTGAGATGGTAAATAAAAAAAATCGTATAAAATGTGTTCAGTTAACTAGATTGGTTTAAAATATATTTAATATTTCTGATTTTTAATTTTTCAATGATTTATTAAAAATTCTGACTGTGTTCTTCCTAATAAATTGTAAATTTAAATTAATTTAATATTTGAAACAAAATTAAAAAGTAGTTATAACGATATTTAAATTTGTAAAAATGAAGGGCTTTGGTTTAAGTCAAACATTTACAATTTAATCATATTGATTCGGTAATTTACACATTTTCTTTTTTTCTGTGTACCTGTTTTATTTCAAAAGATATCGAAATAAAATTTAAATGTTATATAAAGGACATAAAACAACATTTAGGAAACCGTTTGATCTGACCAGCAGCCAATTGATTTACAACCGGAGGATGCTCGACTTCTTGTGCTCTTTGTGCTAATCTCCCATTATCTTTTATACCAATTCTCTTGTAAGTCTTGTTTCTTCTACAAGTCGGTATATATTGGTTAATATATTCCTGTGGGCTCATTTTCACTTGCCCAAATAATGCTTGATTCAACGCTTCACATTACACAGGATATGGTAGGCTGTTTCTCCCCCTCGTCGCACATTCTGCAACTTAGGTCCCCATTGTATGAGCCTATCTTGTGTGGGTGTTCTCTTAGGTTATCAATAACGACTTAGATAAGTTGGAATAAGCATAATGCAAGCGATTATCACTACTGGATTTATATCGAAGGAAGATACTTCATAACTGCATGTCAAGGTGATTTTGTGTAAATTATAAAATTAACAGTGATAGTACCAAATAATATTATCATAAAGTACAAATAGTTGTTTTTTTTTGTATTTTATAGTGCCCTAACAGTAATAAATAACTACTTTAACTTTTTTTGATATTTTAAAGGGAAAAAAACATTTTTTTTAAATTGTAGTGTGTGTTTGTTCTTTTTTGTATTGATTTATTAAATGAATAAGGGTTGGTTCTTTAAAGCTAGTAATAAAAATACCTATTAGTTTGGAGCAGATAACTTTGAGTTTATTTGTGCAAAAAACAAAAATATTTGCTTTAAGAGTGGGAAAACAATGCCATTTTAAAGAAATTATTAGGATTAAGGCAGAATTTTTTTCTGGTTAATAAAATATAAAAAATATGCCATTTTTAACGATTTAAGTTAGGGTGAGGGTTAAAAACTTTACAGCCGTTGTTAGATTTAATTCATAACGGATTAATGAAGCTATAGCTATTATTGAATTTATGGATTAATTTAACTCTCGAACAATAAAAGCATTTAATAATTCAAACAATTTTAATTTAAAATAACATTATTATGGTGCTATTGCAATTATCTTGTGTGAATTAAAT
Source organism: Listronotus oregonensis (assembly GCA_019359885.1). Taxonomy (NCBI): domain Eukaryota; kingdom Metazoa; phylum Arthropoda; class Insecta; order Coleoptera; family Curculionidae; genus Listronotus; species Listronotus oregonensis. The sequence continues at coordinate 40,791 of JAHBCN010000184.1, forward strand.
ATAAAGTAATAACTCAAAACTAACCGAACTTTACCCTATTTCAGATAATAAGCCACTGTCCAGTTCAAATCAAAATAGATTTGTTCTGTGAAACAATAAATTTAAATAGAAAATTACGCAATTATATTGACTTCGTTGATTGCATTTATCAATTAATCGAAAGAGTAAATTATACATTTTTGATGATTTTTTAAAATATAAATTATTTGCAAAATACAAACTCTAGATAATCTAACACAACGTAACATAGTGAATTTTTATAAATTTTTAAAATAAATTAATATATTATTAAAAGGTTGTGACTTAAAAAGTGGGGTCAATTGCATAGAACACTCATATGTAACGAAAATAATAAACCATTTTTTTTAATTTCCTTTTGTTTGGAGGTAATTTTTACCATTTTTAAAATATCTTTTTAACTAATATCCTAGAACTTAAGTTGGTGGAAGGTAGCAGTAAATAGTCAAGGCAACGAAGCACTCAACCTCGGAAATGTTTGCACTAAGACGGATCAAATTGAGGTTTTTTGCATTCGCTTCCTAAAATCATTGGAAAAAATGTATCTACTTTGTATCTCATACAAACTAAAAATGCATTTTTAAGCCATTTAAAAAAATCACATAACTTTATTAATAAGACTCGAAATTGTTTTAAACCAGGTTCTCTGGGGTTTTCGAAGTCGCTGATCCCGATTATGGTCTTTAAATTGACCCATAGCAGACTTGAAGCTCAGGAGTGCTAATGAACGTCATCTCCGTGGCTTCTTTCAAAATTCACGCGGAAAAGGAGAGAAACTTGGCCTCCGGAAGATTTTTGAGTCGCTGAATGCAAATATGGTACCGGCGATACCTCCAAACACCTGGTGCACTGGAACCTGGACGTGGACGTCATCCCCGAGAGTTTTCCTGACACGATCGCAAAAAACAAACCAAAAATGGTGGTAATGGGAAAGTTTTTGGGCCGCTGATATTAAATTTCACATCAAAAACGACCCTCCGAACACCTGGTGCACCGAAACCTGAAATCAGCGCCCCAAAAAGCCGCCAAAACGATTTTTCGGTTTGTTTTTTGCGATCGTGTCGGGAAAACTCTCGGGGATGTCGTCCACGTCCAGGTTTCGGTGCACCAGGTGTTCGAGGGTGTTCGCCGGTGGCATATTTGAATTCAGAGAATCAAAAAAACCCTGGGGGGTAAGTTTCTCTCCTTTTTCGCATAAATTTCAGAAGAACCACGAGATCCGTTCATCAGCAATCCTGAGCTTCAGGGCGGCTGTGGGTTAATTTGAAGATCATAATCGGGATCAGCGATCTCGAAAACTCCAGGATATCTGGTTTAAGTCATTTCGAGTTTTATTAACGAACTTATGTGATTTTCTAAAAGTGACCTAAAAAATGCATTTTTTTAATGCACCTTTGCCTGCACAAATACAATTTTAAGTTTGTATAAGATACAAAGTAAATATTTTTTTCAATGATTTTAGGAAGCGAATTCAGAACACTCCATTTTGATCCGTCTTAGTGCACAAATTTTCAAGATTTTGGCTTTTTTAGTGCTTCATTGCCTGGACTGAAACTTTTGGCTTAAAGTAATTATCCCTTAATTTTTTCAAATAATTTTGTTCTTCTGCCTCTAAACTTAACGTTTGACTTTCAAAATTTTGCATTTGGTAGCAACCGCATAAGAAATTGGAATGTTTCCAGTATTTAAGCATAGGAAACTTGTTAAAAAAAAACGTAAAATAAAGGAAAGTGCCTTAATATTATTAAATAAGGATAAATGTGTAGCATAACATGTACACAAGTATACCTGGTTACATATGCTTGATGCTGAAGTAATTTTAGGTTAACTTAAAATCAATTAACTGATAACCATCTTTTGGAAAATTAAAAATATACCAGATAAACAACCTAATATGTCATTTATGACAAAACGTTATAAAGAACCCCGCACAAACCTTATGGGAATTGGCTCCCGGTCAAATTGGCTGAAATTTGGATATGTTGTTCGTTTCGGCATCCTGAACAAAAGTCTCAATGGGCACAAAGCTCAATTTGGTTATTTTGGCTCCTACGGAGCTCCAAAGCTTTACGGATTTACCATTATTGACTACATAAAAGGGTAATCTCTTCAAAAGTTTAGTATTTGCTGCGTTATTAAAAAGTACCCTCTTGTGTTTTTAGGGTCGCTGCATTCAAACCAATGCCAATATGATAATATTGACAGTTGACAGCTGTCAACTAGCTGCCAAATAACAACCAATAATGAAAATTGATAAAATCCTCATGTAAATATATATTTTTGAGGTTGCTAAGTTCAAAACTGATTTTAAAAAATCGATATTGACAGATGACAGCTGTCAAGTAGCTGTCAGACAGCATGTGAAAATTAAAATTGATAAAATCCACGCGTAAATATATGTTTTTTGGGTTGCTGAGTTCAAAACTGATGTCAAAAAGACCATATTGATAATTGACAGCTGTCAATTAACTGTCAAAAAACAAGCAATAATCAAAACTGATTAAATCCACATGGAAAATATGTTTTTGAGGTTGCTGAGTTCAAAACTGGTATTAAAAAATCGATATTGACAGTTGACAGCTGTGAACCGACAATATCGATTTTTTCCCACCAGTTTTGAACTCGGCAACCTCAAAAACATATATTTCCATGTGGATTTTATCAGTTTTAATTCTTGCTTGCTGTTTGATAGTTAGTTGACAGCTGTCAACTGTTAATATCTTCTTTTTGACAACAGTTTTGAACTCCGCAACCTCAAAAACATGTATTTCCATGTAGATTTTATTAGTTTTAATTCTTGCTTGCTGTTTGACAGTTAGTTGACAGCTGTCAACTGTCAATATCTTTGTTTTTTACATCAGTTTTGAACTCAGCAACCTCAAAAACATATATTTGCTCGTGAATTTTATCAATTTTGATTGTCACATGCTGTTTGACAGCTAGTTGACAGCTGTCAACTGTTAATATCGTCTTTTTGACATCAGTTTTGAACTCAGCAACCTCAAAAACATATATTACGCGTGGATTTTATCAATTTTAGATTGTCACATGCTGTTTGACAGCTAGTTGACAGCTGTCAACTGTCAAATTTATCATATTGGCATTAGATTTAAATGAAGCTACCTCAAAAACATTAAAGGTACTTTTGTTTACGCAGCAAATACTAAACTTTCGAAGAGATTACCCTTTTAAGAAGTTAATAATGGTAAATCCGTGGAGCTTTGGAGCTTCGTAGGAGTCAAAATTTGCAAAATGGAGCTTTGTGCCCATTGAGAGTTTTGTTCAGGATGCCGAAACGAACAACATGTTAAAATTTTAGCCAATTTAACCGGGAGCCAATTCCTATAAGGTTTGTGAGGGGTTCTTTTAAAAGCTTTTAGAAAATCCTAATTTTTTAATACAAAAATTTCTTAAAAATTATTTTTTTGTTTTTCTTTTAATTTTATCTTGACAACGGTGGCCGACTTGCCACCAAAACGTAGATTAATATTTTGATTTTTTGCGTATTTGGGGGTTTTCTTTTTTTATTAAGCGATCTACTAGTTCATAGGGGTTAACAGGGCTAAGCAGGCTCAATTCGCTATACCTCGGGACCTGGACCGAAGTGGTCCCATTTTCTAGAGGAATTCAAGGCGAGTAATCCCCATGAGAACATACTAAAACATAAATCCGCACACAAAACTATGAAACATATTTAAAATTTTACAGTAATATAATATTTAAAAAAACAGTACTTTTATTTGCAAATTAAAGCAAATATTAGGATGCACAGCTCACAGCTTGTATGAAGCCTAAGCTCTAGATAACTTAAGTGCCTGACTTTTTCTTAATTTCGGAAAAAGGTTTAAATACAGAAACATGTTAATATTGTACTATGCAGCATATTTCAGCAATATCAAACTACTACGTCTTAATTATATATAACCAGATGAGTCCTATGGATTAATTTGAAATTTAAACCACACGCAATTGTACACAGAATTTGTGTGTGGTCACCCAATTCGCCAATGGAGGTCTCCATCGTTTTTAATTCTGCTGATCCGATAAGAAACATCGCGGGGCTGAGTGTAGAATATTTTTTAAAGAATTATTTATTTTTCTTGATTGTGAACTATACTGATTTCCTAAGTTAGGTATTCTTAAATATAAAACATTTCTAATAATTTAAGAACAGTCTTTTATTAATACGTAAAGTTCCGTTTAAAAATAAACAGCCTTATCGTTTTGCTACAAGTGTACTATTTAGATGCGGTATTGCGTAAAAAAGACAAATTAACAAAAAAATAATAACAATTTATATTTTAAATCTCAACAAACATATAAATGAAAACCAGAAATTGCAATTTTTACTTTATTTATCCCCGTCTTCATTCTTTTTCACTTTTGATTATATGTTTTAACGTGAAACAACCTGTATATTCCGAAATAAGGACTTGGTCCATACCATTTAAAATCATGTGTTTATAGTTTTTATTAAAAAAACTACTGTACTACTGTACAAGATATAAGTCAATGTCTAAACTTTGATTAAGGAAAAATATCATACACTATATTAAAATAAGAGCCATTTACATTTTTTTGTGTTGCATTAACACTTTAAGTTACTTTTACTAAAAGTTAACAAAACCAATCAGAATATTATCACATACGAAATGTTGTGAACTAAATAAACGCAAAGACGCAAAATAACCGTATCAACTTACTTAAGCTAAAAAAAATAATAAAAAATCCTTTACTTACCTTTGATAAATATGTAACATATAACATACCTATGCCGAAGTTATTGACGGTGTAATTTATTGTGCACTGATTTTTTTCTCATTTTGTCTATTAATTCACTATTTTTTAAAAATTTATCATACAAAGAATAAAACCTGTTTTAAAGGTGTTACGTTAATTGCTAAATTAAGAAAAACCTATAAACACTTCACTTTTGTTGATAGTTATAAACAATTGACACTGTAAATATTTTTTATATAAATGCGGCAGATTAAAAAAACATTTAGGTGAGCTTGGGCTTGGGTGTCTGAGTTAATGACGATGTGTTTTCCTTTACTCCCTTTTTCTTTAATCAGCACGGCACAATGCATTATTGCTAAAAATCATATAGCTTTCACCATAATTTTTTAGGCAACTTCTTAACGATACTTTTGTTAAACAATAGTTTTCAACCAGTTGGCAGATGGGTGAAAGTTGCCTCTAATTTGGATCCCGTACTATAACAAATTCAATTTTTAATGACGCAAAACACTAGTTTTGCTAATTTTTTAACAAATGGATATTCTTTTGGAAATAAAACATTTATAGTTGGGCTAAGAAAAGTTGCTAATTGCAATTTAAATTGTAATCTGCTAAAAACTTACCTCCAGAATATGTTCGTCTTGAGTTTCTCGGTCCAGTTTCCTGGCAGTCGTCGTTATGACGCCTGAAACAAAAGAGCAACGGTAATTAAAACTAAAAGTAAGATGCTTTTAACTGTAATTTATAAGGGTAAAAATGGCTGAAAGAATATTAGTTAAAACGCAATTACTATTTAAAATGTTGAAGCTGCCTGCATATAATAGTTTTGAGTAAGTATAAGAATTAAAATGTTGAAAATAGCAAATGTAACAATTAACCTTAGATAATCAGCCTTATGCTGTAAGAATATTGACCTTTTTCGAGCTTAAAATTATAATGACATTTAGCATATATTTCAATATTTGGTATGCACAAAAAAAGTTAGTCAAGGTTAAAATTGTTGTGATTTCAAGATTAATACGAAGTCAAGTGGCCTTTAAAATTGGTCTGCTGTAACTGATATTTCAAGAAAAATTGCAAGTCAAGATGAATTTACGTCAATTAATCAAACGAACACGAATTCTGCCCGTTAGGAACTGGAAATAGACTAACTAACCGTCAAATATTTGTTTTAATCCATGATTTTGTTTTAAAATGGACTTTGCTTTAATTTATTCATCTTCAGAACAAAATTGGTATTAAAATAAAAAAAAAATATTTTATACAGTGAGAACGTAAAGGTTGGAACAAATTCATTTAAAATTCAGGTGTTTATTTTTGAGAAAAACGCTCGGACACGTCGATTTTAGTTTTTAGTTGCCGGTTTTTTTGAAGTAATGTCATATGTACCGGGTGACCCAAAAGTTATGACAATTTATTCCTTTTTTTAAATGAAAAGGACCATTTTTTATATTATTTTCAAATTTTGTACAAGATTCTAAAAATATTTTATGTATTATGTCCTATACCTAAATTCAACTGTTTCCGAGAAAAATGCAGTTTAGATTAAAACATCAAAACATATTATTTATTCAGTAAAAAATTAATAAAATGAAAAAACTATTTTAGTAAATGTTCAAAGTGACTTCCACCAACCTCCTGGCAGTATCCGAGACGATCTTCAAATTTCTTCAAAACGTTATTAACTACGTATGGTTCAATTAATCTTATTTTATCCCTTATCCTAATTTTTAAATCTTCTTTTTAAATCTAACTGGACCTCGTCGGAAAATCCATCGCTCAGGTAAAACCCTATCGAGGTATTCACGTACGGGGCGAGTGTAATGGGCCGGGTCTCCATCTTGCTGGTACAATAAACAATCCCTCGGTATATCAGGATCTTCTGGGTTAGATATAAATTCGCTAGACATGGTACTAAATTATTTTCTAATGACTCTAAATATGTTTGTCCATTTAGGTTTCCGTCAAAGAAAAAGGGTTCCAAAATTCGATTTTCAATAATGTCCGCCCAAACATTAACCTTTCGTGGATATTGAGTATGGCATTCCATCATCCAGTGAGAATTTTCTGTAGCCCAATACCGACAGTTTTGCTTATTAACGCTTCCATTCAGGCAAAACGTTGCTTCATCTGAAAATATAATTCTTTTTGAAAACTGTGGATCATTGTTGCACTTATTCATGAGAATCTCGCAAAATTCGACTCGTCTATCTGGATCATCTTCATTCAATTCATGAACCAATTGAACTTTATAAGGATGCCATTTGTTTTTATTCAAGTATTTTATGACGGATGTCTGGCTTAGATCATTTTCTGATGCAATAGTGCGACTAGCCTTATGGTTGTCTTCTTAAACTGCCACTAGCACATTTAGCTGTGTATCTTCTGATAACGTAGGTCGACCTTTTGTGTAATTGTCCCTGACGTGACCAAAATCCCGATACTTTTTTCTATTTTACTTACAGTGGAGCGAGATATTGGCTCTCTGCCGATAACCGATCATCATCAATAGCTCTATTCGCTCTTTTTCAGTCAGGCGAACCATTTTATAAAATTAGAAATTTATTGAAAAACTTTGGCTGGGCACTTTGACTTTAGATAAAATTGCTTAAGACAGACGTCAACCGATACTGTCAGTATAAGGTAACCTGGAATATACCTAATTAATTTAGATAGGTAAGTTTAGTTAAGTTTTTTTTAAATTTTAAAATTCTGTTTTTCTCGGAAACAGTTGAATTTAGGTATAGGACATAATACACGAAATATTTTTAGAATCTTATACAGAATTTGAAAATAATATGAAAAATGGCCCTTTCCATTAAAAAATAAATAAATAAATAAATTGTCATAACTTGTTTTTGGGTCACTAAAACTAAAATCGACGTGTCGAGTTTTTCCCAAAAATAAACACCTGAATTTTAAATGAATTTGTATAGTTAACAACAACGTTATGGAAATTTTAGTTTGTTTATTCTATAAGATGCTCTTATTTAGTTCGTCTTGTATACGTTATTTATTTTTAAGGGGCAGTTAAAAAGAAACATGCAATTTTTCAGGGATAGAAGTAACTATCCATCTCGAAAGAAACTAACCTTCAAAGGCCTATTTGGGTCATCGGTTGTTGGGACAAATTGGCCCCTTACATGAGAGAATGTTAAAGAGTATTAAGCATTTTAAAATCTTTATGAGTAGAGTTTGGATATGTAGAGCTATTTGTACCTATAAAGCTATAAAAATTAACATACAGTGCTTTTCTTTAATGTTCCCCCTTCCTTTTTATTTTTGAAAGGGATCAATTAAAAATTTTAAACTTGAGGAAATGTAATTAATGCATGAATACCGTATTTTGGAGTAAAAAAGACAAATAAAAATTTTAAGATCGCTGCTGGGCGCCATCTTGTGGCGCATCATTTTGAAGCTTGATGAGTACTTTACAACCCTAGAATATAAAGTCAATTCCTTTACCTACTACAAAATGGTGATACATTTAATAATGACCTAAAAATATTAAGATTTGACTTAATAATTCAAATAATAATGTTGAATTTAGTTGAGAAAATGCTGAAAATGGTTGCCCCGAACTTCTTGACACAACAACAGTCGGTCCGAAATTTCACGCCGAACATTTTCAAACACAGTAACATCGAAATTTCTACAATAATATTTGTTATTCTCTGTCGTATATCCAATATTGAAGCAGGTTCAGTTTCGTACCTTAATATCAACACACTAACATGCATTTCTCCACAAATAATTGTTAATCTCTGACGCATATACAGCAATAGAGATAGTTTCGATAACGTTGGGGTTTTGTTTTTTTTTTTGACTGTGATTTCAGTACGCAAGCAAACATCATTGTACAGTTAAAATATTCTCATTTAGTTTTCAGTTTTAGTGGTAGATACTGTATGAACTATTTTTAAAATGGAGAATTCTCATCCATTGAAAGAAAAAACCGAAGTGATTTTTATTTACGGTGCAACGCGTAACTTTCACAATCAAAGAATTTTTATCGATCGTTTCTCGAATCGTCCTATTTGCAAAAAATACTCACAGAAACTCGTATCTCAATTTAAAACTACTGGTAGTTTAAACAACAAAACCCCCAGGACCTCCGTCCATCCCAGAAGAAAAGCAAGTTGAAATAATTGGTGAGATGATAGTTAATCCCCAACAGTCTACGTCCTTCGTCGCGAATGTATGTGAGGTTTGTCCTTCTACTGCATGGAGACTTTTAAAAGGAATAAGTATTATCCATACAAAATCCAAATGGTACACCAGTTAACTAAAAATGACCCTGATCGACGAACAGAATTCTGCGAAACTATGACGGAAACCATTGCACGGCACCTATTTCCATAATATTTATTTTAGTGATGAGTGTACATTTTTTCTCAACGGTAATGTTCATAGACAAAATTGTCGTTATTGGAGAGACACTAATCCTCATGTCTTCCGGGAAACTCATACTCAATATCCAGAAAATATAAACGTTTGGGCAGGGATATTGGAAACCATATTGTGATGCCTTCATTCATTGAACAAAATTTAACAGGGAAACTGTATTTGGATATGATAAAAAATACTATTGACCCTCTAATAACCAAAATCAGCGAATCGAATCCTAATGAAATTGGATATGAATATTAAATTCCAGCAAGATGGAGCTCCACCACACTACTCCGGACAAGTTTGGAACTATTAAGATAACAATTTTCCAGGTCGTTGGATTGGCTGTCGATGGCCTGTGGAATGGCCAGCTCGCTCGCCAGATTTGACACCTCTGAATTTTTTTTATGGGGCTATTTGAAGCAAAAGGTGTACGAAACTGAGCCTGCTTTCGTATTAGATAAAAGACAGAGAATAAAAAGTATTTGTAGAAATATCGATGTTACTGTGTTTAAAAATGTTCGGCGTAAAATTTTAAACGACTGTTTTTGTGTTAAGAAGTTCAAGGCAACCATTTCCAGCATCTTCTCAACTGAACTGAAGTATTTATTTGAATTATCAAGTTTAATGCTTATGTATTCAGGTAATTATTAAATGTAACACCATTTTCTAGTTGATTAGGAAATTGACTTTATATTCTAGGGTTGTAAAGTACTCGTCAGGAGCTTAAAAATGATGCGCCACAAGACCACTCTACTGTCAGCTTTATGGGACTTTGTCACATAAGGTGGACGCGTCGTTTTTATTTTCAGGGTTCTATGTATAGCGTAATACAATGCTACAATATATGATATAATTATTTTTTAAGTTTTTTTATAAATCAAAAATATGCCGATACTGTAATCTAAATTTTACGACATTAACTCAAAATTTTTGAAAAACGATCTTAGATTTTCCATAACTTTTGTATCAAAATTTTAATAATTTAAATTTTAATTTTTATTTAATTTTGAGTTTACAGTTACAGCTAACCACAACAAACCACAACTAACCACAACTAACCACAACTAACCACAACTAACCACAACTAACAACAACTAACCACAACTAACCACAAGTTAAACTTGAAAAAAATAGGTTTATTTAATTATCATAAATACCCTTTATCCGATTTTCTTAATATATGTCAGTGTTCTTTAATTAAAAATTAACAATTGTGAAAACTTTTTCGATGAGAAATTACCTCCTAAAATTTCGCCGTGCATTTTGTAAACACCCTATATAGGACAAATAAGTCATCCGATAAAAAAATAATATAAAGAACATTACGCGCCATATAGATTGGGTAAAATAAATTTAAAACTTTTAAATCATCTACTTAATACAACTTTTTATAGTATAAATACTCTTTAAATATAAAATCGGAAAAAATAGATAAAATAAAAAATTTAGGTATTTTTAAACAATATAAAAATAAATCTCTTAAACAGATCTGAAAGAAGTCCTTCTTATTTGGTATCTTTAGCCAACAATAGTATTTTGTTATGAATAAAGCCCAATTATCAAAAAGAAAAAGAACTCATTGTATATGATTATAAATACGTTCTGCAAGTTGGAGTATGTATAATTGCGTTTAAAAATTTCAGAGGATGATGAAACTTTAGTCACGTAAAAAACAAATAATATATATAATAGAATAAGAAGGAGAATTGTACTACATTAATTTTTACGTATATTTTATAACTATCTTAAGAACAGTGGCATTGTGCTTCTGGTAGCATTTCTAGTATCCCTTTAAATTTTTCAGAATTACTTCTAAATGACCCTGTTCAATAACCAAGCATGTCAAGAACTACATGAATAATCGCCACACTGTAAAATAAACTGCGATTTGAAACTAAACGCTTCTAAAATGACAACCACAAACTACAAGCAATTATTAGATCGACATACTCGATGATTCCAATAACCCCGCGGTTTCGGTAACAAATGCTGCAAATGCGAAATTGATACCCCATTTTGATTCCTGCGGTGCTAAGGGTCACATGATTGATAAACGACAGAATGATTGGCGTGACGTTGATTAAAAGCTGGCAAACGACTTGCATAAAGATGGGGGTAGTTTAAAAGGTGATTATAATAACAAATGTTAAAAAAATGAATATTAAGTACTCTATATTATAAGCCTTATCAAAACAATTTCTATTTTTACGGTATTTAATTAGACCATGTTCTTTATCAAAATACTTATTTACTTTTTGGATTTTAAATTAAGGTAGGTTAACTTGATTTTTTAAAGGGTGGTAAAAGATAAACACTGGCATTTAATTTCATGTGTTTATAAAAGTGTACTAAAATTTATTAGATATATTTTGTTAAAAACTAAAATAACAAGTTTTGCTCCCAGTATGCTACAAAAACACAAGTAAAAATATTAGAGAACAAATTGATGTTATAAGGATTTACTTGCTTATACCCTTGAAGATATTTTATTTAATCTTTTTGTAGACTGTATGTTTATTTTGAAAATAAATCTCAACTATTTACTTTTAAATGTGCTTTTAAAATAAACCCCTAAAATTAGAACAATTTTATGTGTATAGGTGCATGAAAGCTGTTTGTCTGTAGCTAATTACATACACCTAAAAAACGAGATTCCAAACCTAAATTAAAGTAATTTTACTCAAAAGATTTGTGTGGTAAATGTCTTGGTTTAAATAAATTTAGGCCGCCAAAAGCATACACTAAAAGTAAGTTAAACCCAAAGATATGTATGTAGATGGCAAATACATCTGGAAATGCAAGGAAAACTTCTAGTTTAACTCTTGTTTTAAATTTTGTCCCCATTATAAGTCTTTTACGATTTGGGTTGATATTAAGCACACAAATTTAGATTGATAGATGCTACAATCGTGTGTAAAAGGCTTTACCACTGCAATAAATACCACCTAGATTAAATATTTTGAAAATAAAATCATTTATAAAAGGTTTAATCCTGATTTGCAAGTTTTTGATGATATCTTTTGACTTTGATATGGAGTACATTTTTAAAGTTTTTCAATTGGTCTCCTAAAGAGTCACTTTTGTTTGGCAAAAAAAGTAAAGCAAAACATATCTTTTGTGGTTCAGATCCATGGTAAAATGATACTGGAACACTATCTTAGTATCAAAGCATCTACTAAACTTAATTTAAGTGGCAAGTAACATCCTTACTCCTAAAAGATTAAATATTATAAAACGAAGATAATAAAACACCAATTAAAATTTTAACCTCAATACCTTGAACACCATGAGGATTTCAATATTTTGTCTAATGACTTACTACACTTACTACATCATTTATTGAACTTCTTGTATTTATTTACAAACCAGATTGAAAAAGTCTTTAAAAGTTGATATTTTTTGGGATCGATCATAAGCATTTGATAAAAACGTGTTTTGAGCGTTAAATAATACACTTTCAAACTTTGTGGAAGCGACGACATCTACCCACAGTTTACTCTATAAAAACACAAGTGACCCTTCGCAGTAACAATTGCACAAGGCTCCATGATATAAAAACTTTTTTTTATCAGACATACATTTCGTTAATATAATAATTATTTACATTACAAGTGCGTTTTTAAACATGATTACAACGATGATGTGAAAAATTAGAATGACGAGGTAGTAGTCCGAGTCGTTCGTATCGTATGAGTGTTGTAGTCATGTTTAAACGCACAAGTAATAAAAAAGTGGTTTTAGCGTTTTTTTTCGGAAGTACAGCGCATTAAGTCTATGAACGTTTTATTGTATGTTGCAAGCCAAAGTTTTTTTTGATGACTTTGATGACGCACATCTGATTCATTAAATGGCGGACATACGGTTGGAAGTGTTCCGTGGGGAATTTTATATAGATATATCAAAAGAAAATATAAACATTTAAAGAACAAGAATCGCTAAGGTAGTATGCCTGCCCGAGTGCGATTCAAACCGGTCAACCGCCAGTTAGTTCACTATTATTATCCTTATCCTTAGCATCAGAAATTGCTTTAAAGAAATGTAAAAAAAATCTGTTATTAATATTTACAATCATTAGTAGCAAAAACTAATACATTTGTAGATATTTGTAGTTGTTTTTTTATTATTACAAAAACTAGTTGTGTTATAGATTTATAACACCACTAGGTGTGTTATGAGTTTAATAACATACCTTAAATACTAGAAAAATAATTTTGTAAAAACGTCCTAACTTGTCGGTTGAAAATAAAAAAATATTTTAAGACAAATTAATGTAAATAAATAAAAGAAAATATATTTCTTATCTATAAATTACTTTCCAAAATCAATTTATACACAAAGAGATAATTTAATGTAAAGTACCAATTATACGTATACGTATTCAAAAAAAAATAGATAATTTAAACACGCATTTGACTTTTGCAAAACATTTCTAATTTTATTGTTATTAACAAATTGTAGTTATATTACTCAAACTAATTTTACTACTTCTGGCTAAATGGCAAAATAGCTTCAAGCCAAAAAAAACTGTTTCTTTATATGGCTTGGACAAAACATTTTTAGTAGCGTAGTAAATACATATAAAAATATTATCCTAGCCTTATTACGTTAAAAACAGGTCAGTTACTTTACAAAATTATTCCTTTTAATCCATTCCAAGATCAAGTTAGCCTACGAAGGCTTGTAATAAGCCCAAGTACTAGTACCGTAGGTAATGGGTCTTCTGATGTTTACCATTATTGTAGAAAGTAGATTTATCTAAAACTCCAAAACCAGCACAATATTTAAAAAATCCCCTCATCTCCCACTTTTTCAATAACACACATGTAAAATTCAGTTCTCTGTTGATAATCTTCTTTTAACATTGCTTGGTGCAGCTAAGTTTAACAAGGATAAAATCTGTGGTTTCGAATAATCCTACCAATGCTACCTGCTTATGCCGGCTTGTTGATTTATTTAACGATGACTTGTATCACGATTTTCTACATGCATTACTTGAAACTCGCTTTTGTCTATTTGGTTTTTATAAGCAATACTTCCAGTTATCTGGATGGTTTCTGCTGGGGTATTTTTAAGCATAAACTCTTGATCCGAAGAAACAATGTTCTTTACACTTTTTATTACTAATATCAAATTAAGTCGTTCTTGTAATGAATAATTTTTTATTTTAAATCAGTAGAACTTTTTTTTAAATTAAATACTGGTAATCGACAAATAGTTGCTGCCATTTGTCAAAGAAGACATTAGTGGCTTCTATATCAAAGCCAACTTGATTTTAAATACACATTTTAGTTATAGAAGTTCAAAATAGTAAATGTCCAAACAAAAACTGTATACTTGGTTTTTCCATCAGGAAAACTAAAATAGAGTTAAGGGGTCTAACTCCGTACAGTTTGGACTAAGCAACGTGTAATTTAAAAATTGTTACGTTTCTTTAACTAAAAATTGTTACTTCTATTAAAAACTCAAGAGCCATAGGTTTTGGATGATACAAAAAAACCTTTTAAATGATTGATGCCATTTTTCATAAAAAGTAGTAGCAATATTTTTTCCCTGTTTCAGGCGTATGCAAGTCAATATAGACGAGGTAATTACGTAAAAAAGAAGTAAACATTCAAAAATAAGAAAAACAATTTTTTAACGGTATATTTTTTAGTTTGTTTTATTTGAGTTACTCGCCTTTCTACTTTTTGGAAAATGGGACCCTCTTGGTCCGGGTTCCGGGGTATACGGGCTGACCCTGTCCAGCCCTATTGACCCCTATGAACTTGTAGATCGCCTGCAACAAAAAAGAAAAAAACTCCCCAAAAAACCTGATAGCTATCAGAATTTCCTAAGTTTTTAGACCAAAAATTTCTTAAAATTTAGTTTAATTTTTTATTTTAATTTCTGTCTTGACAACGGTGGCCGACTTACCATCGAAATGTAGACTAATATTTGTGATTTTTTTGGGGGGTTTTCTTCTTTATTGTTGCAGGCGATCTGCAAGTTCATAGGGGTCAATAGGACTAGACAGGGTCAGCCCGTATACCTCGGGACCCGGACCAAGAGGGTCCCATTTTCCAAAAAGTTGAAAGGCGAGTAACCCAAATAAAACAAACTAAAACATAAATCCACCACAAAACTATAGAACATATTTACAATTCAGGTATATTTTTTGTTATTTGTAAAACGTTTTATTGCCAAATAATGGGTTATATTTACAGTAAGGCTTATTTTTGTGAATATTAAATATTTTATGTTGCACCCGAAAGTTCTATAAATCACTTAACTCCAGATAAAATATGCCACGTGAAAATACCACCATATTTCCACTTTAGTTGAAAATCGCAAACGACTTGCTTTGGTCGTATCGAGTCTCGTAATGCCGATTTTATTGCTTCGCCCTCGCCCTTATGCAAATCATAACAGGGAAAACTGATTTTTAGCACACAAATGTGTTTGAACGAATTTTAGGGTTGTAATTGTGTCTAAGTTATTGGGTCTCAGGGAAACACTATGGTAAACTTATATACTGTATTGAGTGTTTTTATCCCAATTCCATTTAAATAAAAAATATCTCTGAAAATGTTGTTCGAAAAAAAAAATAGTTAAAAGTTTTAAGTGGCTAATTTACTGATTGTAATTTGTCAAATAAATAAGAAGAAATATCAAAATTAAATTCTTAAGTTTTCATTCCTTCTCAATTTTAAGTGTCAGGATAAATATCTGGGCATCCCGGCACTATCTCTTTCAGATATGTCTTGAAAATCATTTTGGTGGCTATTTTTTTCTCGAAAGTAATCACCCAAGCCATTTTTTTTAAAATGTTGGTTTTAATTTATTATTTTAATATGTAATTGTAATTGTTTGTTATTTTATATGTTTACTTTTAAGTAGTTAGGCGGGTTTTTTAGTTAGTAGTAACATGAAAGCTATTTTACCATAGCCATGGTAGGCAAACATTTATTTCTTATTTTTATAAAATTTTAAAAATATTTTCTAACCAGTGAAATTCAAAATAAATTTTGGCAACACCACTCAACAATCTAAAAAATAACAAAAAACAGAACGGTCGCAGAGCTCTAGCGCAAAATGCACGAACCGCGATGACGTAGCAAAGCCACGTCGGAACTAATCGTGTCGCTACGCTAATCAAAACTCGAGATTTCGTTGAGTCCCGGACGACTGAAAAACAAGTGCATGATATGTGAAATGAGAAGGGGGGTCGCATCCCGGGGCCTGTGCGCCGAAAGAGAAAAACGGAGTGGTTAAGTCAGTCTGAGCGGTTGGAGAAACCCGCTGTTCGAAGGGTTTAAATTTAAAATATGAACACTTAAAATTTCTTTTATTTTAAGAATAATCACCAAAATGTTTTTTAAGTTGTTATAGAAAAATAATACAGTTTTTCTATGGTAATATTCATTACCTTCTCTGTGTTTAGACCAAGAAATTTGGCTAGCACATCTCTTTTTTCAAATAGTTCATACCATAAAAAGTTTTGGTACAAAGTTGTACATTTTTCTAAGCCAATTGGGCTATTTATTCAAACAATTTCTTTTTGTCACTCATAACGTGACATATTCTAAGTAAAGTTTAAAGCTAACAAGTAATAAAGTGCGTGAGGAAGTGAAAAAATATTAGAAGTGGGAGCTGCAGAAAAATATTAAATTTTTTACGTAATTTAGCACAATAAATCACAAACCTTGTTTGTTATAAGTTTTATTTGATTACTAAAACTTTTAAATTTAAAGCTTTCAGCTTAAATTAAATAAATATCTTCATTTCTCTAAAAATTAGGTCAAATCGTGATTAAAATTATTATGATCTATAGTTTGTCATAAATGTTTCAGGTTTTTTTTACTTTGGATACCTGCCTTATACTTTTGAAAATTGTGTACAACAAAACCAAAAATTTAAGTTTGCACGCATGTTAATATAAACTAAACAAAAAATTAAACTAAATTTAAATTTTGCTTAAACTTAAAATCTGATAGCTTTTATGACGTTTGTCATAAATGACATAAGGTTATTTACTGGTATATGTATAGTATTCAAAAGACAAATAACGCCAAAAAAGGATTTTTAAAAGCTATTTTAAGTTTACAATTTACTAAAAGCAAGAATGGTAACCATGTTTATTTAAATTAAAGATAAAGCAAATACTTTCTAAAATTTAAACAACCAAATTTAAGACAAAATCAAAATAGACCTATTACAAATCTATTTTTATTAGATCTCAACTAACGAAAACAAAACCGTACAATATAAACGAAAACACAAAAAATGTTATTTATAAGATCTCTTGTGAATGTAATAGATTTTATATTGGTAAAACTTCCAGACCATTAGCCAAACGCATAAAAGGACATAGAACTAGAACATACATTAGAAACACAGAATTCCATAAATCAAAAATCTGTTAACATACATTTGATAATAACCACCTAATAAACTGGAATGCTTTTAGCATTTTAGCAAAAGCAACTTGTTAAAAAAAACCTAAAATAAAAGCAAGTGCATTTATTTTATTAAATAAAGATAAATGTGTAGATCTGTTAATTTAAATAATACATGGTTTCCCATGCTTGCTGTTGTAGTAAATTCAGGTAAATTTAAAATCAGCTAACACACCATACCACTTTTTTGTCTTTATTTGTCTTGTTGAATACTATACATATACCAGTCAAATAACCTAATGTCATTTCTGACAAAACGTCATAAAAGCTATCAGAATTTCCGAAGTTTTTAGAGAAAAGAATTCTTAAAATTTGGTTTAATTTTTTGTTTTAGTTTCATCTTGACAACGGTGGCAGACTTGGCACCGAAACGTAGATTAATATTCTTAATTTTTGGGTTTTTTGGGGAGTTTTTAGCTTTTTTGTTGCAGACGATCTGCAAGTCCTTAGAGGTCAATAGGGCTTAACAGGGTCAGCTCGTTATACCCGGGACCTGAACAAAGAGGTCCCATTTTCCAAAAAGTAGTAAGGCGAGTATGCCAAAGAAAACAAACTAAAAATTATACCTCAGTTTGATTAAACATACAAAAATTTGTCATGGCCAAATATTTTTTTAGCTTAAGATGTTTCAGAATGGCGGCGTTGTACAACCTTGGGTATTGTATATATTTGTAAATATTTGAGTTGATCTGCTGTTACACCCCATTGACGTATCCCACCATATTTTATATATTGTATATTTCTTTAAATAAAAACTTGTGTATATTTATTATTCTCTTTGTGTCAAAAATAGCAATAGTCTCTTTACACAAATTAACCCTTTAGTAACAATTAGGTTAAGTACGGAACGTTATTATGCTAACCGTTTACCCAACTCTCTACAACTATAGAAAGTAAAAATATATTTGTAGAAAAATTTTTTCTTGTACAAAGCTTTTCTGACTTTTTAACTCCGCAGAACCAAAACACTTTGTTCACGTAGCATTATTTATTCTTATTTTAAAATTAAATGCCGTTTTTATTTAGTTTTAAAATAACCCATAAATGGTTTCTTTAAAATAAAAAAAGGAATAAAAATTTTCTTTTGTTCCCCATGGTGAATTTTGCCAAAGTTTTGCATGATTTAGTACGACCAAATTTCGCTGGTTTTTAGTTTTACTCGACTCTTCTTTAATAATAATAACAATAATATTGTACTTAAATAAAAAAAATATTTCTTTTCCTTAAGTCAGTTTAAAAAACCCCACTCTCTGGCTAATACCCGGTCTGTTAAATAAATAAGTCCGCATTTTTTATTCAAAACAGTTTCCGGTACATTATTTTTGTTGTTCCTTTTCCTAATATTCTCCGGTCCCCTCGTTTTAAAACGACGAACACTTTTCCTTTATTTGCCAATATTGCGTCCAATATGAATCTTCAGATAATGGATCCCTCGTTTAAATAAAAGCGTTTCGTATATCTTTGAGCCATTTATTTTGGTTATGATGGCCTTAAATGTCCTTAAATATTCCAAATGGCTTTTTTTAACGCTTTGGGACAGAAGACGGTTTTCTCGGTTGGATTAAAGCTGTGCTGTGATTAAGTATTTTTTCCTTTGGTGGGGATTATTTGGGAATATTCTTTGCTGTGCAAACGTAACCTAAATATAGCTTAAACATTTTAAACTCCTTAAAAGAGCATTTTTAAGCCGATTATGAAAGACAAATCTTTAAGCTCTGTTAAAAGCATAATTAATGTTTTTATTGAATTACATTACTCCTAAAAAAAATAATATACCGGGTGACCCAGCGAATATGTAACAACCGTTTCTTATTTAGCAATATATTATTTTTAAACTTTAAGTGATCCTTCAACGGATGGTTGACCCTCAGCCATTAGATCTGTACCTTATAAATTTTCCAGCATACCTGTTCCTAAGCCTCCAGGAAAATATGATGAAACAGATAATTATGACATTTATGACACAGAGAAGCCAGAAGCCGGTCCAAGTTTTAAGGAGGAAATCGTTTTCGAATGTAGTAGCAGCAAACAGCCACATTTTATATCTCAGGAAGAGCTCAATGGTCTAGTTCGTGATTTAGATCTTCCCAAAACAAAGGCACAACTGCTTGGATCTCGTTTGCAGCAGTGGAACCTTTAATAAAAGGTGTAAAAATTTTAACGTTGCCGTATATTTCTCAAAGAAAAAAGACTTAGTTTACTGTCGTGATATTCCAGGTTTACGGAATGAACTTGATATTTTCTATGTACAGTAACGGCCATTAAATCTTGGGCAATTCTTTTTCCATTTTGTAAAATAGGCTTATGCCACCTTTATAAATACCTGTTGAAAAAACTAATAAAGAAACAGGTGTCCGTTGTCAGTGTCTAAAAATATTTTTTAAAATGCCAAACCTAACTTTGGATCAAAAAGTATTATTTATTCATTATGTGGAGCAGAGAGGTTGGCCAAAAAGGGATGTCGCGGAAGAGCTTAACATCCCAAAAAGAACTATTCATTTTGTTAAAAAAAATGGTAGGAAACACACTCTTTTAAGAGAAGAACTTTTAGCTGATCGCCCCAAACTATTGAATCAAAAACAAGAGAATAATTTAGTTAATGTTTTGAGAAACCAACCATTTAAATCTGTAGTTACAACAAAAACAGAAAGCAATATCCCAGCATCGGTTAGAACGGCACAACGAAGAATAAGGCAAATATCCGAATTGCGCTGCCATTTGGCAGCCCTAACACCATTTTTAACAAATGCAAATAATGAACAACTCATTGGATTTGGTTTACAATTTTACTTGGAACCTCCGATTTTTTGGGAAAATATAATATTCGCCGATGAAAAAGTATTTCAGTCGTGCTACAATGGGATACTTAAGGTATACAGGCCTCAAGGAACACGATTTAATGAAAAATATACCCAAAAGGATAGAGGTAGTGGGCGATTTTCGGTAAATGTTTAGGGGTGGCTGAGTGCACAAGGACTTGGTGTATGTTATTTTATCGAAGAAAGGTTCAATGCATCAGGGGTATATATAGATCTACTACAGAATATCATGCTTCCTTCTGTACTGGATGATCGATTTCCAGACAGAAATTTTATCTTTCAGCAAGATAAGTGTCCCGTTCATACGGCCCGGCAAGTCGATGAATGGATGGAAGATCAGCGTATCAGGGTTTTACCGTGGCTCGCACGTAGTCCGGATTTAAATGTTATGGAAAATGTTTGGGGCTTATAAGTTAAAAAAAATAAAAAGGAAAAAATTAGTTTAGGCCGCAAAATGTAAAAGAAATTAAAGATAAAATTTTAGAGGCGTGGAATGAGTTTCGAGGAAATCTTGACTACGCCCGGGCTTTGGTTCATTCGATGCCTGAAAGGCTAAACTTTGTCTTAGAAAACAACGGAGCCGCAATAAAATATTCAATTTGTTTGGAAGAATATTTAAGTTTGTTTGATTTTATTAAATTGCTAATTAATTTATTAATTTAATAGTTTTTATAAAATATAAATATTGTCTTTTACTTTTTGCTTTATTTATAGTAATTAAAAGTAAAACAAGGTAGAAAAGAGCGATTTACAAAAATTGGCAGAAGAGTCAAAATTTGACCAATTTTTTGCTCAAGATTTAATGGCCGTACTGTACCTACCGAGTGGCGACTTACTATTGACTCTTTGAACACAAGTCTAATGGCAGTTTTGTTGTTCAATGGAAACGATGAGGCATTTATATCTGTTGGTCATGCTTAAAATATAAAAAAAAGAATATGCGCATTTTTCTTTAAATCATGAAATACGAAGATCAAGAGTGGAATATGTGTGCTGGTCTCAAACTTTGTTTTTTTTTAGGGGAGAAAGTTTCTATGATAGATCAATCAATTTTAATCGCGTATTTGCGTTTATATATCGCATGTAAAGTACATACCGCATTATTTTTGTGCGGCTGCTACTATCATTATTTAATTTTAAAAAATGTAGAAGTGTCTTTGTTATACAAGTATTTTTATATGTTATTTTTAATTTCTGACACTAGTATTTTAAAATTTGGCTGAAATTTTTAATTTCTGTTTTTAAAACCGAACAAAAAATATCAACTTTATAAATAGACGACAAGACCTCGCAATTTCTACAGCGCCTTAAAATAATTAAAATTACTTTCTGAATAAAATTCATTTACATCAATTTATCGCCTTTTCGTTACGGTTCACTGATATTGAAGCAACTTGTTAATTCCTGCTGGATTTTGTAATTTTGAATTTGATTGCAGGATTTGCCTTTTTCAATAGTTCATTTAACTACATTGCTCGACAATATTTTTCGTTTTCAACGAGCAATATCTATGTTTTATTGGATTTTTAAGGGTTGTTATAAATGTGAATATTACGATTAAAACATCGCCGACTTTCTTGATTGTATTTGGTGCAACCCTATAATTTTTTGAAGACCTGTTCTGTGTTGTTGTGGTGGATTCCTTTATTAAAAAGTTCTCGTTTGGTACACGCCAAAAGAAATTTGATACAGTCTTAGTCCCGGGGTATAAAGACTAAGCCTTTAGCTGCTTAGCCTTATTGACCCCTCTGAGTTAGCAGAGCATCTGAAACAGAAAAGAGGAAAACCCAAAAAAATCACCGTTTTTAACATCAAAATGAAGTATAAAATCTTAAGTAAAAATTAAATATTAATTAAAATTAAAATTGGTAATTTTCATTAAAATTATAGATATTTAGGATTTTTTTTTGTTTAATAATAAATAAACCAGTTAAAACAGACTTAATGTCATGCATGACATAACGAAAAATTTAAAAAAAAATCACAATATCCATAATTTTTGTTTAAATTTTAGCAGTTATAATTTTATTTAGTATTTAGTTTTTAGTTAAGTTTTTATCTTGAAAACGCAGACAGTTGAAGGCGATCTGCTAGATCGAAGGGGTCAATAGGACTAAGCAGCGGGCTCATTATCTATACCCTAGGACCAAGACAGAAGTAGTCCCATTGTAATAAACTTCTTTTGGCATGCACCCAATGGGGACTTTTGAATATATTATTTTTTTATTTAAAGATTAGTCCACACAGTATTTTAAAATCGGTTATTTATTATGTGTGCCTCGCACACGAACCGTCGATTTTATTTATAAACAAAAATCAAATAGTGATTTGTATAATTTAAACTGCTTTAAATCAAAAAGTAATCATTCAGTTAAACCATGAAAAAATAATCTCGTTTTTACCCATATAGTTGATCGTGCGACCTTTTAAGTATTAAATTCGTGGAGGTTCACTGCAGTGAGTCTAAGGGTAAAATATTTTTCGAAAATTTAACAAGTTAACATCAAATTTTTTAAAATTTTGCCAGGTCAAAGTTTGTTCAAACGTGCTTGCGATATCACAAAAGTTAACCCAATATTTAAAGGTTAGATTATTCACAGAAAACCATCGTTAAATTGTATGGAAAGGTATCTAAAATTTTTTACTCGTTCCCTCTCTGCTGTCCTGCCTAAGAATCAAGGAAGTATCATCGTCATAAAGAAAAAGAAATAATTTTACCAGGTACCTTAGCCAGTTCATTTTTATACAACAGATATAGTAGAGACAGTAGTAAAGAGCTCTAGACACCTTTATTTACTAGCAAAAAAACCGACAGTATACGATTACTCTGCTCATGTTTCTTAAAATTAAAAAGTACAATTTTATTTCAACCGTAGGTAGGCGACGTATTAAGGAGGCACATGCTTTTAAATGGATGTGAAGATAGCTAGTACATAGTAAAATGGAAAAAGAAGTTTAGCGATATTATGGAAGTTGAATTTATTTATTTTAATCTTGTTTTTACCACACATGCTTGCGCGGTCTATAACGACTAGGTTAAACGCCTTCTATTAAAAAGGGATACTGGCAAACATCGATTTTGTCCAGTCTCATTGTACCTACATAATCCCGTTGGGTTTTTAAAAAGACTTTTGGAAATTTTAAACATATACATATTTTATATCCATGCGGTATGAACTGATTTAAAAATCCGACAGAATAGTAATATTGGAAAATTTGAATAAGTATTGTTAGTTAGTAAGAAAAAAGATATTACAATTGGAACGTGGCTTGCTAATCTGGACGGATCCAAGGTGGAAGAAGGAGTTGGGGCAGAAATGTAGACTCGTAAAGTCCCTTGAAAAATCTTCCACCACCTTTTAAGCTAAAATCTATTCAGTCGATATCTCTGTAATTGAATGTGCCAAGAAAGTTCCACGGGCGTAAGCCTCTACATCCTTTTGGACAGTCAGGCCGCCTTAAAGGCTTTAGCGTAAAATATGTTAATCAATTAACTACAAACAACAGAGTAACTTTAATGTGGGTACCAGGGCATGAGGAAATGGAAGGCATTGAAATTGCCCACCAACTAGCCAAAGTGGGTGCATAGGCTTTGATTTACGGACCACAACCTTTTTGTGTCACAACTAAAGTTCACCCATTGAAAGAACTCAGAGAATGGGCGAAAATGCAAAAAGAGACCTACTGAAATGATGCTCCCGGCCAAAGACAGGCAAAGTATTTTATCTTACAATCGCCTTAGTATACTAAGAAGCTATTGGAGCTTAAAAAAATAAACTTAGGATAGTTACTAACTTCCTAACAGGATACGGCCCTCTGAGGTATCACCTCAAAAATATGGGAAAGATTGAAAACAAACGCTGTGGGTTTTTCAATAGATCGAGCGAAACTGCGGAACAAATTCCATGCAAATGAATGCAGTTAACACGTCAAAGGCTAAAATATCTAAATGAAGCTTTTTTGACTTCCAAAGATAATAAAAAACTTGCTCTTAAAAAATCCAACTTTGCGAAAAATTTGGGAATTAAGGGGATCAACTGATGTAGGGTATCAACAAAAGATCTTCCTAGCTTGAAGGGAGAGTAGGGCTATGTTGAGCCGAGCGATTTCATTTATTACAATACACGACAATAGTGAGTTCTTGAGACACACAGGCATTGGTGTCTTTGGCAAAAGCCGCTTATCGTAATGTGAAATGCAGTTTGGTCGCAGCAGTGAATAGTACGGCAGATGAGGACAGAACAGATACACTGTTTGAAATTTACAAGTTACATCTTTGTTTAAGTTAGCTATTTCTCATGCAAGATGCAGCATGTCTTATCAAGTAATACTAGCGTTGAGGGCGATAGGTTTATAATATTAAAAGAATATGCCAAATAAAGATAAATATTTATATCAGTTCTAATATTTACATGGTCCAAAAAAGTACCGTATGAGATTTAAACTATTTTTCAGTCGATTGCTAAAGTTGGTTACCTATAATGGAAATAATTGTTTAAATAATATAAATATTACAAACTAGCTGAAGTTAGCATATAGAATGAAGTCTTTGTCTTTAATATTACCAACTTATTAATAAATAGCTTTTGCTAAAAAGCTCAACTCTAACCCGCAACTTTACATCCCCATTATTAAAAAATGATTATTGTCCTATGCAGTGTTCCAAAACCGGTATTTCTCTTGCTGTGTAAATTGAATTTCTGTGTTCTTTTATTCTACTGTAAAGAACCCCTGTTTGCCCTTATAGGTTGCGTCACACTCTTTTACAACATATTTATATATTCCGGATTGTTGATTGATAAATATATATTCCGAATGTTGATTATAAATATGTTGTAATGAAATGAAAACCCTATATAAACGGGCGTTCTTTGAGATAAGAAACAGAAATTAATTCTGAAAAAGAACTCTGGACAAAATTTTTTTAATGTAGGGATTGCATAACATTCAGGGCTAAAATTTAGAATTTTGGCAAAAAATTTTAAGAAAAAGAAACAACCCCAAACTCAAACAGGAGGACGCCCACAACTAATCAAAATTTTATGCCAAAATTCTATGGTTCTGTGGTTAAGAAAATTTTATTTTAAGTCTTCTTCAAGATCTTTGAAAACTAAAAAACGTGTCAGATCTTGAAAAAATTTGTAAACCCCCCAGTGTTTTTTAAATTAAATTTGTTACAATGTTTCACCTAGGCCCCTACCCAAATTCAATGAAATTGTTACATCTTTGTTTAAGTTAGCTATTTCTCATGCAAGATGCAGCATGTCTTATCAAGTAATACTAGCGTTGAGGGCGATAGGTTTATAATATACAATAAGAATATGCCATAATAAACGATAACATATTTATATCGAGTTCTAATATTTACATGGTCCAAAAAGTACCGTATGAGATTTAAACTATTTTTCAGTCGATTGCTAAAGTTGGTTACCTATAATGGAAATAATTGTAAATTAAATAATATAAATATTACAAACTAGCGAAGTTAGCATAATAGAATGAAGTCTTTTGTCTCTTTAATAATTACCAACTTATTAATAAATAGCTTTTTGCTAGGACAAAAGCTCAACCTAACCCCGCAACCCTAAGCTGTGATGCTCATTTAAAAACAATTGCTTACTGAGGTATAAATGTTCTCTTATCTGATACTCTTAATGTAAGTAATAATATACGAAAGCTTTTATTATTTTCTTGCTAAAAGTATGGCTAATTTATTGCAAATTTTTGCTATTTACTGTTTGTAGGTCGTGCAAAGAGTAATTTATAAAAGTGGCTAATCACAACACAGTGAAAACATATATTTTGGGCCACTTACAGGCGCCGAATGTAACTATCTTATTATCACGCAAAAAGGGAATTACCTGAAAAATAAATCATCCCTAATATGCCCTTTGTTAGAAGTAAATAGCAACTTACTGTCCGAGAGCCTTTTGTGCTTTCCAGGGCAATAACTTTGTGTATCTGTCATCAAGCAATGTCAGCATTTCCGTTCCAAACACAGTGCTGAACAACAAGTTCTTCGACTTGTTGAGCTCACTACCGAGGGCCTGAACAGAAGAGAAGCGACTGGCGTTGTGCTATTCGATGTTGAAAAGGCTTTCGACAAGGTTTGGCATAATGGACTGTTTCAAGCTGTCACCCTTTATCCGACCTATATGATTAAAATTATTCAATCATATCTTAGAAACGACAAATTCAATCAGAGTCAACTCAGCCCTCTCCACACCCAGAACACTAGAAGCCGGCGTACCGCGGGCGCCGTGCTTGCCCGCACTTGTTTAGTGTTTATACACATGACATTCCTGCCTCGAATCTGACACACCGGCATTATATGCCGACGCCTATATTGGGCCCCCCAAACCCTACTTTAGTCACTCCCGACTTGAGGCGACAAAAATCTCCAATTCTGCAATTCTTGGAAGATTAAAATCAACCCTAACAAAACCCAAGCGATTCTTATTCATCCAGACGCATACGCCCGGAAGACAACGTCATCCTAAACAACCCCCATTCCCTGGACCGACACTGTCAAGTACCTCGGAGTCATTCTTGATTCTCGCTCACGTTCAACCCACATCGAAAAATCTTCAGATGGGTCCATGGCCCATTCCCAAGCTACCCCTCCTACAAAGGCAGCCCGCTAACTATCAGAAATAAACTCCTTCTGGTAAACTCAACCTTCGTCCCGTATGTCTTTGCCTCCGTAGCCTGGGGCTACGCGGCAAAATCCCTCTCAAACTCACCTCTTTTCTAAACCGCTGTACAAAATGCGGCCAACGTCCCCTGGTTTGTACGCAACATGCAAATTCAAAGAAATTCGAACTCACACCCGTTCTTTTATCAAAGAAAAAAAAAAAACTTACCTCAAGCTGCCATCCAAACCCTCTGATCCAGGACCATCTGGGTATGATCCAGCTCTCCAAAGGCCCCAAAAAGACCAAAATTCAAATTTTGGACTAAGTATTTTAGGATGGTACCCGGTACCACAGGAAGGACCCGGGTACCACCCACCCCCCTCGGCCTAGCCATAAAAACGATTTCTGGATTGTCCCGAGTCACTGAGGCAAGGGCCCCAGCTTCTCAGTCACTTAAACCCCCTCCCTAAGAATTCCAGGCTAAGCCAAAACTTCAAAACCCCAAACAACCGTGATAGCCAACATGGCAAACACGTGTGAGGACTTGCTCAGCCAAAGGAGACGAGGGGTGGTTGGCAACCTAGGGGGTGTTCGGAGGCCTGTAAACCCTACGGGATCCTTCCAGTGGGACCCTTACTACTGTCAGCATTTTTTATACCAAAATAAAATAAACGTCTTGTTATTTTTAAAATAAAGGGTAAGTAAGGTTTATAATAATTGTTTATATTACTTTATGCCATTGATATAAAAAAATACTTATTTAAAAAATAAGGTTAAAGTACCTACCAAAAGCAGTTTAATTATTAATGGTATTGGCGAGCTCGTAATCTTCAGAGAACTAAGTGGCATTTTTTTTTCAAATTCGGACATAGATATTCAATTGCATATTTTTTTTAGCTTCCTGAATATAATACGTTACACTTAACATATGCATAAATTTAGTTTTTCTTATACAGGATGTTGGAAAATGCACGACCAAATTTTAGGAGGTGATTGCTCATTAAATAATATAAAAAAAGTTTTTATAAATATAGGTCCGAGAATGCACAGTTTTTAGAATACAGGGTGATAAACTTTTTTGACAAAATAGATTCTTTGTAATTATCTTGAGTACCCTATAGCCAATTTTCATAAAATTTGTTTTTTCTAGCTACAAGGCCCTTATTTAAACCTAATTAAACAAAAAATAATTGACTCCAGTGGCATCCCGATGACACCTTATCGAAAATAATTGTGAAAAAAATGTACGCCACTGAATTTTTTAGCAATTGATATGTTTTTTTTTCAGCAACTAAAAATGCCGTTTTTTTTGCTTTTTCATATTTTATCCAATCTTGCTTCTATTTCGAGAAAAAAATATTACCATTTTACTGCAAGTCTGGACCCAATACAATAAGCTGTTAGATTAACTGGAGAAAGCATCGATTTGGCATAAGCGTGGCATCATAAACGTACATTCTAAGGTTCTGCCGAGCGATGAATGAACCTCTGTACTCGAAACAATAAAATCCACCAAAACCCGGGAAAATGGTTACTACAGATACTATTTTGTCGTAAAGCGTGGCTGCCAAGTATCTTTCTGTTTTATTTACTTGATAGTATATTATGATTAAATTTTACTTTATTTATTCCTAAAATTACATCAAAATAAGCTTCACTATTGTATTTTAAACTGTGAATAATAATTGTTATATTTATTGCTATAAAGTATTATACAGAAAAGTAATGATGTCAAAACACTATTTTGTTTTTGGAAACCTACTAATAAAGGCGCGACAACGTGACAACAGTGCATTTTTCGTAGAGGCGTACATCAGCCAACGACTAATAGTCGTTGTACTTCGGCCACCTCCGGCTTCGCCTGACAGATGACATTAAATATGGCGTTTTAGTATGAATGTTTGTTGTTGTTTTTGGGTTATTTTTGTGACAATTGTGTAAATTTTAGTTTTGTGTAAGTACTTTTAATAAATTAAAATGGTAAGGCAAGGTAGTGCCAAGTGTGTAAAGTGACGGATATGATTCCTGGATTATCATTTCCCAAGTAAGTACAAACTATGCTTGTACCATTCTATCGCCAATAATAAACACAAAACATGTTGGGCGCATCTCTCGATTGCGTTTATGAATGAAATGCTTTTTCTATCTATGCTGTCAGCTCATTGACCCAATAAAACAAAGCTTTAAGAAATTTAATCTTAATTTGCAACTAAGGTTAACTTTTAATGGGTTCCAGAGAATTGCATTAAATTGGTGTTAATTTTATTTATCGAAAACGAAGCAAGATAAAAAAAAACAATTAAAAAACCAAAAAGTTGTACTTTTAGTTGCCTAATCTAAAAAAATATTAAAATTGCAAAAAAATTAGTGTGTGTAGTTTTTTCACAATAATTTTTGATAAGGTGCCCCATGAGACGTCACTGGAACTTATAATTTTAATTTAATTAGGCCTAGATAGGACCCTCATTACAAAAAATTACACTGACAAATTTGAAGAAAATTGGCCACAGGGTATTTAAGATAATTTCAAAAAACCTATTTTTTGATGTTTAACATCCTAACTGTGTATATTAAATATATATTATTCAATTTTGTTTTGGAGTTCTGGTTTAAAGGATTGTACTGGGCTACCAATGTTGGGGTACGCTAGTACCAAATAAAGGGGATAAGAAATGTGCTGCAAGAAGTAGGTAGGTAGGTAGGTATGTATGTATAAAGTGAGTGGACTTTTTACGTCCTCCACTGCGACCGCTCGGTCTGTTGTGGCTCACACCTTTTTATATTCCTCCCAATAGGATTGGACTTCTAATGAATCCGATACCAGATTGGGAGAGAGTTTTTACATCTCCTCTTACTCGTGTCGCTACCGGACACGAGCACAATGTGTTCTGATGTGTTCTGGTGTCCCTGTCTCCTGGAGAGTATGACAAGTAGACGATTAGATCCATCATGCCCTCCTCTCCCGGTCTAGTGACGTGGGTAGCTACCAGCTCCTTGTTACAGGATTCAGATGTTCTTTCTGAAGCCGTATCTCCGACCTATGAAAACGGTCCTATCCGCTTACTGTTTGGATTCAGGGAACCCTTCCTAAGCACCTGTTTGTTCGGGATGGATTAGTCCTTCCCCGTGAACCAGGAGCCGGTGACTTTAGGGGCACCTTACGAAACGGATTCACCCGTTTCGGTCGGCGCACCTTTGTCTGCTTGTGACCTTGAGTGGCACCTCTCGAAACGGATTTATCCTAGTAAGGATAGATACTCTGAGAGGTCGCCCTGAATCTCAGAGGCACCGTTGGAGACACGTGTTTAAGGCACGGGATGTCATTCATTCATCAGCACGGTATGCTAACACCTTGAGTTAAAGCGTTGTGTTCATCTTAGCTTCGGATCCCGTTTCATACGCTAACCAAGAGAGTGGCCGATAACCAGCAACTCTAGCGCATGTTCCAAAAGATCCTACTGGGCCCAACCACAACGACGATGTGTGAACACAGCGGTTGGGCTGCAAGAAGTAGTGTTTTTTGCTCCATATTCCTCAAGCATTATAGTGCCCCCTAGTATAGTGTTCCGTAGTGTAATGTACCACAAGTGGTGGAGTTACAGTTTACAATGTCTCTAGTATTTAAAAAGGCTGTATACTTTCTCACGTAAGGTGGTTAAAGTCACGAAAATAAAATCAGCAAACAAAATGTTTCCCCTGAAATCAGAAATCGACGGGTTGAAGTGTTACTTCAGATTTTTATTTCTCACGCTCCTCCCCCTGCCTATATAAATACTTCAGATTACGAGGCCTCCAAGTAAATAAATAACCCCGGGTGCAGCCAATCCGATTACACGTGTTTCACCCTTGTTGGGGATGGTCACACCGAATGTAGGCCGTAGACACCCTTGAGAGTAAAGCAGTTACCTTATGAACATCTGTAACCTAATACAGCTGAACGTTAGAAGCAACTAGCGCCATCTCGTCAAGTAATTCCAAAACAACCAATCTTAGTATCGACAGGTTAAGATGTTAATGTGCGCCATGTAGGTGTATTACGCAAAAACAGTCAGAAGTTGCTTACAACAACACACTTAATGAAAAATGGCTTCCCATTAGTTCACGGATATGTGAATTTCGAATGAGGCTCGACCCGGGGTTATCCATTTACTTGGAGGCCTCGTAATTTTAAAACAACCAACCTTAGTGATCATACTTACCATATCAGGATATTTTATTTTTCTTTCATTTATTAAGGAGCCTCTATGCCCAAAGAATGTCTACCTTTTTGTTTATTATATATATATATATATATATATATATATATATATATATATATATATATATATATATATATATATATATATATATATATATATATATATATATATATATATATATATATATATATATAAAATAGTATATGTATGTATATTGCAGAATCTTTGCAAAAATAAAAAGCGAAACTTTTACCTGGTTTATTATTTTTCACATTTTACAGCCGTCTTTTTGGTTTACAACGCCGGGTTTTAAGAGTTATGCTGTGGCTAAGTTTTCGAGATGGTGTAAAAGAATATTTTATAAAGCAAAAAATATTAACTCTTCCATGTTTATATATTTTGGATGCACTTCTACATGTTAAATCAAATTTAAATGAATACTTACAGCGTTTTAATACAAGGGGAAGAAGCAATTTACAAATACCTTTTACGAAAGTGGAGAGAAGTCGTAACGCACTAAACTACTATGGTCCAATATTTTTTAATCACCTGCCCGAAAAAATAAAAGATTTGCCTTTAAAACTTTTTAAGGTCAAATTAAAGCAGGTCCGGCTAAGTAGTGCATGCTACTCTTTTGACGAGTTTCATGAACTGTTTAAGTAACCAGTGAAGTTGTCTTTGCGTTAGATTTTATGTTTATTTATACATATTTTACTTTTACATAGTAATTTTAGTTTTTCAATGTATGTAATTATATGTGACGTATGTAAAACATTTAATGTGGTTGTAAACATGAATAAAGTTATTAATATTATCATTATTATTATTAAAAAACTCGGAGAATGAGCAAAAATACAAAAGGGTCACTGGAATGACGCGTCAGGCCAAATTAAATATTTCATCTCACAATCGCCTAAGTATACTTAGAAGCTACTAAAGCTTTTAAAAAACAAAATCAGGATACTTACTAACTTCCTGACAGGACACGGCCCTATAAGGTAATACCTTAAAAAGATGGGAAAGATTAAGAATGAACGTTGTAGGTTTTGTGATAGATCGAGCGAAACCGCGGAACATATACTATGCAAATTCATGGAATTAACATGTCAAAGGCTAAAATACCTTATATATTTCAAAACACTTTGTGGTGGCAACTTTTTTACTGCAGAAGATACTACTGTACTGTTGTAAATCCATCTGCTTTAAGACATTGACGTTTCTATAAGGAATAATTAAAGCACCTTGTATAATATGGTAAACAAAAACTTTATGAAGCCAAAGAAAACATTAAGGAACGTCCTAAAGCACTAAAGCGACCCAGTGTAAACTTTAGCAGCCCAGGTAATTAGTTATGTATATTATTAAGGGCGTCTCCTGCCAAGCAAAGCAATACCGGCGGCCTGAAGTAATTGCTGAATTAATTCAGAAATTTCATCGCAGCCGTTCATCTTAAGACAACCCTTTTGAGAGGGAAAGCATAATATCTGCTTGATGAATAAGGAACATAAGGAAAATATTGATTAAAACTTTTATTATTGGGCACTCGGGTAAACTGATTAAAAATCAAAAGTTTTAAACTTGGTTAATTAAATTACTAGAGAGTTACAAAAACAATGAAATATGAAAATTTAAATTTATTTTATGAATCTTAAATATTTAAGAGTAAAATTGGATCACCTCCAGGATAATGGTGAATCACAGGTAGCTATACTTTGTTCATTGTTTTAGTATTTAAAAATATTCTTCAAACATTCAAATGCTTTTAAATATCATGTATTTTAATTTAGAGATGTTGTTGTTATCCATATTGTAAAAATCTTATTGTATTTTGCTGATATACCATTATTTGCCATAAAAAATTTAAGTAAAAGATATTAAATAATAAGAGAATTAAAAATTCATAACTACATTGTTGAGGTCTTGGAGGAGGGATATGTGCTCTGTTTACACAAATATTTCAGGACGTTTGACAGTGTAGATTACGATATTCTAATGGAAAAACTTTATCTTTAGATTAACTTAATCTTTTCAATATACAGCGTGTCTAAGATAGGAGGGGCCAGCATGGGCATCTTTGAAATGGTAAGAGATACAAATATGGTTAAATGGGTTTTGTTGTTTTTGTGATAAACCATAGGCTCTTTAGAAACGTTTAAAATTCTTAGTTTTTCCGGAAATATCATAAAAAAAGTTTAAATTCTTCCCTGGATGCTTTTATAAACGAATTTTTAAATAACTTGCACATTTAATTTGCAACTTTCTCTGTGCTATTTGATGTTGCTTTCAGATTTGACATCCGACATTTTATCACTTGGCGGCCATCATCAGGCTTATTTTTACGTAGATAAATGGTAATATTTATGATTTCAGCCATGTTATACTCTGGAACCTCAATTTTTTTTTTTTTTTTTTTTTTTTTTTTTTTTTTTTTTTTTTTTTTTTTTTTTTTTTTTTTTTTTTTTTTTTTTTTTTTTTTTTTTTTTTTTTTTTTTTTTTTTTTTTTTTTTTTTTTTTTTTTTTTTTTTTTTTTTTTTTTTTTTTTTTTTTTTTTTAGATAAATGGTAATATTTATGATTTCAGCCATGTTATACTCTGGAACCTCAATTACTTTAAAAAAATTTATGTCTTTTTAGCTGGCCTTGATTCCGGCCATTTTCTTTGATTTCAGAAATCTCCTTAGACATCATTTATGTTTTATTAATTTCTGATTGACTGCTTGTAATAATGTGATAAAAATGGTACTATTTTTTAAATAAATATTGAGAGAATTAAATAAATAAGATTTTTTTTTATAAATACTAGGATTTTAATAATAGGCTATGGACTAGAGGAAATATAAGGAATAATAAGGAACAAATTAGCAAGACCAATTTTATGATTTGTCATGGTAATTGGGTGCCTAAATATGAAAAAATTACTAAAGCTATATCTATGCCTCAGAAAAAAAGTTGTGAACAGATATCTAAAAAAATGCGTTTTTTTTTCTTATTGTCTATTTGCATTTATTTGGCAATAAAAAGGCTTTTTTAACTTTAAAAGGTATCACTTTCTTAAAAAATGTATTCTTTATAATTCTTTTTTTTAATATTAACAAATTAATTCCATTCTAAAAACACAATCCTGAATTTAATAGCACTTTATAATATTTTTATATTTGGGTACTCATTAACCCTAATCAATTATATAATATTGTTACAAATTTGTTTCTTATTCAAAGTGATAGTCAATAGACATAAGTAAGTTAATTCAAAATATAAAGACGTATTCAATAAAACTATAATCTTGTCCATTATATATATATATATATATATATATATATATATATATATATATATATATATATATATATATATATATATATTATTTAATATATATCTATATATATATATATTTTAATTTAATAAATATTTAATTAGAAAGAAACTTCTGCGGGCAGCAGGTTCCATAGCCTTGACACTCTAGGGATGAAGGAACGAAGAAAGCGGGGCCTCTTTAACTAAACTGTAAAAGGATGCATATGAAATGATTTGGAGAACACGCAATTAAAACTGCACTAATCAAACCAAAATTTTGGCTATGATATGTTACCGATACTTTTATTGTATGTATATATTGTATTGTATAAATTGCCTTCAACCTTGTATCAAATTTACAAAATAGGGGTCATACGTACTCTATATAACAGCGCAGTGACCTGATGTAACAGTAGAGAACTCCTGCAAGATGAAATAAGTAATATAACTAGGGATCTTAAGCAGAAACGTTACAGTGAGAGACTAGCTAAGAAAACAATAGACACATATCAATAAAAGACAAAAAACTTTAACTTAAACAAGACTCCACAGGACCAAATATTCATGACAATTTCGTATAGCAAAGAACTTCGGAAAAAATCCGCAAAATCGCGGATAAGTATATTTAAACGGCATTTAAATCCCAAACCACTCTAAGAAGTATTTTAACTAAAACAAGATCGGACAATAATGTTTCAAATAATGACTGTAGTCACCAAATACCCTGTGAATGTAGTAGGGTATATATCAGGAAATTAAAAAAACCACTAAAAATTAAAGTTAAAGAACACAAAAAACATACGAAACGAGGTAAAACGTCAAAGTCAAGGATTGCTGAACAGACATGGTCCAAACAACACCGCATACAATAGTCGGAAGCAAAAATTATTCATTAAGAAAGCCATTGAAAGAAAAGAAAATTTAAAAAAGCTGTAATATTTGTAAACAAACAAAATATATTTTTTAATAAACCTAGTCTCGACATTCTGAATATTTGGCAGCCGTTGCTGAACCGTAAAAAATCGGCCAAGCTCCGGTGAACAACGGATAGTATATAAGTCGTATCTTTTAAGAATATTTTAGTTATTACTTAAAAACGTTTGGAGATACATCACTGATCAAAACGTTATATCAATAAACAAATAAAGACAATGAAAGTTCAAGATTTTAATGTTATTGAAACCACAACATTAACTAACACTTTCAAGGAAACATAAACACGTATACTCTAAACCTATTATTATTTTAGATTTAATTATAAAGTTTAACTTATGTTAGTACACATAATTAATTTTAGAAAACTAATTATCCGTATTTCGGGGATTACTGGCACACCTATTTGTGTAGTGTCTTGTCAACTTGTAAAGAGGCAATAGAGGCAACACCGACTATTGTAAATCCATTGAAGCATAAAATGGAAACAGACAGCCTTCGAAAGGATAAAGGAAAGTCAAGGACGTTTTAAAATGTAGAATAATTAGGCAGTGTACAATAAAAAAGGTTTATTATTGGAGTTTTAGTTAAAAGTCTAGTCAAAAAGTGTGTTTTCTGCGAAAAATAGTTAGAAGGCTTCGAAAAATATGAGCGATAGGTCATTTGACGCGGAATGCAAGAAAGGCGTTTGAAGGATTTTTTATGCCAATAAAAATTTCAATTGTTATTAACAAAAAACAAATAAAAAGAAGGAAGAGTTTTGATGATATTTCGCCGTCTTAGTTATAAACAATTTTTGTCATAAGAGTTAGATATCGTTTATAGATGAGTCAATGGCCACACGAAAATTCGCTAATAATATGAACTAATTTTTTTTTCTGTGCCTAGATAAGCTATGAAGAACAGAGTATCTGGCAAATCATGTGCCTAGTTAGGTTATAATTGCCTCGTATACTTATTGAGTGTGCTCAGATAGATATCCCCCGTGCAACCATGGATATTATACAAATAACTACTATCTAAAATATTCTTTGTTAGATCGCCTGCATGACAAGTGGAGATATTTACCACAAGGCTACGATATTACACAGGTACAGGAAGTTTATCTCGTTTCCTATTATTAGTAATAAAAAGTAAGTGAATACGCTTTATTTTATTTTTAATTTACTTGCAACAAAAATTTATTTTAATAGCACGAAAATCTTGAACCTTCATTGTCTTTATTTGTTAATTGATACACAACGTTTCGGTTAGTGATGTATCTTCAACCGTTTTCAAGTGATAACTGATGTCGAAAGTTTGTATACAAATGTGACAGTAAAAAAATTGTTAAGCATCATTTGAGCCAAGCTTAATCAAGATGACACATTAGAAGAACGCACCACCCTGCCGCTGGAGGGAGTGATGGAGTTATTGGAGCTGTGTCTCCATAGTTCTTACTTTCCAGTGAAAGATGAATACTATGCGCCGGACAATGGACTTCCCATGGGTTCATCGCTCTCTCCATTGGTAGAAAATATTTATCTGGAATAGTTTGTGGAACACGCAATTAAAACTGCACTAATCAAACCAAAAGTTTGAATACGATATGCTGACCATATTTTTATTGTATGGACAGGTAATGACGAAGAACATAAGAGTTTCTTAAAACATCTAAATTGTCTCCGACCCTGTATCAAATTCACAATGGAGAAGGAGCATAATTCGGCTCTACCATTTTTTGACGTTTTAGTCAAAGGAAATAATGGACATATACCTCTGTATACAAAAAACCTACCCACACTGGACA
The DNA here is from genome assembly GCA_019359885.1 of Listronotus oregonensis. Taxonomy (NCBI): domain Eukaryota; kingdom Metazoa; phylum Arthropoda; class Insecta; order Coleoptera; family Curculionidae; genus Listronotus; species Listronotus oregonensis. Next base: position 78,044 of record JAHBCN010000184.1, read on the forward strand.
ATATTTATACCAGAATTCCAATCACTCTTACAAAACGAAGCAAGGGTCATACGTACTCTATATAACCGCGCTATAACCTTATCTAACAGTAAGGTATCCCTGCACGCCGAAATAAGTAATATAACTAAGGATTTTAAGCAGAAAGGCTACAGAAAGAGATTGGTTGGGGAACCAATCGACAAATATCAAAATAAGACAAAATACTCTTATTTAAACAAGACTTCACAGAACCAAATATTTATGACTATTCCGCATTCGAACTTCGGAAAAGATCCGCAGAATAGCGAATAAGTATAATTTTAAAACACCACTTAAATCCCACACCACTCTAAGAAGTATTCTTACTAAGACAAAACCGGACAACAATATTTAAATAAATGACTGTATCTACCTACTTCCCTGTGAATGTGGGGAGGTATACATCGAGGAAACAAAAAGACCACTCAAAATTAAAGTTAAAGAACACAAAAAACATACGGAACAAGGCAAAACGGCAAAATCAGGGATTGCCAAACATGCATGGTCAAAGCAACACCACAAACAATGGTCGAAAGCAAAAATTATTCACAAAAAACCACTGAAAGAAAAAAATAAAGAAGCTGTAATAATTGCAAACAACCAAAATGTATTTAGCAAACCTAGTATCGACATTCCGAATATCTGGCAGCTGTTGCTGAACCGTGAAAAATCGGTGTCAAGGTTTGGTGAACAACGGATACTATATAAATCGTAGCTTTTAAGAATAGTTTGTAGTTATCACTCAAAAACGGTTGGAAATAAAAAATAAACAAATATTATTGGAAAACGGTTGGAGGTACATCACTAACCAAAAGGTTGTGTATCAATTAACAAATAAAGACAATGGAACTCCACGATTTTAGTGTTATTGAAACCATATAATTGTCTAAAACTTTCAAAGAAAGAAAATTATTTGTTTATTTTATAAATACAAGCTAATTATAAAGAAGTATAATATAAGATATATAAAAACATTTTGCATGTTGTCAAGCAAACAATTTAATAGCAAACGCTCTCATATTTTTAAACAATATAAATATGAATTTGTATCAAGTTGTATGTATAGCAATAGTTGGCAGCGTGCAATATACCTATAATCGGATAATGTATTTTAATAAAGCAAGGCAAGGTAATAAATATTTTATGAACTTTCTAGTGCAGTAATGTCGGTAATAATACTCAACGAAAACCTCTAGAGACTGCTTCTTAACATAATTTTAAAATATTTGGAATGTTGTATTTAAATTTTCGATTTTAAATACTGAATTGGGCATTAAAGTTAATTGAGTATTTACAGTAATGAGCAAAGTAGAGAAACATTTTATTTTTTGCCACATTTATTCATTATTATGTACTACTAAAAAATAACATTTTTTTATTTAGGCGTAATATAAAAATGTTTAATTAAACAAAATATTTATTTCATATGCTTGTTAAAGACCTATGCTACAGATTGTGAAAAAATGCAGAGAGCAACAGAAACAACGTTTAAATTAAATATTAAAAAAAAAACACACTAATACTTGGTTGCATATCCTTTACTTTAAATAACCGCCAGACATCTCCTCTTCATTGAGCCAATCAGGTTTCTTATAGTGTTCTTGGGTACAGAGGTCCAGGCAGCTTCAATAGCTTTAAACAGTTCAGCACCATTTTAAAATTTTTCTGGATGTTCGGCTCGAATTTTCTTGTCAACTAAATCCCACAGATTCTCTATGGGATTCAGGTCCGGACTCTGAGCTGGCCATTTAATAACGGTAATATTTTGATCCTCAAAAAATGTTTTTACTATCTTAGCCGTATGCTTTGGATCATTGTCGTGCTGATATCGCCACTGTAAAGGCATATTTTCTTCTGCATAGGGCACCATAGTATTGCTTAATATCTCCAGGTACTTGATCCTATCCATAATACCATCAATTCGAACAATAGGACCCATTTCACGACCAGAGAAGCAGCCCATACCTGAACATTTCCCCCACCATATTTAATAGTGCCAAGACGGCGTATAAGGGGGTTTAGTGGGTCCGACCCCCTACTTGTCTAAGAAAAAAATTACATTCCGCTTTCATTGTAGAAAACGTATTCCTTAGTCCGCGCATGCAAGAGCGGATGGCATGAACGTCGCCGCCGCTCCGATTTGCCTTGCAAATAAGTTTCTAGTCTATGTTTGTCTCTGTGGTAGCCAATTGTTATAATACAAAAGGTGCGCTTTAAAAGTATAAACACGACAATCAGGTACTCTTTTGATTTTTTTCAATGAAAGGATTTTCCAAAGCCAATAACTTTTGTCAATGGTCAATTGGACCTTCGTACTTTATTGCCTCGCCCTTGGACGTCTTGATTTTAATGGTCCGCGTAGTCAACTCCAAGTTTTGGAAAATGTCGATTGTAACTGTGTTTTTAACTCTGCTTAATCTGTGAATTGTCCCATTAATTGTCGGTTGTTGGGCAAATGAATCCACTAATGCATTTTCCAATGTTAGTTTTACTATTCTTTTCCACATGACATCAGTACATTTGCATCGAGTGATTAATATTGACTAGGTTTCCGCCGTATAGGGTTTTTCCAATAAAGCATCATTAATAACCAATTTGCTAAGGTGACTATGAGAATGCAAATTCGCAAGGTGTATTGGCAGTTCAAATCAGAAAATGTTTTTATTTAAATAAAACTGATTTTTCTGACTTTCTCAGTCACTTACCTCTCGTACTACTTAAAAGGAATATACTACATCAGAGTCTGTTTAACAATGAATTTTAAGACTATTTTTGTAAAGTCATTGTAAGTATGCCTTAGTTCAACTTATAAGGTCCCAAATTCATCTTTGCTCCTTTTGTGAATAGAACATTTAATGAGCATCAATTTCGCTTGACTTTTGACGTGCACGTTAAATTTGTTCGTCAAATAGATTTGAAGATAAGCAAAAATAAATATCGTAAATTTTAATTTTCCAAGGGTGTACTTGGGATCAAACCTTATATTATTAGGACGTCTAACCCATAAAATCCCATCTGAAGAAAACAAATTAAATTTGCTTTCATCGGAAAATAGCACAAGTATTCTACCTTGTCTCTGACCAGTTCAAATGATCATAGGCAAATTGAAGTCGGGCCGTCCGATTCTTCCTTGAAATGAAGGGTTTCTTACATGGTTTTCTTGCTGGTAAGCCACTGTCCCTTAAACGCCTTCAAACAGTATAAACACTGACATTTACTTCTTCAAGTTGACTTTTTATATCAACAGCTGTTGTAAATGGATTTTTAAGAGCTAACGTTTTTATTTTATGGTCAACCCTAGGTGTCGTTTTCCTGGGCCTTTCGGTTTTAGGAGGACTTCTTAGAGATTTTCTGAGGCGGTAAAGCTTAATTGTTTTGGAAATTACTGATCGATTTAAACCTAGCTGCTTTGCTATTATAGCTTGCTTAATTCTGACTGATATTTTGATATTATTAATTGTTTGATATGTAGTGGCAAAGTGATTCCACGAGACATATTGCAAGATTATGTTTTACTATCACACACAATACTATCGTCTTTACTGAACAATCAGTGAATTTAAACTAGGTCTGACTAGGTATTATAAAAATGTTTCTTTACTTTTGCTCCTCACAAAATAAATAAAAGTGCATTCCATTTTTACAAACAAAGATATGGAAATACCAAACATGTTTTTGCATAGATGTGGACATAAGTAAATAATTCCAGAGTTTATTTATGGCCAGTAGTCAATCAAACATGGTTTTTATTTAAAAAATATATTGTTTCTCTACTTTTTCTCGGTACTGTAAATATACTGTACTACTTAAATAGGTAATATACTAACAACAAGTTGTTTACCAATAATTTTAAACTATTTTTGTAAAAAAAGTCATATGTAAGTATGTCCTTAAGTACCAACTTATACAGTGTCCCAAAATCGACCTACATATATTGTTCTTTCGTTTGTGCACAAGATAGAAACATTTTTAAATGGGCAAAGTTTGTGATTTTGACTGTGCAGTTAAATTTGTTCGTGAAAGTTTAGATTTGAAGATATTAGCAAAAAAGTGAAAATCGTAAATTTTAATTTTTGATTGTAATTCATAGGTTTTAATTTTGACATTATTAAGACACTTTTTGGTGAGGAACATTTTGCTGCCAATTTTTTAGTTGCTAACCAAAACTTTCGATTTTTATATAGCAATAGCTCTTAAAATTTATTTATTAACGCCAACAAACAGTTTAAATAAAGTAGTACATAGTAGGAGTTGTAATAGTAATAGTATTAGTAGTGTTAGTTAGTAAGTTATATATTTTAAACGAATGTTCCATGCCTTGAAATAAGTTATTATTCTACTCACAGTTTTATTATTAGACCTAATTTTTGACAGGTATTATATTATTTGCAAATATTGCTTTTTAAATAAAAATGCCTAAAATTTAAATTATTCAGTGTCTTTAATCAACGATCAAACAATACTTTAAACGACAAAGTAAAGTATTTGCCAGGAAAATTTGTTTAAATAAAATAATAAAATACTATCAGATACTTAGTACCTAGTAAAAAATGTTATCATTTGTATTCTAAAAGCTAACAAGGTAATACAAATGTTCGCCTTTCAAGTTATAACAACTTGTAGTAATGTAGCGATTTTATCAAGCTGCACTTTAATTTATGTATAACGCTAGCACTAGCTTATTTAAACTGGACTTTAAAATTACAAAGAAATTATTTGTTTTAGCACGGCGGCAATATTTATATTATTCGTAAAAAAGATAAAAAGTCAACAGATGCCTTTTTAGGTCATATTAAAAAAGGTACTGAAACCAGCATATTAAGTATAGTCTGATTTAAAATATATTTTATTTTCTTAATAAAGACATGCTGGTAGGGTATGAAATTGTACCTTTTAATTGGTAAACCTAAAGAAAGTCCTTGAAGATGTAAACTAACCAATCATATTTGGAAATTATCGTTTTTATATAAATGTACTTTTATAATGATGAAATTATTTATTTATGTCTGTCTTTTTAAGGCTTAATGTTGAAAGTTTAGTATAGCAAAAAGGTAAGGGAATAAAAAAATAATTTTATTTACAACCATTCATGTAATAATGACATTTCACCTATCTTTGAAAGGTGAAAAGTTGACGTTTTTTGACTTCTACTTTTTACCCGGGTGAAAAGTGCTCTTTCCAAGGTTGAAAGATTTTTTGTAATTTCATTGAATAATTAATATTTCAAAATGGTATAGTGACATCTCTAAATACAGACATTCTATATTTTTAATAATAAAAATTATAATTTTCTCCGGGGAATTTTTTGGGGTGGAAAAAGTAAGCAAGCAAACTCAAAAAATTTTTTCCAAACTCAAATTTCTTGATAACATTTTTTTGGATTTGCGAAATTAAAACAAATTACTATTCAAATTTAAAGCGTCTATCTTACACTGTATGTATTGACACTTTGACAACCCGTTACCATGACAACGATACAAATTGCGAAGCACGGCCACCTAACAAAATTTTTACCGGATCAATTTTCATAATTTTAATTTAAAATAATAGGAAATGAATAAGGTGGTTGTAAATAAAATAGTTTACAAACCTTGCTGGAAAGTTTCATTTCGGTCTCGAGAAGTATAGTAGACCTCGGCTGCGCCTCGGTCTATTAACGCATCTCTCGACAGAAATGAAACACTTTCCTCCTGGGTATGTAATATACTATTAACTGCAGACATGTTGGTTGATATGAATGAACCGCAAATCGAATGAACTATCATCCGATAAGTAGCGGTAATATACCCCAGCTGATTGGAATACGAATATTCGGATATCCGAAAGAAATATTTGAATAAACATTTCTATATTCGAATATCGTTCAGCAGATCATTCAGAAGGTTCCATCACTACCTCTAATGTTATTACAAAAGTAAAGTCCAAATTTCCATATTTGACAGGAAATTGCTCCTAGGGTATAAGAACACTGGCAGACTTTCTTTAAGGCAGCTAAAATGATCGTTTCTTCAAAATTCCATCAAGTTGTAAATTTTTTTGTCATCATAGTGTTATATAAATTGTTGGGATGAGGTTAAAGGTCCCTTTACTTGTTTTTTAAATATGGGTTAGAAATTGTTTTTTATAAAAAAAAATTTAAAAAAATGGCGACTTGATCACAAAGCTGGACGGGAGAATGGTGAAACAGAGAAAAAAAAGGGAAAAAAAAATGACTGCCCCAAATGCTAAGTCGGAGGCCTTTGTAATTATTGGGTAGAAGCTTTTTGACCTATTTTTAGAAGCGATCTTACACTAAGATATATTTGTCATTTAAAAATAAAACCTAATTAATAAGCGCACATAATCCATAGACATTAAATATGCCTATAGCAATGGTCTAAGGAATCTACCGATAAATCCAAGGGACTTGGACTTTATAACGAATTTGAAGTCTTTGTCGTAAACAAGTTTAAGTTTGTACAGTATTTTAAAAATATAAACTACTTCTTTACTGCATGCAATTATTAACAAAAAAAAAAAAAAAAAATTTTTCATCCAATTTTGATAAAATGTTTTATGAGGGCAGCCTTCTAGATATTTAAATTATTATAAATCTAAATAGGGCTTATAAAAAAAGTGCATGTTAAGGAGCATTTAATAAGCTGCTTAGTTTTAATAATTGGTACTTTTTAATTCTGATATCCAATCCTTAGCATTCTCAGTAATAAAGAAAAAGTTAATTATCCTTTTTAAAAAATTTTTGTTCTTTTTTTAAAAAAAAGTAATTTAAAAATGAAATGGGCAGGGAGGATTTTTAAAATAAAAAAATTGTTTAGATTAAAAGTAAAAAGAAAAGACGGTTGGAAAAAAAATTTGTTAATAAAAGGAAATCAAATTAAAATATAAAAAATTTTTAAAAGTATTTCTTGTAATTTGTTCATTTTTTTCTTAATTTTAATTATTAAAATAATTAATAATTATTTAAAAATTAATAATTTTTATTTTTTTTTTTTTTTTTTTAAAAAAAATTTAAATTTGTAAAAAGGAAGACATTGGTAAAAGAATTTTTTTAAAAAAATTGGGGTCCGTGATAAACCATTTTTCCCCAAGATCTTAGGGGCCTTTTTTTTTGTTAGGGGTTTGAACGGACTTTTTATAAAAAAATTTAAAAAAATTTTTAAAAAAATTTTTAAAATTTTTTATTAATTAATATAATTATATTTTTTTTTAAAAATTATTAAATATTATGTATAATAAAAAATATTAATTACCTAAAAAAAGAGGATTCCAAAATTTTTTTTATTTTTGCTGCATTTTTTTCTCAATTTGCTTTTTTGTTCAAAAATTTTTAATTATTTTTAAAAGTTAAATTTTAAAAAATTTAAAATATCCCTAATGTATTTTTTTTAAATAAAAAAAAAATCTTTTTTTAGCAAAAAAATAATTTTATTTAAAAAATTTTAATTCCATATTTTTATTTTTTGTTATATTTTTTTAAATATAATTTTAAAAGATAATAGGAAAAAAAAAAAATTTTTAAAAAAACGTTTTTTTTATTAAAAAAAGTTAAAAACCAAACCACTAAAATAATAAAATGAAAATAAAATTTTTTTTAAAAAGTTTTTTATTTAAAAAAACAAAAAAAAAGTAAAATTTATTCCAAAACCCTGTAAAATGGGGAGGAATTTTTTTTTTTAAATCAAAAACTTTAAGTTAAATTAATTAGCTAATTTACACTTGCCCAAATGGAGTACATAATATATAGACCTGATTATTCCTGAAGCAGCAAATGTAACACTTTTTGGAAAACGAGCTTTAACTAAACTAATTTGAATGAATATAAAGATGTGTTGGCGTAAATAAAAAGAAGACAAAATCATTTGAATATGGAGCGTAAGCAAAAAAATAACACTTTATATTTAATTATATATAGTAGGATTAGTTTTTTTTAATTAGAGTTTTTTGTTAGGAAAATAGGCTTATATTTCTTGTTTTTTTTTCTAACATGTATAAATTATTATTTTGTCATTGTACCATGTTCTACGATAAGGAAAGAGCACAGTAGCATAAGGGAAACAAGATTGTACTTTTATTATCACTGAAATATTACTGCAATGAGCTTGGTTTCTAAGAAAGACTTTAGCTATCAGGCAATTGCTATGCTTTTAGATGTAATGTGTTAATGGAAATTAAAAAAAAAACTATAAAGTTAATTATTTGTGCTGTAAAAGTTGGTCGCTTATAATAAAAACATCAGAGTTGTCGGAATTTTTTAGCTAAAACGAATATTTTTGTTTCCCGAGATTCTAAATTAAAAAAATATTTTTTCCTAATCCATTGTGAATGAAATTTGTAAATGGGGGTTGTAAAAAATATATTTGGATTACCTTGCGATTGTTTTCTAGAGTTGATTTAGAGACTGGCGTAACAATAAACATGAGTAAAGTGTATAAATATAATAATAGTGCATACAGTATAAAGAGGAGAGGATAAATATGTAACACACTAATAGAGTTTGTTAGTTTAGTTTAACCTAGAAGAATAGCCATCTTCCATGGCAATTGCATAACGCTTGAAAAAAAACTGAAAATTCAGGCGCAAGGTTAAGTGAAAAATAAAAAGAAGACTTCTAAAGATCTTAGACACTTTAGATCTAGTCCAAGGTAATGAATATGATCGTTCCCATATTCCATGATTTACAACTTTCTATGAAGAGTCTAAAACGGGTGAAGGAATAGAAGATTTGTCATTTTTAAGTTCTATGTAATTAATTATTTTTAATCTACTGTGATAGAATTCATATTACTTTCAAAACATTAGTTTTTTTTTTTAAACTTTTAATAATAGTTATTAATAGGTTATAGGTAGGTTATAAAATAAATGTATTAACCCCAAAATAGGCAAACCATAACATAGTAACAAGGGTATGGTAGAAGGGACTAAGTCAGATAGATACTGATGTTAAGTAGAGTTAGGGTGGGGGTAAAAAAATTGGGCTAGTAAAAGGAACTAAGTTGGATAGATACTTATGTTGATTAGAGTTAAAGGTAGGTGGTAAGAAAAAAATTAGCTAAACTAAATTATGGTTAAAAATCCATGGAGGTCAATTCCTGAAATTGAGTTCGACTACTTTTCCTTAAGAAAGTTAGAGGCGGAGGTTTCCGTATTTTTATTGTCTATAAACATATTAGTACAATTAAAGTGTTGACGATACATTTTGATTAACTTTCGAAAAAAATATAAACATAGGATTTGCTTTTAAAACCTAGATCTTTTACTGAGAGCGCTGCAAAAAACTTTTTTGCAAATGCCAAAATGTATTTTTTTTACCAAAGTGTTATTCCTTGATACCAATAGCATCTGGTATATATTTAGTGTGGTGGATCCTATGTCCCATTTCTAAGACAAAAAAAATTGAAAGTCCTAAAGCCCGCCACTGTGTATAATACAACTAGTTTTTGAAATAAGGAAAAACAACTACAAATATTCAAAAATGTAATAATAGTAGCGGTTTTACTGTAATGGATTTGGCTGTTGACTATTACTTAATTAAAGTTATTTTGTGTTGGTCCATCTGACAATAGCAAATCAAAAATAAAATGCAAAATGTTTGCTCTTATGTATTTGAAATGCTATTTGTATACCTACCTATTAAGTGTAAGAAGCTCTTAGAAGATTTATTACTAGAAAAACGAATGTCATGATACCATAATTTATTATGGACCGACGCACCATTATCCAGGAACAATGTATCAGAAATTATTTAACTGGATTTCCCTTTCCAAGATGCCTTTTATATCCAAGTTAAATCATTTATTTAAATAGTTCAAATCTAAACTACATATTCCCATATTCCATGATTTACAACTTTCTATGACGTAGGAAATAGACCACGTACAAACTGGATAATGAATGATACTCATTCGCTTGCACATCCATGTAATGAATGCACCTCGAGTAATAATATTTCACGGACTAACATTTTGCGGCTTACGACGCGACGGAAAAAAAAACTGATGTAGTTCTGTAACAAATGGTTCTAATTAGTATATTTTGGAGTTTAGTGTGTCTGCAAATGTTATTTTAAATATAGAAATTTTAAATTAAAAGTGATAAATCATATTTACTTCGATTGTAAATTGTGTTTTTTTATATATAACGAACACTGATACGTTGTTATTTAAAATGTCAGATTTCACGATGTCTAGGTCAAATTTAGGTAACGTATGTAACAAAAGTTATTGAAAAAAGTGTATGGTCTGATAATCAATCCTAAATAACTTTGATTCCAGTCGCTCTTGGAAACAGATTTTAGGTAATTTTTAAACTTTAATATGTCATATCATATTTGTCAAATAATAAAAAAGTTCTGTATACAATTTAGTTGGACCGTTACCAAAATGTAAAATTGTAAATATATTTAAAGGGAAAATGTCGCAGTTTCGACTATTTAAAAAACCGTAGCTAAATGCGAACATGGTATACTTTCCATGTGTAAATCTTTTAAAAAGCGGGCGGCCTAAAACTCTGACGATTGCCCAGTCAAACAGGTTGGTGAAATACGCAAAAGATGGATTGGAAAAATCCACGTAGTAGATTTCATGTAAATCACATGACCGTTAGTCGAGAACTAAGAAAAAAGGGACTAAAGTATCGAAAACGGAAAAAGTGCCCAAAATGCACTGAAGAACAGTTGCCCAAAATCCCAATATGTTGCCGGGCATTAAGAAAACACCACCTCATAGCCAATAAAGTTGTGATCATGGATGACTAAAAATACTTTACGTTATCTCATTTGAAAATTAAAGGTGATGACGGATTTAACACAGATGACATCCAAAATTGCCCAAATAACGTCAAACATAAATCAAAAAAGAACTTTAAGGACAAGGTTTTAGTCTGGTGTGCCATATCAGTGATGGGCATTTTAAGGTCTTATGTTGGACGGGTGAGGGGTGAGGCAGTGGATTCCATTATTTATACTGAGCAATGCCTTCCGAAATTGGTTGATTTTATTAACACACATTACCCTAACAATGACATTATATTTTGGCCCTGTCTTGCATTTTGTCACTACTCTAAAACAACAAGAAATTGGTTAGAGACCCACAACACTCCATTTTTGCCCAAAAATAACAACCCCCGAAATGTATTTCAGGCTCATCTGATTTTTGAGCAATATTAGGTAGAAAGGTTTACTATAATGTTTGGAAACCCGATAATGAATAAGTGACGAAAATGACGCTCGATATTTCAAAAAATTCGCGAAGTAGACAATAACACCGTCCAGAATATGATGTGGCCGGTTAATCGAAAATTGCGTACCTTTGAAAACCATAGACCTTAAAGTATAATTTAAATTGTGTTTATTGTTAGGTAGCTATTAAAAAAAAGGTTGTTAAAATATTATTTGCATACATTTTATCGTTTTCTTTAAATCGTTCATTTTTCCGAAAGCTTTTGTTACATACGATGGTATTTTGGTGACTTCCAATGTAGCAGTGAAATATGTTTTTTATTATTTTGTTTTATGCTTACAATATAAGTTTTACAACTAAAAATTATCTTTGGTGCATTAGAAATATTTCAGTATACCTAAAAATAATTCTTCCGCCATTTCTGCAAAATATATTTTATGCTATTGGTGTGCTGAAGAGAACTGAAAAGAATATGATACATATGTAGTGTTACTTAATAATTTATAAAACATTCAGTAGCCAAGTTACTGCATATGTTTTTCGTGACCTTAATACTCCAATATAATCGATATCCTAAAAACGAAAATTATGCGTATGCTTAAAAACGTGTTACATATATTCTTGAACTATTGAACATATACACTGGAGAAATGGTGTTTTTTAATAAATCATAACTTTGTTTTTTTTATATTTTAAGTTTCTTAGCTCGATTTTTCTCCAAGAAATGAAAAGAGTTGGAAAAAAACTTTTAGCACGGTCATATGTGGGTCCATAAGGAGCATACTTCAAAATTATTTTGAAATATACAGGGTGACCCAAAAAAAGAACATATCAAAGTTATAGTTTTTCTTATGGAACACCCAATATTTTTTTATATTTTTAGATTCTATAGACCAAATAAAGGTTAGTTATTGTTATATTTCCTATACCTAAAACTGACCGTTTCTGAGAAATTTAGAGAAATTTAAAAATACAGACCATAATTTAAAAATTGTTTACACCCTGTAACATATAACGAGCTGCTCGTAATTAAATGTATTGCTTAGCTCAAGGTTTATGTTAACTATTACAAAAAAGTTTTACCTTAATATTATACAGAGTGTTGACAAAAATTTCCTTAAAGTTTGGACACACATTTTATTAAATAACTTTTTTAAGTTAAATGGGACACCCTGTATTTAGTGGCCTATTTTGACACGGCACTGAATTCCCTTTAAAACCATATTAGGGTTTTCTATACCTATTTCTTCTGCTTTTTATGCAAAAGGCGTTTTTATATTTGACTCATACTTTATCTTAAAAATGGAACACCCTCTATTGAAATTAAAAAACCTTTTTATTAAGGATCACGTAGATTCGCTAAAAGCACAAGTTTAAATTTTTGGAAATAAGATGTATCTCAAGCAAAATGCAGGCAAAAGTAATAACTCCAATTTATTGCCACATCTAAAATATTAAAGCATTCTTAAAAATGAGGATCGAAATATAATAGAAGGCACACCTGTCCTAATTGTTGAGACGAAATATGGTAAATTGCCATTGTTTCTTAGCAAATGTATTAGACTTTATTTTTCATACCAACGGATTAGTTAACAGACATAACTTTTACTACTACAGTGATGAAAATCCTAATATTTTTGGAACCCTTGATTACCAGCACATATGTTATGTTAACGTGTGAGGTGGAATAATTGGAACACGAGTAGTTTTATTTTACCATAAAGTCCGATACATTTGCTAAGAAACAAGGGCAATTTAACATATTTCGTCTCAACAATTAAAACAGGTGTGCTACTATATTTCGATCCTTATTTTTAAGAATGCTTTAATATTTTAGAAATGGCAATAAATTGGAGTTATTACTTTTGCCTGCATTTTGCTTTAGATACATCTTATTTTTAAAAATTTAAACTTGTGCTTTTAGCGAATCTACGTGATCCTTAATAAAAAGGTTTTTTTAATTTTAATACAGAGTGTTCCATTTTTAAGATAAAGGATAAGTCAAATATAAAAACATCTTTTGCATAAAAAGCAGAAGAGATAGGTATAGGAAACCCTAATATGGTTTTATAGGGAATTCAGTTCCGCGTCAAAACAGACCACTAAATACAGGGTGTTTCATTTAACTTAAGGAAGTTATTTAATAAAATGTGTGTCCAAACTTTAAGGCAATTTTTTTAACACTCTGTATAATATTAAGGTAAAATTTCATGTGATAGTTAACTTAAACCTTAAGCTAAGCAATAAATTTAATTACGAGCAGTTCGTTACATGTTACAGGGTGTAAACAATTTTTAAATTATGGTCTGTATTTTTAAATTTCTCTAAATTTTTTAAAAACAGTCCGTTTTAGGTATATACAATATTACAAAATATTTGGTTTGTAATATTTAAATATATAAAAAATATGGAGTTTCCATAGAAAAAAATATAACTTTGATATGTACTTCTTTTGGACACCCTGTATATTTCAAAATAATTTTGAAATATGCTCCTCATGGACCCACATTTAACCGTGCTAAAAGTTTTTTCCCAACCCGTTTCATTTTTCGTAGGAAAACCGAGGCGAAGAGGGTGGGCCACCCTGTATACAAGAAAAATAAAATTTGGAAATATAATGTCAAATTTGATGTTTTTTGACAGATGAAAAAATTATACGAAACCTTGGGTAAAAAAAGGTATAATTAAATAAATGCAATTTTTTTCAGTATTTTTAGAAAAAAAAACATTCCTAATAAATTAATTGTTTTTTCATTATAAACTTTTAAAACGTGATTAAATTAGACGTAAAGCATTAACTGAGTATTTTTTATTTTTAGTAAAGTAATTGGCATTGATCTGGGTGGTCAAAATTTAATATGTGGGGTCTTTAAAAAAATATTCCAGTGGGACAAATTAATTTTGCTTTGTGCCACAACAGACTAAATAATTTGGCCTGAAAATTTAACGGTATTTTTTAAATCAAATTTTATTTTGCGAACACAAACATAGAGTTTTGAGAAAACCAACCAATTTGACAGTTAATATATAAAGCAGTTGACTATAGTAAAAACGACTGTCACTACTGCACTTGGATAAAAAAAAATATTTGTGCGCTGTTAAGTGGCTTTGTGTAATATTTCTGATTTGTAGCCGAAGTCTAAGTTATTTATGAAGTATAATTAGTTTATTTTTGTGTTTTACAATGCATAAACTAATAAATTTAAGTTCCGTGTTTTAGTTTGTTTATGCAGTTTTTTTTAAGTCATTTAAAATAATTAAAAGAGAAGATTATTTTAATGTAGTAAATGTTACTTCTAATATTGTGATTTGTTACTTTGGCGCTAAATTTTCCCACAATAAAAAAACTTATAAAAAAATTATAAAAAACTTTTATTTTTAACAAAATCATCCTTTATAAATAATAACATATGGTAATGACTGGACTAACGTTATCACAAAATCAAAAAAATGCCAGCAGCTTTAAAAAACAATTTATGTGTTTAAAAACAAAAAATGCTGTCAGTAATTTTTAAAACTAAAAATAATTATTTATATTTTAAAAGAAGTAACTGTAATAATTGGTAAACAAATATAAGTGACAATGAACAACAACTTTCCATAATTTATTTTATTAGGGCCAATTTTATAATTTATACGTCCTACTTAGATATATTATGAGAATTTCAATTTTATTAAATAAATAAATATATAACATTTATTTTTAAACTGACTTTAAAATTAAAGTATGTATTGAATAGTGTCAAATATATAACACAATTTTAAAATATACATAATTGTTTTAAAAAATGTTAAAATTTACAAAAATATACAAAAAAAATCACAGATACATTCAGATAAACAAAAATATTACAAACATAAACATACGCAGTTGACCATTAAATAATTTTAAATCTATAAATAAACACTGTGTCTGTTTGTCAAGAATAAAAGTCAGATACATAAAATTACAGTCCTATCATATTAACAGGTCAAGTATATTAAAAAGATTATTTAAAAAGGTAATTTAAAAACTGTAGTTTAAAAACTCATTCATGGAGTAGAAGGATTTGTCTAATAATATTTTTTAACTACATATAAAAATATGAATAGGTAGCTTATTAAAGAGTTTAATGGATAATATTAAAGGACTTTCACCTACTGCTGCCAATTTGTGACGGGGAATTAAAATAGTTAAAATATATAAAATAACTCTAACAATAAATTTACTCTTATGGCAGAAAAATATATACTGCTGCCTTGTGATTTCGTGTAATTAATATTAATTAGTATCGGCAGCCATTTACTTATATGACAAAAAAGTGTCCTACTAATTGGAACTTGACCTTTTTTTCTGTACAGGAAATGTTTGCAAGGGACAAAACCCCTTTTAGATAAAAGGAATACAAGGAAGGAATTGGGCTATTAAAGATGCCCTAACCTTGTGTAAAATTTCCTTTGTTGAAACGCGTATGCTTTTAAACGTAAAAAAAAAGAAATCATTTAAGTTAACTTGTAAAACAAATAGCAAAAGTGATAATTTTAAATAAAAAACTTTTTATATTTAAGATAAAAAACAAATTCACAATAAAAAAGATATAAAAAGATACGAAAAAATTACCGTTAGTTAAGGTGGTCAAGCAAATCTTGTTTCAAGGAATTAAAATAATAGAATGAAAAAAATTTTGCTTTTACAGTCTAGGCAGCAAGTTGCCCGATTTTGGAAAATTTTTGTGACTTTTGACATATACAAAAACTGCTTAAAACATTTTTTTACAATACATTTCTTTCATTTGATGCTTCTTCTTCTTTTTCTTCTTTTATGAAAGCCGTCTTGATTCACTTCATTTAAGCCAAATACCGTGTTGCAGACCTTTGACTTTTTACACACGCACCAACATGTTTAAGCACTGATATGATGTGGTCTACATCCCCTTGGGTTATCTCATTTCACCTTAACTTTTATTCATATTTAAGTGATGCCAGAGTCTAAGGCTCCATATTAGGCTGGTAATATGATGTTAACCCTTAAAGTCTATGATTACGTTGATCTCATGTAATCGTGAGCTACTCTTTGCTAAATATAGGACCGTCATGTTATCTCTAATAAAAACTAGAGGTGCACTGCTACCATATCTGAGGGCAATTCATGCCATTACACTAACGATGAACATGTCTCTCTAGATCAAACCATGGATTACGTCACCATGTCTCACTCTTACCATTGTTCAACCATTATGTATAATCAAATAAAAGCAATAATCATTACCAAAGATCATTTAGTTTCATTCTTAATAGCACAGAAATTTGTTTCTTTCTCTCGAAAGTTAATAGCAACACTCAATAAGGCGATGACACAAAAGCCTTGATATACGCATCCTGACTAACCTTCTGTGTTCTTAAAATTACCTATGGAATCGATGCCTCATAACATCTTAAATTGATATGTTATGAGTTTGCTCTTTCTTCAGTTTCTCTGATTTACACACCTGCCTCCCATTAGCCCACAATTCGCTTCCTCTTAAAATCACTAAGCTGTTAATAACAGGAAAATATATTAAAACTTTTGAATATCAGAAATATTTTTTGTTAAAATAAAGCACAAAGAAAAACTCTTTAATCATTAAATTACAAGTGTAAAAAAAAGCTTATAATAATTCAATGGACATGTCCAAAAACAGTTTACACGCCGATATGAGATCAAAAGTCTTCATGGGCACGAAACCCTATAACACCCCAAATACCTCCAAAATCAACTTTAAAGATCAGAAAGATGCATTTGACTAATTATTGGTCAATTACTTTATACCAAAATATTTAATAGTGTAGTCGAACTTATAGCCACCCACACAGTCACCAGATTAAGCCTGACATCTCCCATACGTTTAAACACTCTCTTTCCCCACCCCCTTAACCTTCCTACCACCGACCAAAGCCTGTCATGTGTCTTTTCCCCATGTAAGGGGTGTATAACTCCTTAATTGTGAATTCTGTAACCACATCCACCTAAACGATCACAACCCAATACCTTTCGACACCAAAAATGGAACTACCTTCCACCGCTTTCAGAACTTCACCTCATACCAAAACCCGTACCTATGTACCTATTCCCAGCTTACTGCTGCGAAAACCGTTAAATCATAAATTCTATTCGACGGACAGCTAAATGATCCTAAACGACACCTAACATCCTTCAACCCCTACAGTTGTAGCCCCAACCCCACCACACCCTTTACCAAAGCCTCCCATGTGACTCTTCCCTACTTACGAGGTGTAAAATCGTTTGATCATTAATTCAATCCTTTGTGTGTGTGAATCAACCCGTGAGCAGGGAAAAGTCAAATAACGGGCTTTGGTACAGTGTGGGGTAAGGGGTGGGGGATTCAATTGTTCGGGTCGGTGAAATTCATGATTAAGCGGTTTTACAACCAGTAAGTTGTGAAAAGTTACACATGCTGTGGTATGGGGTGGAGTTGGGAAAAAGATGGCGGTGGGTCAAAGGGTATTGAGTTGTATTACGCGATTTACGATTCAGCGGTTTTACAACCCATAAACAGGAAAATACAAATGGAAGGTCTTGGTCGGTGATGGGAAGGTTGACAGAATTGGAAGGGGAGTAGTTAAAAGTTTAAGTCTAGTGACTGTGTGGGTACTATAAGTTCTACTGCAGGGTGTTTAAGAGCCCCTGGAGTTTTTAATCAGTTTGTTGAGAATTATCAATTTGCAAAGTTTAGAAAACATTGGCCAAAATCAATTTTCCATAAGGATTGTTCGGAGTCTATTTTTAACGGGCTGAAAATAAAAACTCTTGCAGAATATTATTTTAAAAAGACAATAAAAACCAAGAGTGTACTTTTCTTTGTCACTTAGTATATATTTTTTGGTACATCTTAAAAGGGCTTGAACGTAGCTTACGAACTAGGTATCATGAATTATACTTTTTGTTAGTGAAAATCGTTTTGTTTGCAAATAAATTATAAAATATATTTAAATATTCAGTTAAGGTAATTCCCTCGGACGGTCGTAAACAGAAGAATCGCCTTATAGTAAGTAGAGCCCAGCCCGATTACAAGTCCAATCGAAATTGGAATGAACATCTTTTATCTTCGTCTCTTTCATGCCATCCTCGCCTAACTCCCCCATCTCTCTCAACAAAAATTGATTATTGAACTGGCCGGGATTCCCTAGACAACTACCAAGACGGATCATTATATTTTTTTCTATTTTAGTTTAATTTGTAATGCAGTATTTAAATAGACCAAAAATTTAATGCTGTTCTAAATAAGATCAAAAACGCTTTAGCAAAAGTTAGAGGTTCTTAACGCTTGAAAATATTATTTTTATAGGAGACTGTACACACAACACATGAGGTCACACTGTTCGTTATTTAGTAATATTTTACACTATTTTACACTTTTAGGATCCACCTAGTCTTAAAATACACGTTCCATAGGAGCGATTACGTAAAAAAGAAATAAAATAGTGTACACTATTTTAATAACCAACAGATCTATGAAAACTTTCAAAAATCAATATCTTTTTAATAAAGCAATTACAAAATTCAGTTTTTTTTTTAATTTTCCAAAACTTTGATTTATATTGCATTAGTTTTAAAAAAATATCCTAAGACCGTTTTCGAGATATTCCAAAACGAATGCATGGCTTTCATACATGACAGATATCGACAATATTAATTATGCAAAATTTAATTGTTAATATCTTGTTTCACAAACGATTAAAAGAAAAATCAATTTCAATTAATTCTAAAGAAAGCCGTTTTACGAATGAACAACCTCAAGCAACTATCCGAATTATTATAAGGGTTAATAAAAAACCAACCAATATTCCCCGTATTCGAACAACAAATTTTCACACCGAATAACTTGTGGGTAATTGCAATCAACGAACTGGCGTGTTGGACGAATAAACGTAACATAGCTGCTAAATTGTCTTTAAACGAATTTTTGTTGTTCTATAGTGATTGATAGATTTGACGCATATTTGCCACCAACAAAGTGTAATTAAATAAATTATCGTTGAAAAAATGTGTTTGTAACTAATTTGCTTTGGTTGAATAAAATATTAAAAAAAAACTATGGAACGAGTAGAGTACAATAATAAAACAATAAACATTCGCATTCCAAAACAATACAACTTTAGAATTACAAAACAGTTAAATAAAGAGTTTATGAATTATGTTGTACTGATAAAAGTAATGAATGACTGATAAAAATCATTTGCAGACACATTTTACTTTTACATGTGTTACTATCAGCAATATTAAAATGGAACGATTATATCGAAATAAATGTAATAAATGTTCAAAACAAAGTTTATTTCTGAACAGTAAAAATTATGCTTTGCCACACTTGTCGTCTAAATGGCAATATGACATATCTTTTTAAAAAGGTCATTTATATACTATAAAAAAAATAGGTAGGTATCTGGGATGCTACGACTATATTGGGTGACCACGAAATCACAAAAATTTTTTTTCTTTAATAAAAACATATCGCTTTCAAGCTTTCAAATGTTAGGATGGCATATTGTGTCATAGAATGCTGATTTTGTATATGATCAGATTTGGTAATAATTGTTTAGATATGTCGCTCCACCTATATTTATTCATAAAAAATCGAAAAATAAAGATATTGACCCTTTTTTTTTTCATTTTGTTTTATTTTACGGCGTATTTACAAATCTTCTAAGTAAAATTCATTATTATTTTTTTGCTGTTAATTTTTATTTAAAAAATATAAAAATGGGTGTTTTTTAAGTTCTTTGACATAAAATCCATCCATTTAAGTTTAGCAATTTTTAGTGATTTGTTTCATATTCTACGTGTAAAGACAAAAATTTCCAAGACACCTTTTTTAACAATAATATTTTTTAGATGTTTCAAATAATTTT
The DNA here is from genome assembly GCA_019359885.1 of Listronotus oregonensis. Lineage (NCBI taxonomy): Eukaryota > Metazoa > Arthropoda > Insecta > Coleoptera > Curculionidae > Listronotus > Listronotus oregonensis. The sequence continues at coordinate 98,128 of JAHBCN010000184.1, forward strand.
TTAAAAAGAAAATTATCGAAAAATTGATACTTTTGATTTTTTAAAATTTATTTTATTTTTGATAAACTTTAAGAATAAAAATATTTAACAACTTAAAAAAAATAATTATGTTAATTTTACACCCCAGAAAATTGGAGCTACACATCTACAAAATTACCTAAAATTTGCCTATCCCTTTCAGTTAGCCCAGAAGCAAAGAGTATGGAAAAGGAAAAGAAACAATTCCAAATTCAAGAAGCGGCACAATTTAAATCAAGCGTTTCGGGATTTTATGTCATGCGCACTACCACTCCAAAATATAAATAGCAATGCCATAAATGTAAATCCGTAAAGAAATCTAGTTAGTTGTACAAAATAATAAAGAATGTAGGGCTACAACCTCCAAAAATTTATTGAACCATAAAATGAAATCCCGAAAAGAAAGTACTGACGTATGTTATTACAAATTAAATAACCTGTATATTTAAGCCAAACTTTGGTTTAAACAATTCCCACAAAACTTAATACATTTGAAAGCGGGTGGCTGGAGGCATCACAAGTCGCATGTTTGTATCATTTTTTAATGGGTGGGGGTGGAACAACTGTACCTCTCTCCGATGTTATACTCTTTGCCAAGAAGTGGCGTAAATTTTAATATTTTAGGTAGAATACCCTGTACATATCTCAAGGTTTAAATTCTACCGTACATTTTTAATATAAAACCTGTATTATATCCTATACTTATCATCTTTGTTGGTTCTGGAGGAAATTGCGATTAAAAATATTTAAAAAATATGAAATTATATGGGAATATATGCTGAGGTCATAATAATAATACCTTCGGCTTTACCTGAAGTACCTACTGTAAAAATTTGCTTTCTTAATAATGGCGCTTTAAACATTTTTATGTGTGTATTGAATACTGGATTTAAACTAGGCATATTTCTCTAAACTTTTTTGTCACTGGACCTTTATCTAAACCTAAAAAGGTTTTAGGATATGGACATTTTTGTTTTATTTCCCATATAACTGCATTATGTGTCGTCGTGTGGCACCTACAAGAAAACATAAAGCTGATAATAGTGGTCGAGTAACAAAACGTTGGCTTGTGAAATCGGAAAAGGTAGAAACTTAAATGTGCAATTTATTTTGAAATCCGTTTAAAATGAAAATAGGAGAAAATACTAAAAAAAAAATTAGAATTTCAGTTTTTCTTGAATACCTTTAAAAATACTCGATTCTTTTAACGGCATTGTGTAAATCATATAAATGCGCAACTTTTCATCAATTTAAACATCTCTGTATCTCCTGTAGTTTCCAAGATCCCAATGGAGAGGTTCGAATTTGAGTTACCCTTTAGACACTAAGTTTTACAAATATTCTTATATTTCCTAAGTTGTATGTAAATTATTCTTAACACTGTTAAAATGTATTGCAAATTTTCTGATATGATCTGATGTGGTTAGATCAAAAAACTCCTTTTAAATATTAACGTACTTACCAGACCTTGATTTGAAATTACAATCGATTCTTACCTGCAAAAAAACAAAAGGATTTTTATTTAAATATATACACAGGTTTTACAAAAGATATTTTTTTAAAATCAAGAACAAAATTAAGCACCGAAAATAATAATAAATTGGTTTTTTATTATTTATTTTCATTAAACTCCAACCTAACGTTAATAAATAAAACAAATTATTTATATTTAACAACCGACCTACAAATACAACTATAACCATAGATCAGATGATTAACTCTATTTATAGACTGATCATTTTAGGGATTAGCAACAACTCAATAAGTCTACCACAATACAGCAGCACGGGAGGTAAAAAATGGACACGACACAATATATACTTTTGGTCAAACAAAAACTGTTAATCAGAGTTAATTATGTAAGTATGCTTTTTGTATATAACTAGTAGCATATTCATAGTTTAATGCTTACTGTGCTCTAAGCAAAGGACAAAGTTGATATACTTATACAAAACAACCACATGAATTCTCCCAAATGCTACCGCACAAGTGCGGGAAGGTATAACTGTCTATATTTAGAGCTAATAATGTATCGGAATGGCTTAATAATACATAAAATCACTTCTTTATAACAATACCTAACAATTTGGATGCTTATATTTAATATTCTTAGTCTACTACCATTTTAAATATGTAATCTTTTTTTAAAAATTAAGGTCATTTTTTACTTTAGGGACATGACCCCGATTTTCATTAATTTTTAAAAGTCTTTTTGGGGCGCTGATCACGAATCTAAAATCAATTTTTTCGGCAACCTCTGGTTTTTAAGTTATAAGGCCTCCAAGTGGACTAAACTTAAAATGCACATTTTCCCAAACTTCCTCGTTCTTAAAACCGATTAAAATCCAAAGAGAATATACACTAATATATTAAACAAATACACTAACGTTTACAAAAGTTTATTGCTTATTTTAAGTAAAAAAACTTCTCAAATAAATCCAGTTTTTTATTTCTTTACAACCTAGATATGACTTAGGCAAACAGTTATACATCATATGTATTCTTAAAACGTACAGAGGAGTTTTTTTTTTTGGTGATTTTTACTAAAAATAGACAATAAATTATTGTAAATTTAAATGTATTTGTTTAATATACAGGGTGATTCATGAGGAAATGTCAATACTTCAGGCACGTAGTCAGGGACCAAAAATAAACATAAAAGTCTATACAAATATGGGTCCGCAAGCCTTCGTTTCCCAAATAAAGTGCCTTATGTGTATTTGATGAAAATTATAAAACCTAGCTTATGTTTTGCTAACAATAATTTTATTAAAAATAAAAATACATATTGTTTAATTATACATTTAATTTTTTTTTTAATTTTGCTATAATGAAATCAGATGAGTCGTAATTTTTTCTCGAAAACGGTTGCTCCTATCAACTTTTAACAGGTATACCCTTTTGACGTAAAAATGACAAAACAATTATTTGATTTACTTAAAAATGTAATACAGGGCCATACCAAAAAGCTGTGATTATTTAAAATTGTAAAAAGACGTCTAGGTGGCACCCCCTACAAGTAAAATCCGTACTAAGATTAGGTTCGAATTCGTCATACCAAAAAACCCCCGAATATCAATTTTTACTCCAATATTTACAATATCATAGATTTTACTTAAAAAATAAAAAAATACATAAAAACTTTAACACCCTATTTCTGAAACAAAGCCTTGTGGATCCATATTTGTATAGACTTTAATGTTTATTTTTGGATCCTGACTATGTACCTGAATTGACATTTCCTAATGAATCACCCTGTATAAGTGCCTAATTAATGTATGTTCCCATGTGTTGGTAACCAATTTCAAGAGGGGTAAATTTTAAGGTTAGTCCACTTGGAAGACACATAGCTTAAAAACCAAAGGTTGCCGGCAAAAACCTATTTTAGATTTGTGATCAGCGCCTTAAAAACCCCCGTATGCAAAAATTCTTAAAATCGGCGTCATGTCAGTAAAGTAAAAAATTACCAAAATTTGAAGTTTTTGGATAATTTTTAAAATATTAAAAAAATATTTAAATAAATAAAAAAAAGGTACAAGCAGCAATACACCCAATTTTTGAATGGTGCAAGAAAAAGCAAATCAAAAGCATGAAAGAAGAGAGTTTTTTTGGTGTATATTTAATATTATTATCACTAATAGTACCTAATTTAAAAATGTGTTGTTTCTTTGTTATAAATTATGTTACTAAAACAATGAATGTCTTAAAATTAGTGTTTTTTAATGGGGCCGTAGAAAAAATATTGTTTTCAACTCTTGTGGAAAGTGTCATTCCATCACTCGAGTGCTTATCCGAACGACGCGATTGCGAAAAATTTTACGTTTTATAACTTGTATTGAGAACTTAGTTACTTTGATAAAATATTTCTTAGGTATTTCTCAATTAACAAAAAACTTGTGATACTTTATTAAAACGGGATTTTAATAAAAAAAATTTTTTTTTCGGTTTTTAAAATAAATAAATATTTGTGACTTTCAATTAAAACAAAAATTATTTTATAAATTTAAACAGAACAAAAATGTAAATCTTAAGAATTTATATTCATGCTTTAAATTTTATAATTCTACCTCTTTAAGTATAAAGATATTCTATAGGCATTAATTTTGTAGTCATTCGGTAAACAAATCTTCTTAATTGCAAGTAACTGTACTCCCACCTACTATTTATTTATTTATTATCTACCCTTAATATAAAAAACAACAATATTCAATTAAAAACATTACTTTTATTGAAAAACAAAATACACCACAATACCTTAAGAAATACTCTTCTTGTAGCAAACTTAAAGCACTACTTCATTGCAGATGCAACTAACAACTAAGTCCCATTTCCAAGTTGTTTTAGCTTATTGTTTAAGCTTAATTAAGCTAGATGAGAGTAAAGCTCTTCGTCGTATTTTAATTTTGCTAATTAAATTCGCCTGGTTAGGGACTTTAAAGGAGTTTCTAAACGTCATTGTATACAAACAAAATAGTTTGGTTTGAAGAGGAATCGTTTCTTTAGTATAATAAAGTTTTAGGAGTTATTTGATTAGCTGTCTTTACTTTGTTTTTAAAACGAGAAGTTTGTAAAAATAAGAATCTTGTTTCTTTTAGATAAAAACATATTGGACCGTTTAACATTACAAAAAATAAAATAGTTAACATGACCATTTTCCGTTATTATTTATTTATTTTACTGATGGGTGCTGTAGTGATATAACAAGTAATACTAATGGTCTGTGTTTTGAAGGGCTATTAACTATAACTCTGAATAAGAAATCAATACGTGGAAGCAATTTTATAGTTGAATATAGTTCTTGGCTGTCTTGATACAAGAAAACTACAAACTGCTATTAAATTTGAGCGTCGATTTTTTATAACGAGGTCAATCTATAATCGTTTTAAAAATTTCAATTTTTCTCAAAATCTATGCATTTTTAGGAAAAATGTGCAGAAAGCTTTTTGAGCTAGAAAATAAAATTTTCTCTCAGAATGACACCTTCTAAATATGAAATAACTTTTTGTAACAAAGTAAATGCAAAAATTTTAAAAAGCATTTGTTTTCTTTTTTTTCCACAATTTTTTTTTTTTTTGAGGCAAGATAAGTAGCATTGCTTTACAGAAAGAAAGATGACGCCAAAATCTTTTTAATAAGGGTAGTTGAAAGTACTTTCATTAAAATTTGACACAAACTCGTTTTTCTAAATTTATAGTTTTTTCATTAAATTTTGCTGATTTTTCTTTTTTAATGCCAATTATTTTTATTTGACGGAAAGTTATAAAATATATAATGATTTAAAACTTCATCAGCCCCGATCTTCCTGGATTGTACCTAGTACCGATGCTGAATTACCCCTTACACAGCAAAACCCAAATTTTTTGGATAATGAAACTTCGAGATTTTTGCATGGAATTTTTTTGCAAATTTCATTTATAAAACTCTTAGCCCACTCAAAGAACCAAAAGTTCCTACAGCAAAACAGTCTTCAAGCTCTTTATATTTTTAATGTTCTTATTTCTGCAAGACAAGCAGCCGCACCTACATTTACAAGTAGCATCCAAATAATTGTTTTCCATTTTCAAAATATATATATATATATATATATATATATATATATATATATATATATATATATATATATATATATATATATATATATATATATATATATATATATATATATATATATATATATATATATATATATAAATATTACAATTATATATAAAGCTCTATATTTTTTTTTATTAAATAAGAAATAACTGACTTTAAGGAACTGCATTGTTAAATTTCTAAAGCCAATAAAATTCTCAAAAATTTTGTTTTAATTTGTTCCGTATTTTTACCTAACTATAATAAAAAGAAGGGGTTTAATTTTAAATTAAACCAAAGCAAAACTTTAACAAAACAGAGGGCAAAGTGAAAAATTGGGTAAAATTAAATTACCGAGTTATCTTTTAGCAAGCAAATTAAAAAGTAACTTTGTTTCCTTTTATTGGATGCTAATTAAAAATGCCTTTCATTAAAAAAGAAATATTTTAATTATTTGAAACGGTCATTTAGCTTAGGATAAAGAATTGGCAATGAAATTGATTGTTTGTATAAAAGGGGCAAATTAATTTGTTTTTTAGGTTTTTTCTTTTTTCTTAGTATTATCCTTTTAGCCCTTAGATTCATTAAATAATAGTGATAAATTTAATAATAGTAATATTATTGAGTCATTTATTATTCTTTATAGATATTAATATGTCGTTAAACTAAGGGCAGATATAACCGTTTTTGCCTTTTAAACAAAGTTTCTTAAAATTAATGCTGGTATATTTTCTTTATCTATCCAATTGATCTCAGCCCGATGCAAAGCAGAGTTCTGTTAGCAGTCGGGTGCATAAAACTTACTTTGCGCACGTGGATAATTTTTTTTACAATCGTCGCTTTCATTGGAAAAAATTCTCGTATATTTTATAGGCTTGACTTTTTTCATAACATTAAAAAAAATACAGGGTGCTCCTAAATTTTATGTCTATATTAAAAAGTGGAAATGTACAAGCTGTCCGGATTTCGTTATTGCAGGGTATCTCGGTTATTATTAGAGGCGAGAGTCTTTCGAAAATTGTTGATATTTATTGATAAAACGAAAGATGGATGTTAAAGATTTTTTGACCTTCCTTGTATTTCAGTAATCTTGTAATATACAACAAAAGAAAAAAAACGATATTAGTAGGCATTTTTACGTGGACATGTTAGTGTAAGTTACATTTAGTATTTTTCGGGAAAGGAAGGAGAGAAAAACATTCTTCAGAGATAACAACGGTCTTGCCCTATATTAAAAATGTAACAGACCAAATAGGAAGAATATTGGAACAACACAAAATTAGGACTGTTTTTAAACCTACAACCACGATACAGCAAAGTCTGAGATTTGCTAAGGATAAAAGAAACTCCCTCTCAACACCAGGAGTCTACAGAATTCCATGCAGCTGTGGGTCGGTTTACATAGGTTGAACAAAGCGCAGTATCAACACCAGGCTTAAAGAACACAAAAGAAGTTTTCAATATGGACAAACAGACAATCCGCTTTGGCTAAACACGTACTTTCATAGGGCAATTATAGGATCCTTTTTGATGACACACAAGTCCTAGATAGAACAGCGTCAGGTAGAAATACCAACAGACCACGGCAAATAAGCTCGGAAAACATATACAATGTAGTTAAAAATTATAATTCAAATATGGTTTTATTATTTATGCAACTTGTGCACTTTTGTGCGTCTTGCTAAAAAATAACTGATTTAACTAGGCTAACGGTACATTGTTGCATAATTCAGCTAAGGAATTTTTCAGAATATTCAAGTACTTATTCGCTGGTAAACTTTCTCCATAAATATGAAATTTAAATTTAGATCCTAGAATAAAACACGCCACGTCCGACCGTATTATTTTCTTGTAAAAATTATAATCGATATTTAAATTTCCAAGAAACCGGTGGCAAAAATTTAATCTTAGCACCGGCATTCCTAGGAAGAAAATTATAAACTAATTTTAATTTATATGGCTTTAATTTATGTTTTCGTAGAATTTCTTGGACCTTTGTTTTTGGAACTCCTACTTATTTTTCAATATTTCTGCACGAGGCTCGTCAATTTTTTTTAAGCAGGGTTTTATAAAGAATCCATAAGTTATAAGCTTTGTTAATTCTAAGAAATCTGGCTTGATATTGTTGTCTTCTGGCACCTTTTAGACAAACAAATCATGGTTTTTGTGGAACTTTATCTCCTAAAGAGTTAAAAAGGGAAATAAAAGTTTGTATGATAAATTCATACTAACTCATTTAAAAACGCCATTTATCCACTTTAAACTGTAGGTCCCGTCTTGCTGACATTACCCAGACCTTAAAGGAGGTAGTAATTTGTATAACGTCTGTGGTGGCACTACCGAATTGTCTAAAAAGTGCCATGCAATGTAATCTCTGCATGCTTCGGTGCGTGGATAGCTTTGACGACCAGGTAGATAAAATGGCTCAAACATCTTAAAACCCGGCACCCACGGTATCTTGTAGTGGGTGGCCCGTTTATTTTGGGACACTACCTTATCTTGTAAAATATACAAGATACAGAAAAAAGTTCCATATAAAAGTTTCTAAGTTTAATTTGTATTTACACAATATTTTACTTTTTGTATATACAAGGTACTTCATTTGTCGTGGACAGGCATCAACTTTCTTAATTTAAATGGGACACCCTATATATTATTGCATCATTTGATTTTACGTAAAATTCCAAACACATTTCGTACATAATGTCTTATACTTAAGTCTTACCGTTTTTAACAAATTTTAAATTTTATATAAAAAATGACGTTTGAGGATCCTAAAATAATTATCAATTTTTCGTATAAGCCTCTATTATTTTAATTTATAGATTTTTATTAAAAAGAACACCTAGATCAAAACAAACTATAATATTTGAATGACTGTTTATACAGGGCATTCAAAAAATAAGATTAAAAATTAAATTGAGAAAACTGCCAAAAATATTTTTTTAATAGAGGTGAGTTTGTGTAAAGTTGCTTATTTCAAAATTTTGTATATTTCGAAATATTGGTAATATAATATTTTTCTATTGCAAAAATGCTATAATCTGCTATATGGCTCTTAGGTTTTATTAATAGTTGGCCATGACAGCGTTTCAAAAACCATCAAGTACTACAGAATGTCACTTATCACACTTATCTTGCGACATCACCTTATCTCAAAAAATAAATAGGAGATGAAGCCAAAAAGCTAAATGCAAAAATTAATTAACTAATTCCAGTCTTTAATTTATTTAATTTTGTTCTTTTATATTTCACACATTCTGTAGTACTCTTTTTAAAGCTGTCATGGCCAACTATAAATAATATTTAAAAGCCATATAGCAGACTATAGCATTTTTGCAACAGAAAAATATTATATTACCAATATTTCGAAAGCTACAAAATTATGAAATAAGCAACTTTACACAAAATCACCTTATTTTTATTGCTAAACAAGATAGAAGTATAAAATTTGGCGAATTCCATTTAAAAAAATTGATTTCTGGTAGTTTTACATAATAACATTTTTAATATTATTTTTTGATTGCCCTGTATAAACAGTCATCAAAATATTATAAAAATCTTTTAAAGTAGTTTCTTTTTAATAAGAATTCTAATTAAAATTAAATAATAAAGGCCTTCTTATACGAAAAATTTATATTATTTTACGATCTGCAAACGTTACTTTTTATATAAAATTTAAAATATGTCAAAAACGGTAAGACTTAAGTATAGTACCCTGTATATAGAAAAATAAAATATTGTGTAAATATAAATGAAACTAAAAAACTTTTATATAAATCTTTTTTCAGTATCTTGTATATTTTTATATATCTTGGGACCTATCTTATCCCATAGATAGTGTCCCAAGATAAAGGGCCACCCTGTACTTAGGCTCCATACAAATCTTCGTAAGCTGTCATTATTCTGTAAGTATATTTTTATTTATTAAAAAAAGTAAAAAATATATATTTTAGCTTGTACCGGTTTATTGAAACCCTAATTTTAAAAATCATATAAATATTAATTTTTGTAAATATTTATTTATCAAGAATGCAGCAAATCTATTAAATTATTAGTTAAATAAAAAAATATAGAAAAATTTAAAATAATTTTTTAGATTGTTTAATACCAAAAAATATGATTGTTGATGATGTTAGAATACCATACTAATATATTTATCTGAAAAACTTGGACCGTCACACTGATTTATTTATAACCTTTTAAAGTTTACCCAACTTCGGTATTGTTTACTAACCTAACCAAAATAAACAATACAAATAAAACACTGATCAACAAAGTTTGTTTAAATGGGTTTTACAGTATTCTGATAATTTCAAATAATTATATAGGATTTCGTATTCTGGTTGGATTTGTACACATTTCTAGCAAATTCAATTATTTAATCTTTGGTTTAATATACCTTTGTATGATACATGTCTTTATTTTACTTTTAATTTAAAAAAACACGATTTACAATAAAGAAGTTAAAAAGTTGCAATCTATTAAATGGCTAAATATTACCTAATAAAGCAAATAATAACTTTTTTTTTTAAATCATATAAATATAATAATAATTAAATAAGTCTCTATGATTCTAATTAATCTTAGAATATAAAAGAATATCGTTAAATGCAACAAGTTTATTCTGTAGCTTGTTTGTTTAATAGCAAGTAAGTAAGATTTGGTTTGGGCCAGAACCTGCCCTTGGAATGACCAACACCACAGCACGAGGGCAAACTAGGGAATGGATCCGAAATAAACACGAGGAATACTGGGGAAACCTCAGTAGAATTAGACATGAAAAAAGTTTCATAAGAGTCCCATCCAAAGGAACGAAGGAAGAACTACTTAAACAAAGTAGGAAAAGACTATAACCTCGACTATAACAGTAGGGTTGCTAACCGGGCATGATAACCTTAGAGGACACCTACATAAGATAGGCTCACACAATGGGGACCCAAGTTGCAGAATGTGCGACGAGGGGGAAGAAACAGCCTACCATATTCTGTGCGAATGTGAAGCATTGTCTCGAGGTTATACAGACCTGTAGAAGAAACAAGACTAATGGGAGGATTGATATAAAGATAATGGGAGATTAGGCACAAAAAGCCCATGAGGCTGCGCTACCTCCGGTAGTGAATCAAGACGGCTCCCAGGGAGAAAGGAGAAGAAGTAAGATTTGGACCACCAGCTTATATTTTTTTTCTTTTTTGTTTAATTAAATATTAATTAAACCATCTTTAAAAAACATTCCACTCTCGTCTTTTATCAAAATTAATTAGATGTAATTGCTACCATTTTAGGTTTATTAAAAATGTATTTTTGGAAATCATATAAATATAATATTATTTATATACTAGTGTACGAATATATTAAATTAAGTTTGTAAACTGATTTATTTATACCTTTTCAAAGTTTATTCAATTTTGGTTATATTTACTAACCGTACTAAAATAAACAATGAAACTAAAACATTGATCGACAAAGTTTGTTTAAATGGGTTTCACAGTATTCTAATAATGAAAAATAATTATAAAGGATTTCGCAGTCTGGTTGGTCTAATAGACATTTTAAATATAAATTAATTATTCTTTTTAAAGCAAGACTTTTTTATTTGTAACCACAAAATATTTTTAGCACCTAATAACTAACTATCAAGTTGTGGTTAGTTGTGGTTTGTTAGAAAAATAATATGTTTGGTTCATATGTCGAAAAATAGTAAATTTGACAAAAATCTAACTATATTACTGGATAAGTAAAAAGTCCTACTAATATTAGTTTTTACTTTTGTTACAAGATAACTTAAATACAAGGGTTTTTAAAAATGTAAGTAAAAAACAAAGACAGCTATAAAAAACCTTTTAGCGTCATCTTTCGGTTCATCAAAAATCCGGAGACCCCGTGTAGGTGATTGTACAAAGAAAACGTCCGAATCAATTGAAATCTCATACAAAAATATCGTTAAATGCTTTTAAACCTCTCGTGGTTGTATAGTGGTCAGTAAACTTGCTCAGCAGGCGGGTAACCGGAGTTCGGAATCCACACGCCCCGTCTTGCTGACATTACTCAGTCGTTAGACGAGATAGTTCAGAGGTCGTAGTTATTTGTATAACGTTTGTGGTGGCACTACCGAATTGTCTAAAAAGTGCCATGAAATGTAATCTCTGCAAGTTTCGGTGCGTGAATAGCTTTGACGAACGGGTGGATAAAATGACTTAAACAACTTAAAACTTGGCACCCACGGTATCTTGTACTTAGGCTCCATACAAACCTTCGCAAGCTGTCATTATTGTGTGGATTGCTTGGCTTGGCAAGTGTTAAATTATACTTTCTTGATAAATTAGTAATAAGTATATTTTTATTTATTAAAATAGTAAAAAATATATATTTTTAGCTTGTACTGGTTTATTAAAACCCTAATTTTAAAGATCATATAAATATTTATTTTTGTAAATATTTATTTATAAGTATACAGCAAATCAATTAAATAATTAGTTAAAAGAAAAAATATAGAAAAATTTAAAATAATTTTTTAGATTGTTTAACATCAAAAATTTGATGAATAATATATTTATCTTAAAAACTTGGACCGATACACTGATTTATTTATAACCATTAAAAGTTTACCCAACTTTGATATTGTTTACAAACTTAACCAAAATAAACAATAAAACTAAAACACTGATCAACAAAGTTTGTTTAAATGGGTTTTACAGTATTCTGATAATTCCAAATAATTATATAGGATTTCGTATTCTGGTTGGATTTGTACACATTTCTGGCAAATTCAATTATTTAATCTTTGGTTTAATATACCTTTGTATGATACACGTCTTTATTTTACTTATAATTTAAAAAAACACGATTTACAATAAAGAAGTTAAAAAGTTGCAATCCAATAAATGGCTAAATATTACCCAATAAAGCAATGATAATGTTTTTTAAATCATATAAATATAATAATAATTAAATAAGTCTCTATGATTCCAATTAATCTTAGAATATAAAAGAATATCGTTAAATGCAACAAATTTATTATGTAACTTGTTTTTTTAATAGCAAGTAAGTGAGATTTGGTTTGGGCCAGAACCTGCCCTTGAAATGACCAACACCACAGCATGAGGACAAACCAGGGAATGGGTCCGAAATAAACACGAGGAATACTGGGGAAACCTCAGTAGAATTAGACATGGAAAAAGTTTCATAAGAGGCCCATTCAAAGGAACGAAAGAAGAACAACTCAGACAAAGTAGAAAAAGACTTCGCCCAACAGTAGAGTTGCTAACCTAAGAGGACACCTACATAAGATAGGCTCACACAATGTGGACCCAAGTTGCAGAATGTGCGACGAGGGGGAAGAAACAGCCTACCATATTCTGTGCGAATGTGAAGCATTGCCTCGAGGTTATACAGACTTGTAGAAGGAACAAGACTAATGGGAGGATTGATATAAAAGACAATGGGAGATTAGGCACAAAAAGCCCATGAGGGTGCGCTACCTCCGGTAGTGAATCAAGACGGCTCCCAGGGAAAAAGGAGAAGAAGTAAGATTTGGACCACCAGCTTATATTTTTTTTCTTTTTTGTTTAATTAAAAATTAATTAAACCAGCTTTAAAATACAGTACACTCTTTTCTTTTATAAAATTAATTAGATGTTATTGCTACCACGTTAGATTTATTTAAAATGTATTTTTGGAAATCATATAAATATAATATTATTTATATACTAGTGTACGAATATATTAAATTAAGTTTGTAAACTGATTTATTTATACCTTTTCAAAGTCTATTTAATTTTGGTTTATCTACAAACCGTACTAAAATAACCAATGAAACTAAAACATTGATCGACAAAGTTTGTTTAAATGGGTTTCACGGTATTCTAATGATGCAAAATATATAAAGGATTTTGCATGCTGGTTGGTCTAATAGACATTTTAAATATAAATTATTTATTCTTTTTAAAGGTAAGAACGTTTTTTTTATTTATAACCACAGAATATTTTTAGCACCTACTAACTAAGTATTAAGTTGTTTTAAAAAAGACATTTTTAATACGATCAAAATGTTTTTTTTTAATTGGAACAGTCCACGAAGGCTTAAAGTCTATGTACTACTGCGTCGTCGGTGTGTTTCTTGAATAGACCAAATCTTGTCTGTAAAAAACACGAGTTGTAAGACGTACGAGGTTGCAGAAATGTTTTTGCTGAAAACTCTTTAAAAAGTTCGGAAAGAATCGAATCATTTGTTAAATGGACAAAGATCTAAAAAAAAATTAAAATGCCCATAACTATGTAACTGTTAGTCGTAAAAAGATAATGTAAAAATACAAGTTTAATAACTAAATTTTCTACAAGATAGTTATAAATGGAAATTGCAAAATATATAATGTTTGTTTCAAAATAGCAATAAACATTAAAAATAGTTTTTTGCATGAATTTTTTGAACCATTAAATATTTCTAAGGACCTTCGTAATTATAGTATATAACCAACATAGGTCGTAATGCTTAGTTGAATTGTTTTGATATTTTGTTTACGAATTACAAAGAAATGGTTAAAAGGAAAGCAGGTTAGATTAGTTTATTGATACCTTTTAGTAGCCTGACATTCTAATATAATTCATTATAAAACTAACATAAGTACAATAGATTTTTACGTGAGTGCCCGATTATTCGCAAAAATGTCTAAGTATGCTTTATAAAGTTTGGACGATAAACCCAGTTTGGAACACTCTATACCCTATATAAAATTACATTTACCTTATTTTTAAAAATTACCATAATAGGTAAATAATTTTCCTAGTAACCTAATAAACCCATTATGGTTTGAAACTTCAACCGAACCAGAGATTAAAAGTCAGCTTCCAACTTGGACCTTATGTTTATTCATTTCGAGTAGATAGAATAACTTTTTAACTAAAACCCGTGGCTACTAAAGTTTAAAGTTTACTAGGTATAAAATTTACTTTAAAGTTAAAATAACCCCAAAGGGTAATTATCTTAAATTCAGGGTTTTGTTTTAATTAAATTAAATAAAGATTTAAAAAGAATGTTTTGTTTGGTCTATAATAAGTTTTTCTACCTTTTAATAATAACTTTTTAAGAAAAATAGTATCTTCTTACACTATATTTTAAAATAATAAAGTATTTTAATACATGTCTTTTAAAAATATTGCTATATAAAAATAACTAAAGCTTTTAAACAGCTTTTTATAACACCGCACACTCTTGAGGTTTGTTCCCAGACGGTGGGTATTAAATTAAATAAAACAATATTTTAATTTTACAAAACTAAATAAAGTTTTAAGAACATTCTAACTACTACCTCTGAGATTCCTCCCATTGCCGCCTGTTCGTAATGTCAATCAGAGGAGAGGCACAGTTTATCATGGATTCTGAGCCACACCCAACGACATACGGTAATCATTAGCTGGCACACCAGTCCAGTTACTGACTGTGCTTAAAGTTATGACATTTTGGTAAAAAAACCTTTTAATATCTACCAAATGTTTTAAGGTAAATAAGATTATTATTATTTTTTAAATAAAATAAATATTTAAAATTATCAGTGTATATAATCTTAATTAAAAAAATCCCGAGATGAGGATTTCCACCGCATAAGTTAACCCTTAATGCCCCATCCTGAGTTCATAAGACTAACCACTACTTTTAAGAACGAAAATAAAGTTTATTTTCAGCATTTGGAATAGCGCTTTCCAGTACATTTCTGCAGTGAAGGGCGGGACATGCGGGTGAGCCATTCAGTGCGCACTACTTTGCAATGGTGAGTTTTGATCGAATGTGTGATCTAGGAAATCATGGTACCTGTTACATATTTGAATGTTTTATATTGTGCCATTTTTAGTTACGATAAGTTTTATTTATCTTTTTATCTGTATGAGAGTTCATGACGTGCTGATGCCTAAATACTAGAGTACCGTGAGTACTAAATATGTGTCCCCGGCTGGAGATATAACTGTGTAAAAGGCGGATTTTTTTAAAGAATAATATTTTTTTAAAGAATAATATTTTTTTGTTTTAGAAATGCAACCTATTTTTGGGGTAAACCCTAACATATAATTTTTGAAGAGTAATAATTCTCAAGTGTATGAATACTCAAATATGTGCATGCTAAGTTAAATGTTTCTCAAAATGTCACTTAGTACGTAAGAAAAAAGCTACTGGTGTTAGGTTAAATACATAAAAAATAATAATAAAATATTTAATTTTAGTGTTTATTTTTTTATTTTAATTCGAGTGGTGAATTAGAAGTTAATATCACTGCAAATTCTGGACCGTTGTATATTGTCATATATGTAAGTAATTAACTTTTATGTACAAGAATCATGACAACACTAAAAAAAGTTAGATTGCTTCTTTTTGACACTCCTTCTAAACAATGTTTTTTATAAGTCCAAAAAGGTAAAACGGGTTTAGAGCAAGAAGTTTGAAGATATATGGAAGCCCAATGCTATGGCCTATTCGATCAAATAATGTCCAGCCTACTATAAAACTAACTGTTATGAGTGGACCCCGCGATTTTGCGCAGTAACAAAATTCTATGAAATTGTATGATGTGTTGCCTACTTACACATTTATAAATTAGTGTGTAGGTAAGCAACACATTACACTTTTATCAGAGCCGTAGTACCGTTTTCAGTGCGACGGCGCGGCCCGTATAAAACCATATCCACTGTGTACCGTCGTAGTCTCATCAACCTTTCCAAGCGAATTACATGTTTCGTTATCGTTTGCGCCGTATTAATTTCATTGTTTTGGTTTGTCTTATTTTATTTTGTGGTTGCAGTAATTTTTTGAATTAATAATAAACCCTCTTATCTTAGTGATTAGTGTTTATTAAATTGTGACCATAATTTTGTGTTTATTGTTTGTTACTTATAATATCGTAAAAAAATGACTAGAGGTTGTATGGTTTTCTTTTGCAAATCCAAGGGTAACATACCCGGCATTTTTGACTTTAGGTAAGTATTTCTTATTTTAAAATAAGGTGCTTCTTATGAGACGCTACGTTAGGTAACCGAATAAATAATAATATATCAATTATAAATTATAAAAAATGAAAATTTTATAGGCAATAGTAGTGAGTAAAGTTAGGTAATCTTAACTATCTTTTAGATGAATACCACAATGTTTGTGTATTTCTGTGGATAATTAAAAAAAAATAGGTTTACACTTGGGTACTCAAATTTTATTTAATCCTTTAGTACATCTTTTAAAAGGATCAAAATTATCAATCACTGGGCAGACCAGGCAAATTTTAATATATACATACTAATTAAATGAAAAAAAGTACAATTTTATGTTAACGTTTTTTTTGTATTTGTTTTTAAAGAAATTAAATTTTTGGTTTCTAATACTTACATTATCAACTTTTTAAGGTCGACATACTGTAGAAACATAATATTTAATGGATACTGTTATAATGGATACCTACCAAAGGTTACTAAACATGTTTAACCACTGTTATCCTGTCTTATGAATCTTTGTTATTAGTGAAAAATATATGCCTAAAAAGCAGTTATAAAAATTTTCACTTTAATGGACAACCAGAATCTTAGGATATTTTACTGAAGTCGGTGTAGATATAGATTACCTGCATGAGGTGACACTTTTATTATTACATTATTTATAAAATATTTTATGACCCTAAAACACAAACAACCAGTTTAAATTATGGTAAGTTTTTACTTTTCTTGACCCTTGCCGATTTCTATGATTTTTTGCATACAGAGGCGCTGATTACAAATCTAAAGTGAGTTTTTTTGACGTTTTATTTTTTATATATCGATCCTTAAATATGATAATTATATTAAACTCATTTACACTATCTTGCCCTTCTTTTAACACAAAATTGGTGATAAGTACATAAAACTATTATACAATATATGAAATTTATTTCAAAAAATCGTGTTGTCATTAATTTTACTAAGATTTTTGGTAAAAATACAAAATTCCAAAAAATCGATCATTTAAAGAGAAAGCTGTGAAGCCATCTGTCCTTTCCATCACACAGATAGATTATATAAAATCCACTATTACACACTAATTTTAAATATTTTATAAGAGTACCGTTTAATAACCAACAATTTTGTGCAAAAAATAAAAAAAAAAGTGAAAGTATAGTTAGTCTGAATTTGACATTTGATGTCAAGTTTATACATCGTAACATAAAATCATGAAAGTCCGGACCTGATCTACTGTTTATTGCGCAAACTTCGCGGGGCCAATTCCCCCATTCCCGCTGCCCTGCACGCCTAGACAAGTTTGTTCTACAGCATTGGCCTTCCATGTACAAACTTTTTTGTTTTAGAGTAACACAACTTACTTTTATTAGAAATTTAACCATATTTTAGAATAATAACCAATTCATTTGAAGAGATAGTATCTATTTATTTTATAAAGGTAAGAAAGTCATATTTATATTTCTATAAAATGATAGTGCCTAATGGAAATATAAATCACAGTTTACAAAATATACATATGACACTCACTAAAATTTTATGTGTTAAACTTACACTCATCTAAAGTGCACATTTTAAACTTGTCTGACCTTAAAGCTAATGTTATTTTAATAAACTTTACTATTTACCTGGTTAACACTTTATAAAGTAATTAAATACGCGGGACCGTTTTATTAATTTAATCAGCTATATGAAGACCAGAACAATAATACAAAATGTTCCGGTTCGGCCATTATATTAAACTATATTCTGGGACCGTTTTATACCCGGAAGGGGCCGAACTTTACCCATACAACAAAAAACTATATTACAGCCTAAATTTACATCCGGCAGTTAAAGTTTCAAAACAATTCCGATCCTAACACTAAAAACACGATGAGCCCGAATAGTCAAAATACCCGTGCGATGTTGCCAGATTAAGCTAAGAGTATTACATTTAACAACATATTTAAGGGTATACCGGCAATAATCTATCGAATTTGTGATATTAATGCATAAAAAATGATTTTAATAAAGATGTTATTTATTTTTTAGATAATTTAAGCAGCATGGTGAATAAATTTTATCTATAATTAAAATCAGACCCTTGAAATTGTAAAAAAAAAACAATATTGAGTATTTGGGTATGGCTTCAAATTTAAAGGTTTTACGAAAACGCATTGTAACCCTATACACCAATCATCTGTTTTTCGGATAAATGTATGAGAGGGCAAGCATATTTTTGGCGGAAACCTTTTAAAATAATATACAGGGTGTCCGGAAATAACGATGATAGCGAAAATACACTCGCAAAAAATATATGACCCTAAATAACTAACCACCCCTTTGTTCCCACGCCAGTGGTTGCAATATGGGCCACCAGATATTTTCAAAAAGTGACCTCCAATCACTCTAACTTATACGTAAAAGTTAATTCCTGTATTGTAAGTAGATCCTAATAAATTAAATACAAACCACTTTTATGACACCATCTTCAAGGGCCTATAGCTCCCTCTGAAAGCATTTCCGGACTTATGTTAATATGAACTTTTTTCATATCTTTTTATGTAGAATCGTACCTTAAATTTTTTATTGTCATTTCCGGACACCCTGTATATAAAAAGTTTAAAGAGCTCCGTCTCAGACAGATCCGGAACATTTGTTCTATATACAAAATGTATGCATACTTCTCGCTCATAATTTTGTAAGTATTTGTCCTTGAAAAAAATGTTAAAAAAAAAAAAGTTTTATAATAAAATTTGCTACAGGAAAATATTGGTTAGAAAAAAATAAAAAGCTTAGTATTTATATTATTATATATTTTTATTCCATGAGGGAATAAAATGTATAATAACACAGGTTAACATTTGATCCTTCGGGAACGCCGGAAGCGGTTAGGTGCTACTAGGGTTTTTGGGGTTGCTGATTACGATGAGTGGGTCGGTTAACCTCCATCAGGTCAGGTTAAAGGTCATTTAAAGGTCGAGTAAAGAAAAAACCACCGGAAAAATCTAAAAAAACTCATGCATATGTTTTTAAGGTCGCTAAATCCGAATCCAGCGTTTATTTACAACTATTCTAGAGGTCATCCAAGGTTATTTCAAGGTTATTTTAAAATGTTTATGGGATAAAAATGTTAAGCACGATTCGAAAAATCTGAAAAAAAATCGTCGTTTTTTTTTGAGGTCGGCATATCGGAATCTGAGGTCAGTTAACCTCCATGGGGTCAGGTTCAAGGTTTTGAAGGTCAAGTGAAGAAAAAATCTGAAAAATGTATGCATATGGATAGATTATGGATAGATCCAAAGTGTAAATAAACGCAGGATTCGGATTAAATGACAACATAAGCATGAATTTTTTCAGATTTTTTCGATGATTTTTCTTCACTTGACCTTTAAATGACCTTAAACTTGACGTGATGGAAGTTAACCGACCCTCTCATCGTTATCAGCGACCCCAAAATCTTAGTAGCACCAAACCGCTTCCCGCGTTTCCGCGTAAATCAAATGTTGACCTGTCTAATCTACCAATAAGTATTAAAAAAATAAAATATATTATTGTTTAAAATACATTAAAAAAATATTTTAAATTAATTTGACTGTTTTATTAATACTATTTTGTTAAAGTTATTAATTGTTATTTTTTTTTAATATTATATTCCCTGTAATATACTGTATAGTTGGTTGGGAAATAAATAAAAATAATTTTTTGCGTGATTCTTTTGGATCGTCAAGATTCTTTTGAGGACCACCGTATTTAAAAAAATCTCATGCTTTAATAAAATATCACACCAAATGTCTTTAAATTTGGTTAGATAGTTTTTTGTACAATAATTTTGCACTCCAATTTTATTTTAAAAAATTAATAATTTTGTAAATTGGGTAAAGTCGGCAGTTATCTTAAAGAATTGCTAAAGGTGCCCAAATGATCCAATTTTTATTTCTAAAAAAAATGTTTGAAGGCTTAAGATGAAAAAAAAATATCTTGATTCAATATTCTGGACCCAATTTACAAAATAGTATTTTTTTTAAACGAAATTGGATTGCAAAATTATTGTGCAGAAACTGTCAAACGGATTTTAACAAAATTTGGCATGATGTTTCACCATAGGATGGAGGTCCTCAGATTTTCTAAAGGGTTTCTAGCAAAACATGCCTGCGATCTCGTACATCCAGCAATTAATATTTTTTTACAAATAAGGCTTGCTCTAGTAGCTTATTATTAGGGTAAAGTAAAAAATAAAAATTTTGGGTGGCGGTTGGTTGGCGGGGGTGCAGAAAGTTGTAGTGCGTGATAATAAAACGATCTGTAAAAATAAAAGCCTATAAGGTGCCCCACCCAAAAATGCATTTTTTTTATTATGGCAGGTTCTGATCGAGTTTCTTGTAACGTAAGACACACATGTTTTAAATTTCATTGCTCTAGTATTGTATTTCGAAGTGCCCCAATGCATATTCTTTTACCAGGAAATAAAAAAGTGTGTTTTTATAAACAAAATTTTAATATTTTTACACCAAATAAAAAAAAAATCTGAAGTAATTAAATTTAAAACATGCATTTCTAACGTTACAAAAAAGTTGATGACATGACAGAACCCTGTCAGAATAAAAAAAGTACTTTTTTTTGGAGGGGGGACACCTCAAGGGTTGGTTCAATTTTTTTTCTTTTCACAGATCGCTTAATTATCACGCCCCACAACTTTTTGCACCCCTACCGTTACCGAAATCATTTTTTTTATTTTTCACTCCACCCTTCTAATTAACTACAGCCTATTGCTAGGTAGGTAGGTAGGTTTAAAGTGAGTGGGTATAACACCCTTTTACCGAGGCCGATCGGTCTATTGTGGCTCACACCCTTTTATATTTCTCCAACCAGGTCCAGACTTCTAATAAATCTGATGATCCTGTTGGGAGAGAGATCTTTAACTTTCCCCGGCAACAAGGTGTCATTGCCGAGGATTGCAAATCTTAGTCGTGCCATTGCTGGGCACAAACACATTATGTGTTTTGCCGATTCATCCCCCTCCATGCACATGCGGCACTCGGCGTCTTCCGCTAGGCCGATGTTGTGTATGTGGTATTTCAATTTGCAGTGTCCCGTGTACAGTTCCACTAGAGTTTTAAGGTGTATCTTTGATTGCTCCAGTAGTTTGACAGTACATTGTTGGTTCGGTGGGCTTCAAAAGGCCTTCGAGTGTCTGAGACCAGGAAGTCCATGCCATTACCGAAGATTTTCTCTTTATGTCCAAGCTGATATGAACTGCTTGGCCATTCCATAAGATATACCGATGACTGGTTCCGGCCCTGTGAATTTTATCTCCGCCCCCCTCTTGGCAAGTGGTGTTTAACAAGTTTTGTTGTTCTATAAGAGATGTCGCTATGAGGTGCGTCGTTTTATTTGTCTAAACATGGTAGTACTTTTTTCTACTACTGTATAAATAAGAAAACTTTGTGGTCCTAGCAACGCGAATGATAACGAAAGAGAACCTTCGTGTTACCTGGTTGCTAAGCGTTGCTAGCTACGAAAGTAATATTTTCAGCGCCTGGACCAAAAAGTAAGAGTAAAAAAAAGAAAATATGCTTGTGGGAAATATTAGGATTTATTTATAAAAAGTAGGTTAGGTATTAACATTAAAAGTAATTGTGCAATTTGAGCAATTAGCAAAAGAAATTGGAGGAATAATACTTGAATTAACAGTTTTTAAATTTGTTGTTGGGGTATCGTTATCACCTTTAACTACGTTAATATTCATATTTTTCACTGTTACTTCATTAGAGGAAATATTGGTAGGAATTTAGTGTAAAATCTTCTTTGAAATTTCCACCTTATTACTATAGGATTCAGCAATATATCCCTCCGCAACAGAAGAAGACTTCCAACCTCCATGCCTTTTTAAGTCCAAAATATCGACATCCGAAGCATTGCCAAGGAACGTAGTTGACGTTCTTCTAAAAGAATGGCCAGTGTATCTACTGATGTCTTCAAGCTTCAAAAACTTCGCAATTTCTTTAGGTACATTTGAAATAGTGTGCTTTCCAATTAATTGATTAAAACATTTACCTCTTTCATAACGATACAATAAACGCTCATCTAGAGATTCCTTGGTCTCAGCTTAATATATTCCTGTAGAAATCTGACATAAGGAACTGAGCCTTCATCGTTGGTTACTACAAAGTTCTTTAACTTTATTTTTAGACTCCACTATTTTTACTATAGCCACGTCATTTTATTTCTACATCACTTAGCTTCATTCTGTATATTTCGTCTGTCCGGCATGCCCCAGCCACTCCCATAATGGCTATTACTTTCATTGCTAAGTAACTTTGATCAGGCGCGTTAAGTAAAACTTTATGATTTCTTCTTTTTTAAAAATTTTTGACTTTTTTGCCTCATAACCATCGTTTTTCCTTTTAATAAAAGCAACTAGTTTCTTGAACTCCGAAATATCTTGATTTTGTTATGGAAATTGTTAACTTGAGCATGGAATATACAGACCAGAGGGTTGGTGGTGATAAAGACTCGATTTTTCTTGAAAATACGCCAACATCACATTCTCGTCAATCTGCCCCACATTTTTTGTAGAAGCCATTCAGAAAACGATTTATATGTTTGATGGTACCTCTCTTTAGATTTGTCTGGCAGAAGTGAGGCACACGCAAGGTCAGCTGCCTTTTGGATGCCATTTTCATATTCATTTAACATTTTAAAATGGGAATGGATTTATACTAAATTAACAATAATTCAAAATCTGACAAGTGCTGATGACAGACAATGTCAACAATAAATGTGTTGCTATGGATTAATTTTTAACAGGTAAAATTTCAAAATCTCTGATATTTCTATTAAAACATGATGTTAATGATTATTAAATTATGCGATACATAGAACAGTAGCAGAAAAAATATAATACATTACATGATGCGAAAGGCCTTTCAAGTGTTCGGAGGTTTTAAATAGCCTCGGCTTCGCCTCGGCCATTTAAAAACCACCTCACACCAAAAAGTAAACTTTCGCATCTTGTAATGTAAATAACTATTTTATGAAAACGTATGACGCTTTATGTAGATCTGTCAACTAATTTGTTTATTTACAGCTGTTCAAAATAGACATTCCACAGCATTTTTTTGTAATAAATTGTATATCGTGTTATGATAAAATTACTAATTTTGGGAGTTGAAGCACAAAAACAATTCAATGAAAGATTGTTAGAAGTGTATAAAGACTCTTAACGTTTAATTAAAAAAGTGGAAAGATGGTTTGCTAAACTGACATGTAGTCGTATAAGTTTTGAAGACGATCCACTTATAAGACGTCCAAAAAGTACATTAATACCAGAAATAATAGCAAAAAGAGTGAAACGGTTGTGTTAAGTTTACGTTTTTTTTTTCAATGATTTTAAGGACAACACATCATAATATTTTTTAATATATTAAGCTTTATTTAATATTGGCTTATTAATTTTTATGGTTCCTTAGAACAAAAATAGAAAGTAGTGTTGATTAACATTATTTTCAATAAACAATAAGGTAAAGTTTTAGATCAGATTTTATTCACAAATTTTGTCAATGCATGTATTTAGTATAAGAAAGAAAAAAATTGGAAAAACCACCTTTAATTTTTTTCCTAATTATTGTTACTAAAAATTAATTAACTAGAACTCATCGGTTTTATATTTTATTATCTGCAATAGTTAGCATATCATCGAGAATTTTGGATTCAGAACTAATTACGTCTAAAGAAACATCAACCAACGGTAACTTCTATTTGGACGTTCAGTTTTAAAAAGGAAACTTTAAAATTAAATCACAACTTTAAAGAGAAAAACAAAAGAAAACTTCGAAAAACTAAACTTTCCAAAGGCAGAATCGCCGACAAAATAATTAGATCAGAGAAGCTGACGATCACCTAAGTGCTTAAAACTATAATAAAAAGGTAAGTTCGTGCTTTCGTTTTTTGCAATTGCAAGAACACTTTGAAAACTCTTTAGAGTTTTTAAATTGTTTTAAATATAACTGGAAGGTGCTTTTGTAAGGTTTAAATTGGCTTTTCTTAAAATAAGGGACTAAAATATTCAATTGGAATATAATAGTTGTGATGTAAGTTAAATTAGTATAATTGTTTTTTGCACGTCATTTATAGTTTTCGTATGGCGTTATATGACCCGGTCTTGTGTGAAGCCCTAGTAAGGTAACTATAATGTCAGATATTTAAATTTCAACTTATGCTCCCTTATTTTGTGAACGATCTTTAAGTACCAAAATGTACAGATGTGCATTTTAACTTGCTATCAGTCAACGTAATAGTACTATAAATAACAACTTTGTTTGAAACTACACCTATAGACCACAGTAGACCAACAGCACTAGAAGAAAAAAATATATTAACCAGCTGAAACCTCGCGAACGGCTTCATTTTGATGTATCCTAAAATATTTTTATTAACCTATAAATTTTCGAAAAAGCGGCATTTTCAAGCTTTTAGCCGGCTAACATGTCAAACTGATGATGTATTATAAATTTATAACCAACCATTTCTTTTCCAGTTTATTAAATAGATTATTTAATTTCAATATTCGAAAAAATATGTGTCCAATAAAATTGACGTGGCAACTGTTGAGTCCCCAACCACAACTAATGTTGGCCCTACATAAATATTGCGCCATATTGCGAGTCCTACAAGAAAACAAAAAAAGGGGCGTTTACCTTATTAATGATTCCATTCTTAAAGGACAGCTTTCTTGCCTTGTCCCTTAACACGTTGTAGGGGATTTGTTGTCGTTTTATAGGTATTTTGCCCGCTTCTGCTCTAAGAAATAAGCTAACTTAATTTATTTCCTAGCAACTCACAAAATACCAGCATGGAGTCCCATTCTAATTTATTCTTTTCCAGTCCATCTGCATAGGATCCAAATTTCCACTCCAAGAGAGTAAATTGGATAAATTTGCTGATTTTTATGTAGAGCATTCAAATGTAACACATACTTGTAAGAAAGTATTTTTTATATATTTTTTAATACATGGTATATCTATATCTTTTTAATTTTATTCTTAAAATAAAGGCTGCAGTAGTAATACGAGTTTATTTTATTTATTTTAAAAAATACTATCCTATTAAAGCAAATTTAAACTTTTTATTTTTTAAATCTAAACTTACGACAAATTATTCAATAAATTAGAAAAATGACAACAAAATTTAGAAACAAAAAAACAACGAGTCAGTCAGTAGTGCCGGCAACACTGACGCGCCCACAAAGGGCGCAAGGTCAACGGTAGATATCGACGAAATCCTTTGATGTTTGGTCAAGTGCCTTCTCTTAATGAAAACATATTCTTATTCTTTGGCAGAAGCAAAGGCAGTTTAATATCTCATTTATATATTAAGTTTTTTTTTGGGCAGGAAATAATTCGTTTTTTGTGACATTAGTAGCAACTGTACGACAAATTAAATCGTATACTTTCATGGTATTTTAATTAAATATATTTTAAATTACAAAAAAAAAGGAAACCAGAAAAATTTATCGTGCGCTATTATACATTAAGGCAAGATTAAAATTTAAACCTTAGAAAATGAGGCATCACTGACCATGTAGTCACTACTCGAGTCCTGTATTGCGATATTCGCTTATTAGAAGTACTATTTTAAGGCGGTAAAAGTCGATCCATTAAAGACTGACTCATGGCTATGCAACTGACGTAATTCGTTTCCAAAGTACACTAAATTCTTAGACTTACAATCTCTTTATTTGTTATTTGGTAGACAACGTTTGAGTTAGTATGTATCTCCAACCGTTTTCAAATAATAATTAAAAACCACTCTTAAAGCTACAACCTGCACACAATTATTCGTTGTTTACCAAAGCTTGAATTTTTATGGTTTAACAACGATTGCCAAACATTTACGGCCGAGTGATGATCGCGTTGTTAAATTTAGCAATGGACTTAGCGGTTTTTAAAAGTTAACAACGGTTTAAAATGTTTAACAAAATGTCAGATTTTGACAGGTTGCCTACTAAAATCATTAAATAACACTGACAATGACGTTTTGTTAAACATTCTAAACCGTTGTTAACTTTTAACAATTGCTAAGTCCATTGCTAAATTTAACAACGCGATCATCACTCGGCCGTTAGAATGTTAATACCAGACTTGCAAAAAAATCTGGTTGTTAGAATTATTGTAGCTTCTTTAAATTTTCTATTTTTTAGTGGGTTTCTTTATGAATAATTTCTTTATGAATGATGTTGTTTTGACCATGCATGTTCAGCAACCCCTCGACCTCTACGTTTCATCTCGTTCCGTATGTTTTTTTTGTGTTTTTTAAATAAGACGAGGCCTCAAGTAGTAATACAAATAAAGATTGTATCTACCAAATTCTCTGTAAATGGCAAAGAAATGGGTAAAAAAAAAAAGAAAACTTAAAGAAGCCCTAATAATTCTAAGCAATCAAAATATAGTTAGCAAGCCTAGTATTGACATTCAGAATATCTGGCGGCCTTTGTTAAACTCTAAAATATCGGTCAAGCCTTGGAAAACAACGAATAGTATGCAGGTCGTAGCTTTAGTTATCACCGTTGGAGATACATACTAACCGAAATGCCTATTGGAATTACAAAAACTTTGTGTAATATCTGAAGAAGCAGCAGTTTCGGTGAAACAACTGTTATATTTTACGTTTTATAAAAAATTAATGAAAATTTAACAAATTTGTTTGCTTTTTACATATTTCGAATTTTTGTTTTAACAAATATTTTAAGAAATGAGGTTGGCTAGAATATTTTGCTTAAAATGGATTTACCTAAAATTTTTACAAATAGAATAGCAGGATCAAAGTTTAAAATGCCAAGGGGGCTCATCTTGGGGGGGAAATTTTTTATTAATTAACACAGAATCGATAAAGAAAGATTTAAGTAAAAATGTCATATTTTTTTCGTAAAACGAAAATATTGACGTTTTTTGGGTTTTTTACGAATTTTCCCAAATATGAGAAAAAAAATGAAAAGCCAATAGGTATAAAAAAACTAAAATGTTTTATAATTTCTCTTAACCAATACAACACTACGTTTGGGTAATGGTTAGCTTTTGTTCGTCAAATGCTAAATTTGACAGATTCAAAGTCAAATAGCGAGAAAGTTTGTTTTTTTTTAAGGAAGACATAGGTTTTTTTTTAAAGTATAAAAAAGACCTTTTTTAAAACAAAAAAATTAGTTAAAAATTGAGCGGGTTATGATAAAAATGGGTCGGTCCCTTCTTTTTTCTACTTAATTCCCTTATAAAAAGTCTGTACCCTTCTGGATTCTTTTATATTTTTTATATATGTAATACATCCTAGAAGTTTGCAATTAAAATGCTTAATTTTAAAAAATTTGGGAGCTAAAATAAAAAAACGTTTTTCCCGGGAATTTCGTAAAAATAGCCATTTTCAAAATAACTTAAATAATAGAATAAAAAAGCTTACAAATTATAGCTTTTTGATAACAAAAGACTTTAATTACATTTTTTTTCTGTACAATAAATATTTCGCCAGATAATGTTAAGCCCATTAGAGGAGTACCACCTATTCTACCCCTTTTAAACTCTTTCCATTTTAAACAAAAGGATTAAAAGGATTAAATTTACTCTAAAAATCCTACAAAATTATTTTTAAAAACTTTCATCAATAAACAAAGGGGCTATGTTTAAAAAACAATCAACTTTTTTTCGAAAATTCTATATAGCCCACTTCGGGAAATATCTTAAACCATATTTTACTTTTCCCAATTGATGAATTTTTTTTTTTCT
Source organism: Listronotus oregonensis (assembly GCA_019359885.1). Lineage (NCBI taxonomy): Eukaryota > Metazoa > Arthropoda > Insecta > Coleoptera > Curculionidae > Listronotus > Listronotus oregonensis. Next base: position 126,441 of record JAHBCN010000184.1, read on the forward strand.
TTTAATATAAAAAAAAAATTTATGCAAAATAAAAAAAAAAAATTAATATTTGCATTGTTCATAGATTCGCCGTAAACGCATGTCAACTTTAACAGCTTGTATCTTCGCAATCAATCGACCGATTGGCAATTTTGTTGTGTCAAAAGCACCGTCTTTTTTTTAGCACCACATTTTTACTTATCAAAAAGATGTTTTTTTAAAAATATCTGAGTCAGGGGAAAATTTTCTACAAAAATGCGTGACTAAGGAAAACTTTCTGGAGATTAAATCAAGGACGTGGGGGATTCGATAAGAAACTTGTAAACACAAAATTTACATATTTAAAAACTAATAATAAAATATCTACTTTAACCCGTCAAAAAATTCCAGGTATTAATTTTTTTCCCGCTTTTTAAACTTTGGTTTAAAATTTTAAATGTCAGCTTTTAAAGGACAACGGCCGAGTGAGATCGCGTTGTTAAATTTAGAAATTGTTGTGTTAACACCGTTTAGAATGTTTAACAAAACGTCATTGAAAAAGTTATTCAATGATTTTAGTAGCAACCTTTTAAAATCTGACATTTTGTTAAACTTTTTAAAAACCGTTGTTAACTTTTAATTGTTTTTAAACCCGGTTTGGGAATGTTTAAAAAAATGTTGATTTGGCAGGTTGCCTACTAAAATCATTGAATAACACTGACAATGACGTTTTGTTAAACATTCTAAACCGTTGTTAACTTTTAACAATTGCTAAGGAAGTTTAAAGGTGTATGGGCCCAAAGTAAGGCCCATTCGATCAAAAAAAAGTCCAGCCCAGAATGAAAATAACTGGGCAGAGTTGGCCCCGTCGATTCTGGGGGAATAACAAAATTCCACGAAATAATTTTTTGCCTTTACTTACACACTGATAACCCGGGGTAGAAAACAACACATTTTTTTGGGGGAGCCGTAGTAGGTTTTTTTGGCTAGGTTGTCTAAGGTTTTTGGTAAGGCGCAGGGGGGGCGAAAACAACCGCGCGTACCTCAACCGTCGTCGTCTCATCATTCGTCATTTTCGTTGTTTGCCCTTTGCGCCGTATTAGTTTGATTGTTTTGTTTTGTGTGAGTACCTATTTTGGGTTGCAGAAGTTTGAATAATAAAAAACCCTTTATAGTGATTAGTGTTTATTAAATTGTGACTATAATTGTTTGTTACTTATAATATCGTAACAAAATGATTAGAGGTTGTATGGTTTGTCTTGAACAATAACATACCCGGAATTTTTTTTCATTAGGTAAAATTTTTTTATATTTAAATTAGGTGCTTCTTAGACTAACGTTAGTAACCGAAAAATAATATATCAAATATAATAGAATAATAAAAAATTTCTAAAAATAGCAGTGAGAAAGTTAAGGGAATCTTAATATCTTTAGAATTTAAATGTTGTTTTTCTGTGGATTATTAAAAGAAATAAGGTTTACATTAGTACTAAAAATTTAATAATTCAGTACATTCTTTTTTAAAAGGGTCAAAATTATTAATTACTGAGCAAACCAGGCAAATTAATATAAACCTAATTGAATTAAAAAGTACATATGTTAAGTTTTGCTTTTTCTGTATTTGTTTTAAAATAAATAGATTTTGGGTTTAAACTTAAATATCAACTTTTTTTAAACTCAATACTGTAGACACATAATATTTATGAAAAATTTTTTCAAGGATATCTAGGACCAAAGGTGACTAAACATTTTTAACCATTTTTATTCTTTTCTCATGAATGTTTAATAGTGAAAAGTATATGCTAGGAAGTTTTAAAAAATTTTTACTTTTTAATGTACAACCAGAATTGAAGATTAAAACTCATTTACACTATCTTGCCTTTTTATCACAAAATTGGTGATAAGTACATGAAAATATTATACAATGTTTGAAATTTATTTAAAAAAATCGTGTTTTTATTTATTTACAAATATTTGTGGTAAAAATACAAAAGTCACATAAATATCGACCATTTAAATAGAAGGCTTCTTTTCATATTATATCAGATGATATAAAATCCAATATTACACAATAATTTTAAATATTCTATGGTAGTATCGTTTAATAACCAACAATTTTGTACAAAAAATAAAAAAAAAACAGTGAATGCTTAAATTTGACATTTGATGATGTCAACTTTATAGGTAGTAACAAAGAATTATGGAAGTCCGACTCTGACCTACATTCATTCTACAGTATTGGGCTTCCATACACCTTTAAACTTCCTTGCAATTGCTTAGTCCATTGCTAAATTTAACAACGCGATCATCACTCGGCCGTAAGTGTAAAATTTTTAAACAAAAATTTGCAATCTATTCAATTTGTTTATATGCAAAAAATGTCATAACTTTAAATAAATTAGCTGAGGACGCCCAAATGATTTGACTTTCATTAAAAAAAGTTTTAAAAGCTTAAGATCTCTAGTATATGTGAAAAAGTCAAATGTCTAAGTTTTATATTTTGGACAGTATATAATTTTCCAATTCATAATTTTTTTAAGCTAAATTGAATTGCAAAGTTACTGTGAAAAATATCAAACCAAATTTACTGAAGTTTGGCGTAATATTTTAGTATAGCGCAACATTGTTTTTTGGTCGAATATGAAGATTTTTAGAATTACAAGGGTCCAAACAAATTACCCATAAACTTCGTTTCCGTTTGCCTTTCCGTTTTTTTTTGCTATTTTCCAAAAAGATTAATGCATTTTGTCATTTGTAACCAATTTTGTGTTGCTGGAAGTAAAATTATATTACTTTTCTTTCTTTACAATTTTTCTTTACGACCAATCCTTACAAGGTAATGAGCGATTAAAGTAGAAAAAAATGATTTTTTTTTTGATTTTTTTTTACATTCTCTATACTTAAAAAATGTTTCCAGCCTTTCTGAAAGGAATCATATCTTGATTCTTGTTATATACAAAATGCTTAAAAGTTTTCAGCAAAAACAGCACCGCCGCGATTTCCATATTACATAAAACACAATTCTAAAATTTAAATAATAAAGGTTAAAAAATATCTAAGGTACAAAGATACAATGCGAGGCAAAAAAAATCATAAGAATAAAGGAGCAAGATCTCGTTAAGGATAAAATGTCGGCTAAAAATGCTCAGCTCTGGCATTTCGAATCCCTTAACAAAGCTAACGATACGGCACATTACCTGTGGTTGGCTAGCTATCAAAAATCTCCCGGGATTGCCAGAAGCGTCCTGTAGGACAGTTGTCCCTGCGTGCTAACCCCTTATCTTGGGTCTTTATCTGCACGAGGGCAAGGCCTTATCGTACACTTATACGCAATATTTTGTAGTATTTTGTTATTCATTTTTTTAGGCAAAAAAATTGGGATTTGTTTTACTTTAATGGCGCGCCTTTACAATAAAAATGTTTTAAAAACTATTCTGTTTTTTGAAAATATCAGTTTTAGTTGAATAAAAAGTAGTTTTACAATAGATGCATTTAAAATAGTATAAAAGATTTAATTTTTTGTAAAATTAAAAATGAAAAATTCTGTAGATAAGGATTTTTTTCTTTCTCTAAAAATAGCTACCTCAGTATATTATAAAAAATATGTTAAAATTCTGGAAATTTTAAGAACACTTTAGCCGTGACCTTTATACTGTATCATTTAGGAATATTATAGGCTATTGACTATCACTTTAAATAAGCAACGTAAAAGCAATTTTATACATGCATATATTTCATGGGTGCCTAACTAAAAAAATTATCCATCGCTGTTGTCCTCCATGATTTTCACAAAGAGTAGTATGCAAGTTTATACCAGTCAGCACAAATCCAAAGATAAACCTCAGAACCGCCCGTTGTCGTATCATGCTTGCCCATTTAATTTTGTTGTTAGTAAATAGTTCGATTCCGATTAAAAACGTCGGCGTCATGAAAATAATAAAACGACAAATTTTATTAAATTTGGAAAGTTAGAAACCATTTGTCCTAAAGTAAACAGGGTGAGAAACAAAAATATAATCACCAATTGTTTCAACTGCGTAAAACTAATAAAATTCCGGAAAAAAAAAAAATAATAAATAAAAGTTTCAGTGCTAATGATATCAAAAGGGAAAAATTTAATTTAATAATGTTAAAATACTTGTATTGTCAAAATGTTAATGAATGAGGAAGTGTTATTGAAGTCTTATCCCATAATATATATTTCATATATTGCCGTAATCGACTATTTTTATAGCATTTTCTTTGTTAAAAAAGGGAAATTAAATATTTAATAAAAATTACTTATGTCTTATTCTAAATTTTATATAATTTCCATAAGACATAAACACTATTGTCTTATAGCATTTTTCTTGTCAAAAAGGGAAATTTAAAATATAATGGAATAATTACGAATGTCTTATTCTATGATTATATACATTTCCATATATTGCTGTAATCGACTATTGTCTATAGATTTCTTGTCAAAAAAGGGAAATTTAATATTAATGGAATAATTGATTTAATGTCTTATTCCTATATATTATATATATTTCCATATATTGCCATAATCGACTACTGTCTTATAGCATTTTTCTTTTTAAAAGAAAGTTAAAAAATTTAATGGGATAATTGACAAATGTCTTATTCTATATATTGGTATACATTTCCGTAACGTTATAATCGACTACTTCTTATATATTTCTTCTTCGTTGAAAAGTAACTTAAATATTTGGGATGACGTATGTCTAATAACATACCCATAAAAGGGACTATGTTTATTACAGTAATAGACCTATGTCTTTATTTTTTTTTGGATTTAAAAAAAATTTGTATATATTATATTGTAGTTATTGATGTGTTGTACTACAATGTTTTTGTAGCTAAAATATTCATAATAATTGCCCATGTCTTATTGTGTTTTTCCTATATCATGTGTAACTAATTTATATTTCTCGTTTTATTGCAAAAAAATGTAACAAAAATATTTAAATTTACTTAATATCCGGGAAAAAACCCAGAATCACAAAAATTGTTGGATGAAATTACCAGTCTCCCCGTTGGCAGATTTTTGCAGATTAGGTATTGAAAAAGATTCAATCCAAGATATTTTTAAAAAAATACCCAAGTCTCGAAGAGTAAACTAAAAATAAATACAAGCTAAATATTAAAACTTAAAGAGACAGTAAACACCCATAAAAATTTATTTGCAAACATCAAAACAAAAAATAAGAAATTTGTTCGTGGAAAACATCCAAACCATGTGCGTAGTATCCTTAAATCAGGTGGAAGACGTATTTTTGTTTTTTCATTCCCCCATTTTCACTAATAAAAAAAACTTTTAAAAAAATCGTACAAAAAAAAGCATCGAAATTTTATTAGTTCCATATTGGCCCAGCCAATATTGGTATCCCATATTTAAAGTACTTTTAGTAGACCTTTATTTTCCTTTAATGGTTTCTTCTATCACATTTCAGATCAACATTAATTCAACTTTAAACATTACCTTGGTTTTTGGGATTTTCGAAAAGGGGGGGCGTTCCTTAGAAGAGGCACAATAGGCAGCAATTGGGCTCTACAACAGAAAGTGCATTAAAACAGTATTATAATTTCAAAAATAGTGAACTTCTGTTCCAAAGTCGGTTATAATCATTACGAAATAAAGTAAATATTTTTTATATAAAAAAAATATTAAAATATTTGGATAAAAAATTTCCCAAGAATGTCTTTCTCGATTTAAATACTCACAGAGCTTTTATGTCTTTAATATTCCCTTAAACAAAATGATAAGCACACTTTAAAAAAGTTTAAAGAAGCCTATAATCTAAACCCACCTTAACGAAATACGCAGCTACATGGTATCCAATATAGTTTTGGCTTTAAAAAAAAAAAAAAATGCTCCAAAAACTTATCCCTAGAACTTAGTTTAGTCACTTTATTATACCTTTGCCCCAAAGAGTTTAAAAATTTCTAAAATATCCCTTAAAACATAAAAACACTAATAATATAAAATTTTGAATCCCTTGAATAAAAACCCCTGGTTCAAACTACATCCATTTTAATTTTTTTTTCCGGATAAACCTAGTCTTTGGGTTTCAAAAACTTCTTCTTCTTTTATAGAGAGAACTTTTAATCTAAGACCTAAACAAAAAGAACGGCTATTTCTACAAAAAAAACCCTACGAGTCCCTTTAGATAGAGGTAATTTAAAAGGTGGAATTCCCGTGGAATTGATAAGCCAGATTTTCAACAATATGTAAAAGGATAAAAAATCGAATTAATAAGAAATGTGGCAGGGTGGATTTAAAAACGATGTATTTTTGAAAATACGAGTATTAATAGACCAATTACTGCCTCTAAAGATATTTGTAAGATCAGTAATAAAAAAAAACTTTGTTTTAATATAATTTTAAACTCGTGAGAAAATCACTTTACTGTTTAAAAACATATTTTTTTATCTATTTTACATACTATATCTTTAAGGAATTTAAAAATGACCCCGAATTTTTTAGTTTATAATATAAAAATTTTATTTGCTGTCAAAATAAATCTTATATTATAAAAAATTTTTAATTAGATCGATTTAATTTTTTTAAACATCTATTTTGTGTTAATATGGAGGACACATATAATTAATAATGATGACATCTGTAGGATGGTCAAATATGGGGGCTGTTGTCCGAAATATCCCGCACCCTTCCAAAGTAAACCTGATCTAATTAACTAAATAATGCAAAGATATTTGACTTGATTTGTGCTGACTGGTATGAAAAAAAATGCATTTACTTGTGTAATAATCATTTTACAACAGTTTGATAATTCGATCGATCATCCTTAAGGAAGTCATCAATCTATTAATTATAAGTGCTAGTGACTTTAGACCTGCGTTTTTAAGAACGACGTCAATTTGTCATCGTTTTAAAAAATCCGAAGTATCCTTTGGTATCCTATATCTCTTCTTCTGTTGCTTGCAAAAAAACGGAAAAATTTTAATTTTTTAAGGTATCTAAAAAAAACACAAGAGCTATTAAGGACAGTATGGACCGTTCCACCCTAGTACTCAATTTCTTGGGCCACCATGGATTTTTGATTTGGAAAACAAGCGCAGGTAATGCAGATATTTTTTTACAAACCGCAAACTTGGATGGGGCCCCAAAAAATTCGGGTTCAGTTTAATGCATCGAAAAAAGTTTGCAAATGTTCATCTGTTACATATGAGAGGCCAGGTTCTGCAGAACAAAGAGTCTTTTAATCTTGTCGGCGTTACTTTTGAGAATAACCTCAACTGACACAAACACATTACATCCATAGCAGGGAGCCAAAAGCTTGGATTCCCTTTGGCTATTTTCTTCTTCCAATCTGTATACTCTGTATGTATCCCAAATCAGACCTTTTTTAGGATATTATTTTCATGTCTGGGGAATGGCGTTCCCTACAACACTTATCATTCTGGACTCCATTCAAAAAAGTTCGTCTTATTAATGTCCCAAGCTCACAGAAAGGCTTGCTTTTCTTGCCCACCGTCCGTCGAGCTGTAGTGGGTCTGTCGCTCTTCTATAGGTATTTTCACGGCTTCTGCTCAGAGGAGTTGGCCAGTATAATTCCTTCTCTGGCAGCTCTCAACAGAGCAACACGTGGTGCAACTTTTATGCATCCTTTTACAGTTCAATTAGAGAGGCCCTCAACTTTCTGCTTCCTTTGTTTCTTTATTCCTAGAATGTCAAGACTATGGAACCTGCTGCCCGCAGAAGTTTTTCCTTCTCCTTCCAATCTCCAAATATTTAAGTCCCGTGTGAACAAACTCCCTCACACCACACTTAAGACACCAACGGTACGTGTACTTAGGCATCAGCCTTCGTGGACTGTCCTAAGATTTAAAAAAATCTCAAAATCGCTTTTTTTTCTTTGTGTTGTATTGCTTCAAAGAAAAAAACTGACCTCAAAACCTTTAAAATGAGCATAGCTGGAAGTATTTTCATTAAAGTTTGACACATGTATGTACATGATTTTTTTGGAATTTACAACTTTTTAACAATTTTTGCCGATCCTTCTTTTATATCAGGTAATATTAATTTTTTAAATAGGTATTTAATTATTTAAAATAAATTTTATAAAATTTTAATAATTAAACATGGTTTATTAACAACTATTTTTAAGGACAGCAATAAAAAGGAGTTAAATTTAATCCATTTAAATGTGGCTAGAAGTCTACAAAAAACGTTTAAATGTCTAGTAGCTAGCCAGATTGCTTGTTCATTTTTTAGGCTGTCAAACAAATTGTGGCTTCATGAAATTCGGTATAAAAGGTTACATTTTTTGTAAAAAGTGAGTAAGAGTAAATTGCTAAGTTGCAAGCAAGCCATCTTGAAATATCTGAGGAGGACTTTAAAAGATATATATATATATATATATATATATATATATATATATATATATATATATATATATATATATATATATATATATATATATATATATATATATATATATATATATATATCATCATCAATCATCATCATATTCGCAGCTTTATTCAACCATTTCCAATTATGGTGTAGCCCCCCTTACGTATCCATATACCTGTTTCTCAGCTGGGCCCATTGTTCTCTATTGTTGGCTATACGGGCCCAATTTGTTCCTGCGAGTTTCTTATGTCATAGTCCCATCTCAGGTGTGGTCTTCTTCTAGGTCTTTTAACCCCTCGTGGGTACCATGTTGTAATTTTGGTGGTCCATCTATCATCTGTTCTTCTTGCCAGGTGTCCTGCTCACTGCCATTTAAGAGATTTTACTCTTTGGATCACATCTATACCTGGTTCTTTGTCGTATCCACTCTATTCTTTTTGGGGCTCTTTTCGTTATTCCCAGCATATTGCGTTCCATTGATCGTTGTGCTACCTGGAGTTTTCTTGCAATATCTGTTTTAAGTGTCCAGGTCTCACATGCATAGGTCAAGAACTGGTAGTATACACTGGTCAAATGCTTTCTTGTTTAGTAGAAGTGGCATTCTGGATTTGAATATAATGAATTTCTTTCGTATGCACTCTATGCTAACTTGATTCTTCGGTTGATTTCTAGTAGTAGGGATCCGGATATTTATATCAGGTGGCCCAGGTATATGTATTCTTCCACTATTTTTAGATTTGTGTCATTTATTAGAATGCTCGTCTGCCAGTTCATTGTACATTATTTTAGTTTTTGCTAGATTCATTTTAAGACCTACTTCGCTTTCTAGCCGCATTCAGTTCATTTATTTGTTGTTGTAGTTCTGCAGGGGTATTGGCAATTAGAACTATGTCGTCTGGGAATCTTAGATGGCTAGGTATTCCATCTATTTGCAGGCCTTTGGTGGTCCAGTTCAGTTTGCGGAAGACTTCCTCTAGTGCTGCTGTGAACAGCTTGGGGATATTGCGTCTCCTTGTCGTACTCCTTTGCTAGTGGGAAATTCAGGAGTTAGCTCTTGATTACAACTCTGGCTTTAGCTTCTTGATATATATTAAAGAGTTTCTATATAAGGTTTGTCGATCCCCTGATTTGTTAAGGCTTCTATTATTGCTTTGGGATAAATCGAGTCGAAGGCTTTCTCGAAATCTATGAACCTAGAGCTAGTGGTAGTTCATATAGGGTGGTTTTTTTTTTTTTATAGTATATAAAATATATATATATATATATATATATATATATATATATATATATATATATATATATATATATATATATATATATATATATATATATAGTTTTTTTTTTTTTTTTTTTTTTTTGGTGCCTACGGGTCTGGGACATTGAGGCGTAATTGTTTTGGCATGGCCATTTTGGCGTGAACATCGAGCCAAGTTGTCGGCGGCCATTTCGGCGTTAAAATAACTATAAATATCTTTCAGTTTAACCAGAAAAAGGTATATGAAAATTTGTAGATGGCTTGCGTCAGTCGAGATGTGTATAGCAACTTGTGGCAGGTAATCCTCCACCATTGAAATTAAAAAATACCGGAATGCGGAGGATTAGCATTCTACAGATTTTTATGTAAACGAAAATATTTTAGAATACCTAAGAGGATTATTATGTAATTACCACATCTAAATACTTAAAAAAATATATATAAATTTAAATTTTAAATTAATAATAAATAATCTTAAATTAAAGCTAATTGCAGTTTTGATTTAAAAAGTAGTCTTAAATAATATTTTACTTTTTTTTTGCAAACTTAATATTTTTTTTTAGAAACTGAATTGTAAATTAGTTAGTACTAAAAACATAGTATAGATATCCAACTAAATTACAAAAACCATCCTGACAACATAACTTAATTTTTTTTCCTAGTAGTAGCAATTTAAAATTTCCTAAGTAAACATAAGTAAAAATGTATCCAATTTGTAAGAAAAATGTCTGAACTACTAAAAATAAAAAAGTGATAAAAGTAACGGGAAGCGATTGATTTTCTTCTTGCGATATAAAACGGTTTATTCGTTGTAAAAATGCGGAAAACTAACAAAAGTAATGGAAGGCAGTATATCTTGCCACTATCGATATGAAACAACCCATTTCTTCTTTGACAAATTTAGCTCCTTCGACTTAAAACAATGTCGTCCAACCACTTGACAGCGCCGTTTTACCACATGAGATAAAATCGCAAAAATACTTCGCCAATTTAAATTTCGAATTATATTTATTATATATAAAAGGATTGGGTAATAATTATTAAAATTTGCAAAGAAAAACGTTTTGTAAAAATTTGATGTAATGTACCAATTATTTAATTAATAGGCTAAAATTTTATGCAAATTTGATGCTTATATTAAAAAAAATGTTTAACCAGCTCCAGTTACCAAATTTTATGAAAAAAAAGTCGGGTGTAGAGAAGTATATCATTTCAATCATCTTTATAGCTACAACGATAAAGATATTTATCCTAAAGCCATTATAAACAAAAACATGGTTTAGTAGTCTCATTAAGATGTAAATGTGTACTTTGATTTGCGACTTCCAGCACCATATGACTGCAGTAAAAGCAAAATATTTATAATGAATTAACGCTTATTATACGTTTTAAAAAACATTATAGTCTTATTAATAATTGCTATTTTTTATTTTAGATTATTTTTTTTAACTCTTTCGGTAAAAACAAATATCATATTACATTTTATATCTATTTTGTTCGTAACATGCTCTCCACACTTGTTATCATGAAATAATGGTAAAATAACAAGGAATCATCTTAAAAATGAAATAATAACAGGAAATTTGTTTATTTTTGCTAGAATATCAAAAGAAAACAAAGAGCATAGGTATTTATTTTAGCGGTTTATTCGTTTGTTCATGAAAACGTTGATAGTTATTAAGAATTATTAGCCTTGATTTTTTTTCTGGCATATTTCTGGATTAAAGATTTATGATGTCTTTGCAATTTTTAACTATTTTATATATTTTTTATTTATTAAAATCAATCTAAGAAATTTACCAAAGAACCAGTATGTATAAATAAAAGATAAACATGTGTAACAGATAAAAATACTGATTTAAGAAAAAATTAAATAAATTGATTTTTGATAACTTTTATCTGACATTTATTTTAAAATGACAATACTTACAGATTCTTTGTAACGTGCGATTTACTTAAAATATCCGAAAAAATCCTTTAAAATTAACAAAACGATTTTTGGTTATATGAAATGGTAGTTAGACCCATTTAAATATATATGGTTAAATTGCCTGGGGCGCAAACAACAGCAATCAGACAATTACAGATTATTCAAAGACTTTCTCATCTTTGCATTACGGGGGGCATGAAAACCACCCCTATTGCAGTGGTGCTAAATCTACCTCAATTACACATATTCAAACAGGGTGAAGTGAAAGCAGCACAGCACCGTCTTAAACAAGGCCAAGTCGTATCATGAGAAAAGATAGGGCCATATAATGGAAGTTTAAGGAAGAAAATTACTTTGCGAGATGCCTTCAAATAAAATAGTACCAAGCTACTGGCTAGACAAACGATTTCAAACAATTATACCACACAGAAGGGACTGAAGGACAGGCTCTCCCATTAGAGCTAAACTAATTTAATATACAGATGATTCCAAAGCATACTAAGGAGTTGGAGAAGATATATATGAAGACAAACCAAGAACAAAAATACTTGTAAGCCTCGGACAACATTCCACAGTATTTAGGGAGGAGATTGAAGCCACTGAACAATGTGTTAGGAAAATCACAAAACGAAGATATAACAGTAAAAACATTCACTCGGACAGCGAAGCCACAATCAGCTCCTGTTAGATAAGCTTAAGAAAGTGTGTGTGTCTAATAACCCTACTATTGTTTGGGTACCAGGACATGCAGACCACGTAGGCAATGAAGTACCTGATAAACTGGTGAAAAGGGCTCTAGCAGGATAATGGTAGGTCCGGAGCCCTACTTTAGGCTTCTGTCATGCCTAGTTAGATCATCTATTAGATCATGCATCATAAAGGAGTCTCGGGACTGGTGGATAATAACCCCACTCGCCTGACTTTACACGGGACCTCCTAAATTATAACCAAGATAAGAAAGAAGTAGAATCATAATACGTCGATTAACAGGTCACTGTAAACTAAAAAAGAATTAGAAACAATGGGCTGGCAGAATAAAATCCATGTAGGCTCTGCCAGAAAGACGAAAAAACAGAAATCCTTGTCCTACCACTGTGAAGCCCTATGTAGTCTGCGGTTTGCACAGCTCGGTGAGGAACAACCAAGAGCAGTAAGATTTACAAAGGCAGTTTTAAATTTTTGGAGTCTGATTAAGAAGACCTGCTAGGACAGCAAGCTCCAAGCATATAGAGGATCCACAATAAACACGTGTTTGAACCGGTGGAATCTAACTCCCGATCTAATCTGATCTAATATAATCCAATAGGTATAACTAAACAAAATCTTAAAAGGCGGACACGTGGGTAGATATAAAAGAGTTGGAGGACAGGGGTTAGGTTAAGGTGGTAAAAATTTGCAAAAAATTCCTTTATCAGTGATATGTCCCCCTTTTTAACCACTTATTATTGAACTCCTTGGAAGTCTTAATCCAAAGAGGAGGACAGATAGATGGATACATAGGCCGATAAAACAAGCTCAAATGTACCACTAAGCTGAAGCTCTTTTTTCAAACGTGGGCTCTCATATCTCGGTAACTATTTAATCTATTGTAACTTATAAATTTTTTTTTTTTGTTTATTGATTTTAATGCTTAATTCATAAATAAAGTATTTTCTTTTTTTTTTTTTTTCAGTTTACAAACCTTATTTATAATTAGGCATAAGAATATAAAAGCAAACTAAATGAGTCCCTATAAGTCCAAATGTAAATACTTAGTTACCAAACTACGAGAGCCCAGGCACTAAAAAAGCGTTCCCGGAAAGTGATACATTTGACCTTGTTTTACAGACCTATGTATCCACCTAGATTTCCACTTCTTTAAATTAAGACTTCTTAGGGGTTCAAGAGTAGGCGATTAAAAAGGCGTATCACTGATGATGGCCTTTCCCTTAAATTATCAACAGCTTTACCCCAGTTTGTCACCCCCTCTGTATTCATCCACGTTTACACCTTTTGGGATTTTATTTAGTTATGTTAATATCTTATAACCTGACATATTTTTGTATCCACTAGGGTGTCCACCTGCGCGGGTTAGTAACTATCGATAATGTATGAACACATTACAATAGAGAAGAGTCACATCACTAGTCAAATCTAGGCTTTATCTCTTCTTCCATTAGTACCACATTTTACAATTTTTTAATGCATTTTAAGCACATTCAAAAAAAATATCAAACATTCAACATGTTAGTATTAAGTAATTACTTTATTACTTACGATGTAAAAAGTTACTAACCATTAACATGCGATTGGTGTTAAGTAATTAAAAAAAAATAAAAATATGTATCATTTATTGCATTTTCTCTCTTATTACACAAATATTTTTTATAATTGTTTTAATTTACCAAGGTTGGTTTAAATTAAAAATTATACCAAAATAGTGAAGCTTTTGTAACTAGTAAGTATATGACAAAGAAACTTAAAAAGAACCAGTAATTATTTAAAGAAATGGTCTTAAAAATCTCGAAAATCTAATAAAATTCCTAACCCAAAATAGTAATCATATATCCTTTAAATAAAAAATTAAAACCCTGGCAACATCGGAAGGGTCTCTTGACTTTTTAGACTCGTCGCATTTTTATTGTTATTGTTATTAGGGTCCGGATTGTTCCAAAACTTTAACGGGTGAATGTAAATTTAGGCAATGTTATAGTTTTTGTTCTGTGGGTAAGGTTTAGCTCTACCGGTCTACGTGGGTCCTTCTGTTTAGTTTATTGTAATGACCGAGTTGGGATACTTCGTATTGTTGTTTTACGTTTTAATGGAATAATAAGGGGATTAGTTATGAAAATTAACAAGATTATTTTAATCTACGCGATAAAGATAACCTTTCCAATTATTAAAATAAAGATGTCACATTTTCAGAGAACGTGTTTAAATACAACATAGGGGTTTTAAAGAAGATTAAGTTGCTGAAGCATAAAAGCATAGAATATACTTTAAGCGCATTTTATTTTATAATTAAGTAGGCCTACATTTGTAGCATCTTTTTAGGCTATTGTATTTTTCCATTTTAAAAGATTTTGCTTTTCGTTTCATACAGATAAATCAAAACATTATTTTCTATTTAAATACGCCATAAGTTTAAGCTTCCTTAAAGATCTCAAATATCATAAATTTTATTAAGAATTATATAAAAAAAATATAAGTTTAAAAGCAATCGTGAGTATACTAAGGAGCCTAAAAAATCATTAAATAATTATGTACCTAAAATACAGTTTTTAATTGAAAAAATTGATGCTATTAGCCGTTACTATGTGGTAATTAATCATCATGAAGAACACTGATAAATAAAACTACTATGTTTTTTACCACTAAAATATATTCACAATTATTGTTACTGCAGTTTTAACTCACAGAGTCATTTTCAAACAAAATTTTTTCAGACTAAAGTATCAATACAAAAATAAGGTGAATTTATACCTCTAAGTGGTAAATATATTCTTAGGAAGCGGCGGAGCAATTAACAGTTTATTATGGTTTGGCGACAGTAAATAGCGGGGAAAATACAAGTTGTTTGATATTAAGCAGATGTACATTATTATTTTTATTGCCTTTGTATATTTCTAGGGATTCCAGATAGTTAAATTTATGGCCTCTTGGTTGAATAGTGTAATATTTCTATATTATTTAAATTAGAATTTGGTTTTGTTCTAAACAATGATTAGCAAAAGTAGAGTCTGTTTTTGGTAGTCTATATGATCTAAAATGTTCTAAATAGCGAGTTTTTATGCTCCTACCGCTTTGTCCCATATAAAAGTTATCACATTCTGAACATTTCAACTTATAAACTCCTGATTTATTAAATTTGTTGGTTTTATCTTTAGCGTTATAAATAATATTCGATATATTGTTCTGAGATTTAAAAGCAACTTTAATATTGTGTTTGGATAGAGTGTTGGCTATTTTTTCTGATAGGGTGCCGCAATACGATAAGGATTTTTAATTGATATTCTTTGCCTAAAATATCAGAAAATAAAACATTTTTTTCCAAAAGCTGGATTATATATGCTATTGCCAACTATAATTTTCTAAAAACAATAATTCATAAATAATATACTTTTTAACAATTTAAAAACATATGGTTTTAAAATAAGTCTAACGGACACAGAATTATGCAGATGCTATGAACAAGAAAATAAGGCCGTGGAAAATATTCTTTGCGATTGTCCTGCCCTCACATTTGAACGGAGCTCCATGCTGAGCACAAACTGGCCATTACTAGCCGAAATAAGAAAGATTCCACATAAAGACGTCGTCTACTATTTTAAATCAATAGGTTTGACGATGCATTAAATCTCCCGCCTATAAGAGGAATCACAAAGGACTTACTGAGGTCTAGGGCAGTTGTATAATACCACCATCTGAACATTCAGTTCAGATCAGAGACCTAATCATCCGACATATATTCAAGCATATCATCGATGATGACATTTATAGGCTCCATTTTGTATCCACTAGGGTGTCCACCTGCGCGTGATTAGCACAGGAGATGGGGCATTTTGGCTAGGAATTTTTTTGTCATGCATGGATTTACTTGAAATTTTTACAGAGGGTATAGAATAGCCCAAGGATCAAAGTTTATATCATGCCGAGGTGTGCTTTTACCCTGGGGGTGGTTGCCACCCCATCTTAGGGGTGGAAATTTTTTATTACATTTTAACTACAAAAATCAATAAAGAAAGCAATTCTTAATAAAAAATGTTCTATACATTTTTTTCGTAAAACTAATATTTTTCGAGTTATTCGCGATTGAAAGTAAATGTTTTTCGACGAAAAAATCGACGTTTTTGATGGGGTTTTCACGAACAACTCTAGAAATATGCATTTTATCAAAAGAACTGTAAAGAGCAAAATTGTAGCTTATAAAAAAACTAGAAAAAAGTGTTATTTTATAATTTCTCTACAACCAATACAGACCGAGCTACGGCTTGTTAATGGTTAGCTTTTGTTCGTTAAATGTTAAATTTGAAAGATTCAAAGTCAAATAGCGGGAAAAGTTTGCATTTTTCAAGGAAAACATATAAGGACTTTTTTAAAGTATATAATAAGAACTTTCTTTTAAAAACAAAAAAAGAGTTTTTAGCATAAAAATCGAGCAAGTTATGATAAAAATAAGGTCGGTCCATACTTTTTTCTACGAAAAGATCATTAAAAACCACCCCCTAATTCCCCTCTTAATTAAAATAGATCTGTACCCTTCTGCGATTTTTTTATATTATGTATTATTAATACATTCTAGCAGTTTAACCAAATTAAAATGCTTAATTTTAGAAAAATTGGAGAGTGAAAAACAATATTCCGCAATTTCGTAAAAATGGCCATTTTCTTAAAATAACTCCAACAATACTGGAGATACGAAAAAAATGATAGAGTACCGAATTATAATTTTTTTAATAAGAAAGACTTTTTATTACATATATTTTTCTGTACAATAAATATTTGGCCGGATATGGTCGTTTAAAGCCTCTATTTACGAGCGAGCACCACCTTATTCTAGCCCTTTAAACTCATACCATTTTAAAACTAAGAGATTAAAAAGGATTTAATTTACATAGCCTTGTAGCTCTTAAAAAAACCCTACAAAATTATTTTTAAACAAACTTTTTATCATTAAAACTAGAGGAGCTATGTTTAAAAATCCAATCAACTTTTTTTTCGAGCCCACTTCGGAGCATAATATTCTATAAAACCGGTATACTTTATACTTTTACCGATATAATTTTTGTATGCAATTCTACTTTCTTTTCCTATTTATATCTATTATATTGGTTTATAAGAATTGCAATGTTATAAGGGTGGTTTTTAAGGATTGAAAATTTGCAAAAGAATAAAATTGGTAATATTTCAGGCAGTAATATTCTTAATTATTTAATCTGTCAAGCTATTAATTTTTTGGGGACAAATCTTTTTTTTTAATTAAGCTATATAAAGGGTTAATTTATAAGGATCGAAAAGTTGAGAAATGAAATTAGTACATATTTTAGGCAACAGCATTCTAAAATTAAATCACTATGGTAAATTAATCATTTTTTTAGGGTAAATATATATATTTTTTAATTTAAGCTCTAACAATGGTTGATTTTTAAAGGTTGAAATATTTTAAAATTGTATTCTAAAGCATAAAACAATCATTATTCAACTAACCCAAACCAAATTTTACCCATCTAAAGGTTTAAAATATTATTCCATAAGTTTTGACAATTAGGGGTAGTTTTCACCTTTAAAAAACAAACAGCGCACATCACCATGAAATAAAATTTAAAGTAGAGGGTTTGAAGCGCCTAATTCCAAATTTTTATACAAATCGATGCAGGACACAAAAATTGCGAGGTTTTGCAATTTTTTAGCTTCATTTCCGAGACAATAATTATTTATCATCAAATCGTTTTAATTTGTCAAATTTTTTTTTTTGTTTATCTCATAAGGGGTATTTATTTAAAGGTTTAGTTATGGTAGTTAAATATTTATTATACCGTAAACTGTTTCAAAATACTTTTAAAATGAAAAAACTTTTTTTTGGAATTTCGTTATTAAGGGTGATTTTTAAGGGTTGAAACGTTAAAATATTGAGTTAGATATAACTCACAACATAAAAATAGATTTATTCTACATATTTAGCTTTGATTTTAATTTACATAAGGTCTATTTCTATAGTTTTTTAATTTTTTAGCATAAGGGGTGGTTTTTACCCCCTAAAATTAAAAAGCACACCCTAAGCATATATAACTTTGATCTAGAAGGTAAAAGCAACTTAATTCCAAATTTTCATAAAAATTAAAGCTGTACAAAAAAATTCGGAGGTCAAACAGCTTTTTTCTCCCCATTCATTGTACTAATATATAAAGCCATATCACTAGTCAAATCTAGGCTCTATATCTCCTTCTATTACTATTAACATTTTAAAACAATATAAAATGTTTTGTCATTTGAAACAGTTAATTTAATTCTGATGGCTTATTCTTAAACAAACAGAACAGAGCTTCAAAGGGCCTTAACTGATGGCGCAAATAAAAAAGAAAAGAAAAAAACCGGAATGTTTATTTTAAAAAAATGGGGTTTGATTTTGCAAACAAAACTCTTAGAAAATCATGTAGCAAAAAGTATTTAAATATAATGTTATACGGCTTAAAAAGAGTCTATTTACCCACCACTAAAGGATGCTATCGCCAATATTGAAACGAGGTACATTAAGAAACTTACAAAGACCCTAAAGCCGGTCCCAGACACTACGTGTATTCGGCGAATATTCGGTATTCGAGCTTATTCGCGTAGCGTGTGGGAGCCCTACCTTCGACGAAGATTCGTACTTCGTCCTTTCCAGAGAAGCTGTCTGTAAACTGGCACGAATGAAAGAAGCTTAGAGGCGAAGTGCCGCGTAGTTAACTTCGGCATCACCCAGACGCAGGCTTTTTTAACAGCTTTTTTGCTTTAGATACCCTTGTATAAATTGCATTGGTGGCGTTGATTTGTTTTTATTTCTGAAATGGAATGAAGCAATACGACGTACAGATTCCAGAATCAAAAGAATAGAAATAAAGTGGTTGATGCCTGAATAATATTAAAACAAAGTTTACGTGAGTGTTCGTTGTAGAATTGAAAAAAAAGGAAAGACTCTTTGATGGCAATGTTTCGCCAGTTATTTAATAAAGTCAAAACAAGTTTAAAGTCGGGGCTGGTGGGGATGACCTTTATAAACCTGCCTAAATTTTCTTCTTTCCCGTTCTTTTTCCTATTTTGTAATAATAAACACTGTTGAAAATCACACAAACAGCAAAACCATCTGCTCTTCATCACTGTCCATTTTGAACTGCAACACCACGCCACTGAAAATCAAGACTTCGGCTTCTCTACTACGGGAAATATTTGTCACTGGACGCATTTTTGAGGGTGGCCGAAGATGTAGTGAATAGTTCGAATATTCGCACATTCGCCGAACATTCGCCAAATGCACGTAGTGTCTGGGACCGGCTTAAGATGCGGGCATTCTTAAAACACAATAAAAATAACAAACAGTAAAGTAACATTATTTATTATTTTAAAGTATAAACACAAATTAAGAAATAAAAAATTTAACATTAGGATAGCCGTTTATCTTTAGTGTATTAATAACACACATTTCATACTGTTACATTGTATTAAATAAATACGCTCTTTTTTGGTGAACATGCCTTCACGAAATCAGAACACTAATAGATGTAAATAAGATGTTCATGTAAGATGGACATTTACAAAATGACGTTTAACAGTATTGATTTTTATATTAAATGCAAATAATAATTATATGAAAGCACTTACTGTTATTCACTTATTTTTAAAGGTTTTAATTTTTATTTTAAAATTTGCATTTAGACGTTTTGTTAGTTTATAAACAACTTTGTTTTATACAATGTATGTTTAAAATAATAAATAATGATAGTTTTCCTTTAAAGCATTTTTATGTTTTTCTAATGTATTAACACCCTGTACATCTAATCGAAAATTTAAATATTGTAAATTCATTTCTCGACAAGCAGACACAGGGAAAATTTTAAGTCAATCCTGCAAATATTTCCAAAGTTACGCATGCACATTAACTGCTACTATTCTCAGTGACGGTTCTAGGGTTTTCAGATATTTTTTTTTAATTTTTAAACAAAATTTGATTTTTTAATAAAAGTAAAGAATTTAAGTCCTAAATTTTGTCAAAAATCACCACTTTTTGAATTATTATTTTGCTTATGATAAAAGTTATGTGTAACACCTACCTGTTGTGGTGTTGATGGCGAAAAAACCTTCAGGATTTCCAGACGCTATTCTATAAGTTATTCTCTGATTGGGGTCCTTATCCCTGTCTGTTGCTTTTATTTGAAGAATAACAGTTCCTGCGGGACTGTCTTCCTGTATGGATGGGTAATAAACTGGGAGTTCACTAAGAGGAACATTGTCATTTTCGTTAAGGACTTCGATGTAAACCTGAAAGAAAAAACACAAATATATTAAGTAACCAATACAAAAAGATAATTTATGAAAGATTATACAGCACTACCCTTAAAACAACAAGTTGAAAAAGAAAGTATTTTAGTGATAAGAAACTGGTTGCTGTCAAGATAATAACACTCGTTTATTACGCTCACTTTAGATACAAATAGAACAAGATGAAACAAATTAAAATTTTGTGGTTTTGTTTTAAACTGTTTCTTTACTTATAATAATAAACAATACTTCAGAAGTTATTTGTTTTTAACCTAAACTGTCTATATATTGTAATCAAGAAATGATCAAAAACGTTAATTTTAAGTGTCAATATCTCAAAAACTATTTATTTTAGGTTGTTCTGTAAAAACTTAGCTTAGATTTTTTCCCGATTTAATTATATTAATAATATAAGACATATCTCTATTAACAAAATATACCTAAACTCTTTCGTATGTAGTTTGTTTGACCTGCATTAATAACATTATTTTGGTAAAAAAAAATGTTTTATATTTCACGATATTCCTCCATTTGACAAATATTATTTAATTGGAATTTTTTTTACTAATTAGAATTTTTAAAAATAAACTTAAACTTTTTTTAAAATGTAAGTATCTTTATTGGTTCCGAAAAAAATATTTTTCAAATCTTTAACAAGTTTATGTTTAACTACATTTCTTGAAAAACGTTTTATTAAAAGAATTTCATTTTGGTTGTACGGCAAAGAAGATTAAAGTAATAAAATAATACTATTGGCACCTAAATTAGAAATTCAAACTTAAAAATTTAAAGTGTGTTTCATAAATTATTATTTCTCTTAAAATATAAACATAACAAGCTAATAAGATACCGAAGTATAATTATTTTCTTGCATTTCACAATAAATAAACTAACAAAAAGTTAAATATCCAATTATTTTTTAATTGTTTTTTTTGACGCATGGTATTTATTTCACAACATTTTCAATATTTACACCAACGATATAATCTTTTATTCTCACTGTTAACTTGATATTGTAATACAATGCCCGAACGGAACGGGTAATACTTCAGGTTTCTTGCTCAAAAATTAAGTTTGTTAAGGTCGACTCGGATTACTTCTACCATTTTTGTATGGCTTGTAATATGACAAACTAAGTACATAACTTATCAGTTACCATATCTTTTACGGTTTAGATAGACCAAATTTTTAATTGTGGTAGTAAGCCTCATTGTTATCAAAATTTAAAATAAATAATTTTAGTACGCTAAAATTTTTCTTATTTCTTTTATTTAAATAAAAAAAATAACTAACAAAGTTATTATTTTAATTCAAAAAAAAACGTTTTTTCCGTCAACTTATCTGCAGAAGTTTTTCATCTTACTAAAGAGATATTTCAAATTTTCGCTAAGCCGATCAAATTCAATTTGTCAAAGCACCCATCACGTGGTTTCCGTTACACCGCAGCGTAACTTTACAATTTAAAACTGATTTTGCAACGGTCGTAAAGAAAGTGAAATAAGATTAGACTTACGTTGCACTTGCACTTCAGCATGCATAAATCACTTTAAAGTACGTATATCGTTGCTAGTTACGCTTACAGATCCGAACATGCACGATTGTTTATAACGCACAATGTTGTAACAGGCTAATTTACAATGAAAAATCTCCCTTACAAATGGTCGGTACGAGGTTAACGGGACGACGGAAACCAAATCAGGAACTTATAGCAATTTTAGAGTAACACATCGGTTAGATGCAATTTCGTTTGTTTTTGGCACAAAGGAAATATAACGACAATCTGCAAAAAGCTGTTTAAAACCACGTGTTGGATTTTCCTGGCACTTTTTTAGCCCTGCTAGCAGTAACACCAATAGTATGTGTCTATGCAGTCGATTTTCGTCGAATATTTCTTAACTTTAAGACTATTGCAGATTGCTGGTATGCTTTTCTCTTGTTAAAATCCATTTCGTTTAAAAATAAACCACGATAGCATTTAACTACCCTAAACTTTCTTTTGTAAAAGTTTAAAAGGATGTTAAAGATATTTTTTTTATTGGTACCTTATTTTGCTTAATTAAGGTACGCCTGAGCGTGTTTAAATCCAACCTTTAAACACGCGCGTGTTTTAAAGGTTATCATGATACATCAATCAACAACACGAGAAATGTGAAGTTGAAGATGTCATTGCCGACCTTTAACCTGAATTGTGGCACTTATTAAATATATATATATATATATATATATATATATATATATATATATATATATATATATATATATATATATATATATAAATCAACAACACGAGTATGATTATAATGTTGAAGATGCTCATTATGATACCTTTAACTTGAATTTTGGCACATGTTAGGCATTTACAAATATATATATATATATATATATATATATATATATATATATATATATATATATATATATATATATATATATATATATATATATATATATATATATATATACATATATATCTAACATTTGTAACTTTAAATAAAATATTACTGTAACAAATATTTCGAAAGCAATAAAAAAAACGTGAAGTATTTTTGGATAACTGCTCTTTAAAACACTTGCTTTATATCAAGAACTCCGGCTACGCTGTCGTGCTTGAAGGCTTGCGCGTGTTTTAAACACCTTGATATTTACTTATACTTTAATATATTATTCACTTTATAAAAAAAACGTATAGTCGTTTTTATTTTTTTATTTACATACAGAGAACATTTAATTAACTTTGCATCGGGGAACCAAAAACCTTGTCCAGTTTATTGCCTTAAAGACATAATCCTATAACCTTTAACCATCTCTTTGTAGTCCATCTAACTGTGGAGCCCACAACCTTCAGAGGTCTTTCTCTTTCAAACCTTCAAATTTTTAATTTTTATTTTATTAAACAATCTATTTTTTTGTATATTCGCTAACAAAGATATTTCAGTAAAAATACCTTAATTTTATTTCTTTTGTAAGGTAAAAAAAATTGCACCAATTTTTTGTAGTTTACTTTTTAAGAACATTTTTCGCGATCAATTTTCTTTTTCCGCAATCTTTACGAGCAAAAAAGGATCCAATCTGTTCTCCTTCGCTCTTTCAATACGCTAACAAAGACCGTGTATTTTATGTTATCGCATTTTAAAATGTCATTGTCCAGGGCAGCATTTGTGTTTTTGAAAATAAATAAGATGCTTTCTTATGTTTTATTTACTTTTTTTTTACCAATGATAAAAAAAGAAACAAAGTTTTAGAAATAAATATAAATAAAAACTCTCTTTAAGGACTGTTAACCGCATTCCTTACAGTATTATTTTTTAAGAAACACTAGATAATCAAATAAAAAAAGACAAATCAAACTAAATATTTGGTAAATATCTATATAATCTTATTTGTCGGTAATATCTATAAATCTAAGACATTAATAATTAAAGTTTTATTCAATCTGCGAGAGTCTCAGGTTTCTTTTGAAGTTATATGTATATTTTTGATTTTGGGATTATTTTGGTTTTAGGTTCGCGAAATGGTCTTACCAAAAACCATTTTTGCTCAGATTTTGGGTCAGTAACCTTTTTTTTTATTTAAATATTTGCTTTTGAAAATTTAACTTAACCAATTTCTTTAAATCACTCGAGAAAATTTGAGCACTTATGGTATTACCCATGATAATCTTTTATTAAATTTTTGGTTTTTTAAGTTTTGTAGTTTTTATTTTTATATTTCTAGTATTTCCAATATTTCCATGCATTGTTAATGTCTCCTTATATATTTCTCAAATATATATTTCCAGAAATTTTTTAACACTAACCGTGGATATCTTGCGAGTATAAATTTATTTTTTTCACATGTGTGGTGCACAAAAGGCAGCCCAGTTCTTTTTTATATTTTTTTATTATGTGAGAGTACATGAAGGTTTATAGTTGTCCCAAGAAAATTAACAGGCAATTTATCTTCACAACTTAAAGATATGAAGACTTTTAGGAAAAGAAAAGATGTCAGCAAAAATCAGGTTCCACAATCTAGGCACTTCATGAATAATGGAGAGGAAAGTTTAATGTAGGTCGCAATGGTGTGTAAAGTATAATTTGGAGGAATTACACTGTTTAATTCTTTAGATCAGAAGCCATGGCGTCATTGATCTTCTATAACTTATCGGAGGGCATAGAAAGAAATACAAACGCGTAAAGCAGTACAAGTGGTAGAATAAAATATGAAATATAATAACACAGGTCGACAAAAAAAACTATGTGGTGTGTGCTGGGTGTCGGACTAGGATTTTCTCGCGTATTTTTTTCCTTTGAATACGAATATGAAGTCAAAATTGTGGGTCCAATAGCAAATAATCGAGAAAAACTTAAAAAGAGCCATTTAAATTGTCTATAATAAAGCTATATAAGCCTTTTGTAAAAATAAATAATAAAGGTAAGGACAAAAAAATTGTCCAAAATAGGATTTTATTTTAAATTAATGTAAGTTTTGGGTTTTTGGGAAAAAAATCACTTATTTTATTTATTTCAATCGCAAATCACTAAAAATTTGTAAAAAAATCCAAAAATAAAAATATTTGAATTATCAAAAAATCCTGAAAATTCGATTTTTTTATTATAATTCGAAAAACATTGCATTAAGACAAAAAGCTAATATAACTTAAATTAAAGGTCTTGTTAAAATATATAGTTTATGTCATATAAAGTTTAGTGTATCTTTTATAATTTTTTGGATATTAAATAACAAAAAACGTTAATATCTGAATTACGCCTTTTCTCGATTATTTGCAGTTTGACCCCCAATTTTGTCAGATTCGTGATCAGCGAAAAAAAATACTCCAGAAAATCCTAGTCCGACACCCAGCACACACCACTTTTTTTGTGGCCTGTGTACTCTCTTCACAACATTCCAATCGGATTATTACAGTTAATACGCAAAATGGTTTTTACCAAAAAATCGTTATAAACTGTGCACCCTGAGGTGACAGCTGAAGGTAATTTATTTATATAAATTGTCAGACGAAAGATGACAGAAATCATTTATATACACTGTACACTTACAAATACAACATAAGCCAAAAATATACATATGCTGTCAATAAGATCGGCCATTTCTTATTTGATGTGTAAACATTTTTGTTGTTTTATCTGTCAAGACTTTACTGTTTTAGGTTAAACCAAAACTAATACCTGTGATCTTATAATTAATATTACAAAGAAATGAATATATTTTAGTACATTTTAATTATGAACATAATTCAAAGTTAGCTTTTTTTAAATTTGAATATATATATATATATATATATATATATATATATATATATATATATATATATATATATATATATATATATATATATATATATATATATATATATATATATAAACAACTGGAAGGTTATTAGGATTCGGTCTTTATGCTTTATTAAATGTTAAACACTTTTTAGCAGTCCTGAGCTATCGGAAAATTTATTTCCTTTTTCAAGGATGCAATATGTAAAAACCCTGGTTACATGAGATAAAAGACTAACAAATTAAACTTATCGCTAACATGTATAATAGAAATAGTAATACAAAGAGAACTTCATATTACAAATTAAAATTTAAAAAAAATTTAAAACATTACACATAATTAACCACATAAGTACACACCCCATCACATATAACGGTTATTATAAATAGTAAATCTGACGATATTTATTCAGTTGTTTATTATTTTCATCAAAATCCTTCGATTGTGAATACACTAGATCTAAGGTCATGGTTTCTCCTCTAAACTGCGGCTTGGGATTTATAAAGTTTTCAAAGACAACCCCATGATCAAAATAACACGCAAATTTACAAAAACAGTGGGAAATTATTCATTAATGAATATGATGAAAGATAATTTTAAAATTCAGAGTTGTATATAGTGTCTTGCTCTTACTGCGATAAAGCTACATAGGACAAACTTCTAGAGTCCTCAAGGACCGTTTAACATCACATAGAGCGACTGTGGTTGGGAAAGAACTTTTCCTAGCTGAACATAACCTGAACAGGAATATTCCAGATTTCGCCAACAACCCTACAAGGGAAAAAAAACCAGAAAAGGCTGTTTTTGAAATGACTGAATACACTTAGAACCTAAGGTGATAAAAGAAAAAGATACCACTGAACCCAGTGCTATCTACCCCCTCATATTATCCACTTAAAAAAACCAGAACTCCAACAATATATCAACAAACACCCTTTAGATTCAAAAACCAACCTAAAAAACAATTAAAAAAAAATCACTTTTCAGCCATTTTTGAGCAGTCTCATAAATGAAAAAAATTTACAACAATGAGTACAGCTTTCTTAGTGACTCAGAAAATATTTTTTCAACTTATTTTGATTTGGGTTGAGAGGGCTCCCCTGTGCTGCCACTGGTAGCTCATAAAGGTCCCCCCACAAAGATGGTGGAATTGCATGGGTCACAGCATAGTGTGTTTATCAAAAGCACAAAAAAAAATTTTTTCCCTTCTGCATTTCTCTTACTTGTTTGCTTGCTTGTTTTTACCAATAAAATCTGTAAATTTAGTCTTAACCGTCAATTGTGTAACACCAGTGGAGGTTCCTACCACCCCTTTAAAAATTTAATCTATTTAATACCAAAAATAGAACCAATATCTTAAAATAAGGTTCTTTAGTGTTGAGCCCACTGCTAGTGACAAAGATCAATAAAATCAAGACACACAGTGCCTTTGCTTTTTTTTTTTCCAATTTCTTTAATCAGAAAATAAGTAAATTATCTCTCAACAGAGCAATTTCGGTCAAACAATTTACCAAAGGACTGTTTGGTGACGAGCTCCATCTAACGTGAATGATAGCTTACACAAATCGCCATCTAGTCCTTTTTATTCAAAAACAGTCCTTGAGTGACAGAAGGGGAAAGTCAATTTTACAGATTCCTATAAAATTATAAACCCGGGAAAAACGTTAAAATTAAAAAAAGAAATTCCAATTCATTGGTGGGATATAAGAACGTTTATTTATAAAAACATTAAAAAAATTTTCAAATTTAATTGTGTGAAAAATTACTCAAATTCTTTAAGTTAATTATTTTTTAACATTTTTTATTTTATAATTGAAATTTTTTAAAAATGGTTGTTTTTTACTGTCTGATTCAGGTTTAAGAAAGGAATAAACATCAAAATTCTATAAAAGAGTTTTTTTCATAAAAAAACCCTTACGCCCAAATTTATATATATATATATATATATATATATATATATATATATATATATATATATATATTTAAATAACTTTAATACTGTACGATCCTGGAATATTCTAAACTCCTCTTCCTTAGAACAAATTTATAGTTTTAGTTAAAGCGTCTGGCAGCGAAGTGAATGGGTATTCATGATTACACAAAATTCGATTTCTTTCAACAGAAAACGGTTAAATTTATATTTTCTTACAAGCAAAGGATATACTAATTATTTTTTGTATAAAAATTATTTATTCAAAATGGGAAAAAAACGGTTCAATTTTAAAATGGTTAAACAAATACTGTTAACAGAATTTATGCAATTAATAACATATTTTATAATTTTCAAAATATGAAAGTTTCTGCCTAGGTACATGTTTAAGAATAATAATAATATTATTATCTTTAAGGGTCTCGTCAGCTAACGAGTGCTTAATAAATAACAAAAGAAACAGATAGGTTTACTTTAAAAGACAAGGAATATTTTATAGACGGTTAGATATAAAATCTAGCGTTGAAAATAACCGATTACTTTTAATAATCGGATTATTTATATTTAAATAATATTAATAACCCAATAGTTACTTAAACTAACAACACCAGCAATTGAACAACTCACTAATGAATAACCAATTAGCAAAAAACGTATTAAATTTATTTAATTTTTATCTTATTTTTGTATATTAGTTAGGGGTTGATTTTCTTAAAAATATGCTCACCCATTTTTTTTTAAAGCTCTCTGGGATAGAATGCAGGTATAATATTAATAATGTTTTTATTCTTAGCACGATGGTTCGCCACATTATCGGGGTCAAACCTCGCGATTACCCGTTGCTTCAAACCAACATCCCTAAACATGTCTTCATGGAAAAGATCTCGCGGATCGTACATATAACTCCGGGACCTTCCCTAGCCTGTCAATTGATCCGCCAGCACCTGCTGGTGACTCTATTGATAGTTTCGGGCTTGGTTGCGTCTGTTCGGGATCCGATTCGCGAGCTCCACCTCGGACTCTGAAGAGGGGACTTGTGGAAAGGACTGGTAACTTATTGACGATAATGGAATATCGCGAACAGGTGTCGGAAGATGGTCCGCTTTCCTTAGTCTGGAGTCTTAAATGCATAAGACGTTTGACACAGCCTGTGAACTGCGGTGTCCGACAAGGCGGTCCTGATGAGGCCAAGAGAACGAAACACTTGCACTCTCTCTACAACTATCTGATTCCTGTTTTCAGGACCAGTTTGTGGCGAGGAGTTTACCATATAACGTGTTACCCGGAAAGAGAACTTAAGTGAGGCTAGCCGAAAGGTAAGACCCACCGTCATAGGATGAAAACAACTAAACCCCATACTTAGCTTCCAAGATTGGGTGGTTGGTGTTAAATCATATCGGCACAGGCCACAAGGTCTGATGAGTCCAGGTATGGGGTGATCTCAAAAAACTTCCTCGAAGAATCGTGGTAAAGTGAGATTGCGTAAGTGTTTCTGTCTGTTGTTTCTCATTTTGCTTGCTTTGACGACCTGGCGATGTCCTTTATCACAATAATAATATAATTATATATTGTATAAACCACATTAACTTACAAATCTCTTTAAGAAAAAATGTATTGTCCTTTATTTTTAGGATGTTGCAGTTTATTAACCCTTATAACACCAAGCGGGGTACAAATGCACCTTATCCCACATGATCTTTTTCGTATATATCTAAGCCATTTGGTTTTTGTTTTTCTTCTTCTTTTTGGTAGCTGCATTTTTTTTAATACATGTACCTAAAATTGTATTTAAATTTTTTCTATCATGCGAATTATTTAGATTTTTAGAGTTTGGGGTGCATTTACACCTCGCTTGGTATTATACACACCAGATATTATTTTGCATTAAAATCGTACTAAAGGAGCTGAATGCAACAGATTAAAAGGCAGCAAAATATACCAGCCACACAAAAACTCTTACATGGCCCGTGGCACTTTTTACCATATTATCGATATTGTGCTCTAAATGCTTATAAAATATAAAAAATTAAAAAACCAGATTATGGATTCAAGGCACTTGAATGCAAAAAGGAAATTTCTTCTCCAGTTAGCAAGAGAGTTTGGCCGAGGAAAATATTTTAGATTTAAAATACCAATGGTTTGAACGTACAAAAGAAAATATTTTGCAGGTTGTTCTAGAACTGGAGTCGCAAAATATCCCTCCAAAAAGACAAATGGGGAATTTAAGGTCGATGTTTCCTCTGGAAAAGATTCAAAGACAGCAAATCAAGACAACACTGTGTAAATGTGAGCGGTTTGCTTGTGTAATTCAATCACACCGAAAATAATTTTGTTGCATGTTATGTTAAGGAAAAAATTAAAATTTTACTTAATAAAGGTTTGTTTATATTATAAACGTATAAAGATATAAATATACATATAATTTGCGTTTTTTTTTATTTTACATAAAAAAGGTGTAAAAATGGCAGAGAAAAATACAATAAAAAACACCGCTTGGTATCGCACGTATGTAAAAAACCTTGGTACTATAAGGTTTAATACTATAACTATTTTTCTAACTTTCGATGCTAGAGTTTCTGGTCGGTTTGTGAATATAGGGAATGCATTGCTAGACTAATTAAAAATCGGGATGATTATTTTAAGAGCTTATTGTGTATAATAAATGAAGAATTAAAGATTTGTCAATTTAATAGCTAACGTCGTTTTCCCTAACTTTCTTAATAGTGTACAAATATATCTTTATTTCAAATATATTTAACTTGGCTTCAAAACAAATTTACCCTAACACAAATACCAAGCATGTGATTTTATTTCGGTGGCCTTATGTTGGGATGCAAATCTAGGTTACGTCTGTTAAGGCCAATATAATAGGCATGTGCATTTTGTATTTACCTTTGCAGTAAATGCCATCCTAAAAACAAAATACACTTTTTTGTTTTTGGTTAGCTTGTGTTATTTTTTCCTTGTATTTTTCTACTATTACTTAACAATTTCTAAACACCAAATATCAACTTAATACGGTAAAGCTGTTACCGTTGACATCTTTAAAAGGATTTCTTTAAAGTAGACAGGTATTGTTCCTGCTTAAACTTTTAATGTCGTCTTTTTAAACCGGCTTAAGTGCTGTCGCTTTTAAGTTTGTTTTTAACTATTAAAGTTTATGTCAGCTTTTAAAACCGCATTTAAAAGTCAATTTAACTCAAGCTAGTCTTATGCTATGGCCTTGACCTGAATAGGCTATTTGCCACCATTGAAAATAAGTTTTAAATTGTGGTCATCCTATCAGATAACAGTATAAAGAGAAGCATATTTCTCTATAATATAAAGTAAAATGTGCATATTTTTTGCAAAATATACGTATTAAAATTCCAATATTTTTGAAATTAATTCAACGACTGGAACGCTATGTAATTGGTTACAACTTTTATGACGTCACTTGCAAGTAAATAAATGTCACAAGCTTTGTGTTGTGTGTTTTCAGGTGCTATTTTCGATCTTTAACTTTTTAGATAACTGTTTCTTGACCATTTTATATAAAAAACATACTTATTTCAAGTAACATAATTATCCGTTTCGTACCTCAAAATGAACATAAATTTTGTGCAAGCCGATAACAGAAACCTTCCTGAGATAGACGCATTTATGATTGTGCGTTTCTTTAAAAATAACGCTAACTACTATGCTGCAGTTGTCAAAAATTTAAAAACAGCTGTGTAAGTACCTCTAAAAAATTATTTATTTACGTGGTCATCATTCAGTATTTCTTAAAATCTTATTGTAGGTTATGTTTATGAAGTGTAGCCAAAAGTAAATTCTTCGCGAAGTCCATTTTGTATTTTGTGTAATTTATTATATAAGTTTTCATCTGCAATTTAAGAATAATACCGTTAAGTATAAAAAAAGTAGTAACTTCCTAGGTATTTAACTTCTAGAACAAACAAAATCATTCTAATCCAAAAGTTAGGTTATACCTTAAAGTGTTTATAAGTTATCTAAAGGCGGTATTTTGTTGTATATACATCGGTAGGTACTTAAAGCAGGATATTTGCATACTTACGTTAAAGTGATCTTTACACATAAAAACATTTGAATGCGATACAAAGCTGTTTGAATCTCTTCAAGCTAATTGTAACCACTTTTTTCGCCTTTTAGAAATTGTTGGGACCGATATAAACAGTTTTTGTGCTGTTTTCAGAGAAGCATTGGTACATTTTGGCACTACACACCATTTATATACTATTTTAGCCAATAAATTAAGAAATTATTAACAAAATTCACTATAGTTGCACTCGTTGTTAAATTGTTTACTCGCATATGACGTCACGCCATACATAATATTATGTCGATGCCATTACAGAGACAGCGTTTTTAGCGCGAATTTTATAATTTAAACTTCAACATTGAGTTTTATTGAAAGCATAGCGGATTTTCCAGAAATATAAAATGTATTGTGTTTGTTAGGTACCAAAGAATAATTTAAAATTATTAACAAATCTGAATAAAACTGTTCGAAAAATAATTCGGCGAGTAGGCAAGAAGTTTATGATAAATATTATTGCCTTTAAAAATATTAAATTTTTATTTATATGTTTAATTTTTTACAATTTCACTTTTGAGGAGAATGTCTCTGTATCTAAAAATGAAATCTTTGTTTTATTTTCTCTTTGATAATACAATCTATGCCTTTCAAAAAGAAAAATCTTCTTTTATAGAATTTTTTGTGTATAAAGTAAAAAAAGATATTTTTTTACGTTCGGTTTTGTTTGGCATAAAATATAACTTTGGTAAAAACAAGCATAGTGTTTAATTTAAACTTGAAAAAGGTAAATAGTGTTATTTTTGTTATAATATTAATTTTGCAGTAAAACCTTATGTAAGCAAATTATGCATAACCAACCACAAAAAAAATTAGCTGGCACAATTACAACGCATAAAATAGACATAATTCCAAAGTTGGGCTTTGGGAATTGTAAAATAATTTGTGTAATGATCAGCATAGTTGCTGTCCAAGCAGTTGATTCGAGTTCGATTTATGACTATTGCATAACTCTCAAAGAGGTGCTGTTAATGAAGCAATTAAATGATTCGGCTTATGGAACTCTTTTCCGAAACTAAAAGAAAAATAGTATACACGTTTTAAAATCCGGCACCCACAGAACCCGTAAAGGTATTATACAAGCCTTTGCGGGTTAAAATATAAACTGTCATCCTTGCAGTTTTTTTATTAAAAGCATTGCATAAAGGATTATTTTTTTATTTTTACGTGCTACACTACAAAACACTGGCATAAAGCTATGCCATTTTTGTTTACCGGGTGGTGCGTCGCCGAGCGGAACATAGGAAATCCAGTGTAAATTTTATGGGGGTGAATTATTGGCTCCCTATACATTTTACAAAAAAAAAATGTAAGATAACTTTTTGAAGAGACCAATCTGACAAGCCCTAGTGCCAAGTTTAAAAAAAATTTAATAAGGGAATCTTAAATTATTCAATTGAATGTAATTGCAAAATTACTAAATTGTCGGTTCAGGTAAAACCAAACAGACACCAGTAAAATTAATATTGTCCCTGACATGAGGAAAAGTGTCAATAAATCAGTGATAGTTGGTATTTAAAAAAAATATGAATTATTCAATCGACGAAAAAGTATCCATAATTAAGTGGCATTATGCGGTAAACAGTTTTAGATCAGTATCTGAAATGTTTTCAGTTTATTTGCCCACCAAGCCCATTCCGTCCATTTCAACTATTAAACGTATTGTTAGTAAGTTCGAGTCCAAAGGTACCGTAACCAATAATTGTAAATATTTAACTCAGAATATCGAAAATAGAGCCGAAGAAAGAGAGAACAGAGATCTTAATATTTTACTGAGCGTGGAGGACAACAAAATGATTGGTACGAGGGTTCTTGGGCAAGAGGTAAATAAACATCATACAACGGTATTGCGTTCTTTGAAAAAACACAAAGAGCTGGCACTTTGCTTTAAAATGATGGAAAGAGCAAATAACAATAGGAATTTTTTAAAAAAATATTTGTTTTACCGATGAATGTTTATTCATCCTCAACAATGAACCAAATGTTCAGAATTGCCGGTATTGGAGCCAAGAAAATGAACATCTCTATATCTATACTTGGACACAATATACCCAAAAAACAAATCTATTCGTGGAAATTATCGGACACCATATCATTGGACCCTTTTTTATGGACTATAACCTGACAGCAGAAACCTATTTGGACTTATTTCAAAATCAAATTGGACCCGCCTTGGAAGAAGTTGTTCGGGAAGATCAAATGATCTGGTACCAAATGGATAGTTGCTCCGCCCATAATGCCCGTATGGTTAGAGAGTACCTGGAAAATGCTTTTAACGGCAATATTATTGGTCCACTGTACCGGATACTTTGGCCAGCCAGGTCACCTGATCTTTCACTGAATGACTCTGTGGGGTCACTTAAAAAGTGTCATTTCTAAAAGTGTAAAATTTAAGAATCTAAACCAGCTTCAAAACGCTATTTCGTTATAATATAATAAAATTTCGCAATATCAACTTAGCACCGTTAGAAATGAATTTTATGATCGGTTGGGATATTGTTAAGCTGTTAATGGGGGGTTGTTTGAACATTTGATTAATTAATGTTTTTATGTAATTCTTTATTATTTTTAAAAAAGGTATTTTATTTTTCACACCTAGTAAAATATTAAGAGTTAAGTTCTCTCTTTTTTGGGATTTATTTTGATCTTCAGAGTTAAACATTTACAATAATTAATTGCGATGGCTTTAGACTCGAATTTACTGACAAGAAGTTTAATGGTTGAAATGAACCAGATAGGTTTGATGGGAAAATAAATTGAAAATATTTCAGATACTGCTATTGGTTTATTTAAATTCTAGTATGATAAAAAATTTTTTAGTGATCGATAGTGATAATTGTTATTAATTAAATTTAATTATTACAATAAATAAAAGGTTTGATAAAAAAATAATGTTAACGTGTCTTTTACTTTGAATGTAATGGTTGTAAGATTGATGAAACGAAAAAAAAACATTTCTTGTATTGTACATCAGATTTGACAAAGCCTTATAACAAATTATTTGCTGGTGGCTGGTGTTTGTTTGGTTTTACCTGAACCGAAAATTTGGTAATTTTGCAATTACATTTAATTAAATAATTCAAGATTTGCTTATTAAAATTTTTTTAAACTTGTCACGAGGGTTTCTCAGATTGGTCTCTTCAAAAAGTTATCCTACATTTTTTCTATAAAATGTACAGGGGAGCCAATATATATGTTCCGCTCGGCGACGCACCACCCGGTATAGAAAATTATGTAAAACCCTAAAATATGTGATGAAATATCTATAGAAAAATGATCTATATATACATAGTTATCCAATAAGGACTAAACAGACTTTCTACTTGCACTTTTATTAAATAATAATTATAATAGTATTAGCCATTTCATATAATTTTTGTCGCCGAATCCATAATGATTAAAAAACAATTAAACATAATTTTTTTAATTAGAATGTCTTATTTCTTATGTTATTATCCGATTTCTCGTATATTTTTGCACTTTCTTTCGATGTCAATAATTTTTTATTTATCAGATTCGAATTCGACATAAAAAATAAATCTGTGGATTTGATATAATAAGAGAATTTCCTTTAGGAAGAAAAACTTATTATTATAATTAAGAATACATTCTCCATCAAAAATCTTCTTTGGTTACTTGCTAGATGGCACCGCTTTGGTCCTGGTTCCAGGGTACAGATTCCGTGCATACACGAAATCAATTGACCCTTAGGAATTTGAGAATCGCCTAAATTATCGTGGTAAATCTACTACCTTTGTAAGATAACATTAATACAAATAATTGACATTAAAATTAGTTCACTTTTGTAAGCATATTTTATAGTTTTGTGGTTAGTTGTGGTGGGTTTTTATTTTAAAATGGGTCCACTTAGGTCCAGGTCCCGGGGTATCACGAACTGCAGTCGCTTGCAACACAAAAGAAAAAAAAAACAAAAAATCAAAACCACTAAACTACGTTTTGGTGACAAGTCCCCCACTGTTGTCAAGATAAAATTTAAAAAATATATAGAAATTTAAAATAAATGTTTAAGACAATTTTGAATTAAAAAGTTAGAAAATTCTGAGAGCTTTTTAAATTAATGTCGTTTTGTCATAAATTTAATTTTAGCAAAAAAAACTTGTTTAAAAAAACGTAAACTAAAGGAAATTACATTTATATTATTAAATAAGGATAAATGTGCAGCATCAATATTTGTTAATTAAAATAATACATGGTTACACATGCTTGATGCTGAGGTAATTTCAGGTTAACTTAAAATCAATTAACACACCACACCACCTTTTTTGTCTTTTTCAGAATGATAAATAAACCAGTCAAACAACCTAATATGTCATTTATGACAAAACGTCATAAATTTAAAAAGCTGTCAGAATTTTCTAACTTTTTAATCCAAAATTTTCTTAAACATTTAGTTTAAATTACTATGTATTTCTTTAAATTTTATCTTTACAACGGAGGCCGACTTGCCACCGAAACGTAAATTAGTGTTTTTGATTTTTTGGTGGGTTTTTCATCTTTTTCGTTGCAGGCGATCTGTAAGTTCATAGGCGTCAATAGGGCTAAGTAGGCTCAGTTCGTTATACCCCTGGACCTGGACTGAAGTGGTCCCATTTACACAAAATGCAAGACAAGCAATCCTAAAGAATATATACTGAAATAGTTAACTTTTGTTTCAAACATTTAGGGTATTTTAAATTAAAAAAAAATATTAGTGTATGGTAACAAGACACTGGGTCATAAATTAAAAAAAAAACGAATATCTATTTTCATTTAAATTTATGGTAATTATAATAACTATTTAAGTTTACGTAAATTAAAAAAAAATAATAATAATTTTTAAAAAAATTGAAAAATTTTCCAATTTCTTAATGATTTGTGTTTTTTTTTGAGTATGTTTTAGGCAATCTGCAATATCGTAAAAGTAAATAGATTTTGTTTACGCGCAAAGTCTATACCAGTACCGAGTAACCAAAGAAAGTTCTTTAATACAACAATCGACTATAATAACTTAGAACATTATCTATAATTACTTTCTTTCTGCATGCTTACAATAAGTAATCAGTATCTTTGCGTGTTTTTAGGTTGTTATTATTATTATCATTATTTTTTTTTATTTGCATTGTACAATATTATAATAAAGACGCCTGTGCCGTTAACAACTATAACACCTTAAGATACGTCTCGAAACATAATGTGGCGTATAACATAATGTTTCCCGCCAAATATAGATAATACTGGATAAATGTCAAATGCCGCTCGTTCTCCAAATAATACGTATAGCACAGTTAACCCAATTGAACGTCATAAATACCGTACGCCAATCTAACTCGTAGCTTGCGGTATGCATTTGTGACAAATAATCATTAAAGGGTTGGAAATTTGGATGCATGCATATTCTTTAATAAATTGTGTTTACTAGTAATGGTACATATACATACTTGTTCTAATTCCTAAAATGTACTGGGCATAATAGAATCATTACATTGGCCGAGACAATTTTTGTAACACAATTATTTTTATAATACTAATTAATACTTTTCTAATAATAAAATAATTACTTTTAAAGCTCTTACTTGCTTGCTTTAATTAAATGACTCGGGCTTCCCTCACGCATCCATTCAGCCAGCAGATTCTAAGGATAATTCCCTAGTCTGGTTCTAAGCCATAGAAAATCATCCAAACAGTAAAAAAAGTTCTTTTAAATACACTTTTTTAAAGGCCAATTAGTGATTTTTTACGATATGCACACAAGAAATGAAGACATAAACTTTCCTCTCAAAAAAACATTACTTCCGACAGCCATATGTATGACCATGTCACCTTCAGATCGTGCTTGCACATGTCAAAATGTAAAAGTCTTTTGGTAAATTATTTTTTACTCTCCTAGACAAAAACATTATACTTCGGACGGTCAAAATTTCTTTCTTCTTTTTTGGGGCTCGAAAAACACGGCTACTACAACCTCACTGCGTAATTCCCTTGGGAAATGCTCTGCAGGTAGTTAGGTAGGTTTAAAGTGAGTGGGTATAACAACCTTTCACCGCGACCGATCGGTCTATTGTGGCTCACACCCTTTTATATTTCTCCCACCAGGTCCAGACTCCTAATAAATCTGATGATCCTGTTGGGAGAGAGATCTTTCACCTCCCCCGGCAACAAGGTGTCATTGCTGAGGATTGCGAATCTTAGTCCTGCCAGTGCTGGGCACGAACACGTATGTGTTCTGCCGATTCATCCCCCTCCATGCACATGCGGCTCTCGGCGTCTTCCGCTAGGCCAATCTTGTGCATGTGGTATTTTAATCTGCAGTGTCCCACGTACAGTCCCACTAGAGTTTTAAGGTGTATCCTTGATTGCTCCAGTAGTTTGACAGTACATTGTTGGTTCGGTGGGCTTATGAAGGCCTTCAAGTGTCTGAGACTCGGAAGTCCATGCCAGTATAGAAGATTTTCTCTTTGTGTCCAAGCTGATATGAACTGCTTGGCCGTTCCATAAGATAAACCGATGACCGGTTCCGGCCCTGCGAATTTTGTGTCCGCCCCCTTTTAGCAAGGAGATCTGCGGATTCATTACCCTCTAGCCGGTGTGTCCAGGTATCCACAGTAGTGTAACCTTATTGTTTTGACCCAGTTTGGTCAGCGCATCTTTGCAATTCCAGACGGTTTTCGAATTGCACCGGCTCGATTCAAGAGCCTTAAGAGCTGCCTAATTATAGAATATTTTAATTGTCTTACGTGTGCAGTGTCGATCAACCAGCGATCTAGCACACATCTCAATAGCAAATGTGAGAGTGCCCAGGCTAAAGGAAAACTCTGCCCATCGGCCTCTGTCCATATATTCCAGCTCCAATACCGTACTTGGTTTTGGAGCCATCGGTGTACCAACAGATAGAATGCTATGTACTATTCCAACACATTGCGTAACCAAAGACAAACAGAAACCTCCATAAGACCCTTATTGTTAGACATCTACTTTTTAATGGACTTTATAGACCCTTCTATGCTAGCAGGTAGTAAATATTATGCTAATTTAAAACAAGCGCATTTTAAAAGCGAATGATAAAACCTAAGATGAGTTGTTTATAACATTAAACCTATTATCTTAATATCTTTTTGTGAGTTTTAAATTTACTTATTTTGTGCACCAAAGAAAAAAAACTGTTAACGACGAAAATGTCAAGAAAACTTCCCGTTGTTGCTAACCCGACTATTTTCTGAAAATGTAAGAGAAGTCACCTTCATGTATTTTGAATTTTGAATTGGAAATCGATAGATGGGTTCAATATGTGTGCTATGTCAGCAACAGTCTTTGGTGCAGTAGGTAAAAGGTAAATGCCTTTTGCAGTTCCAATGCTTTGGTGAGAACATACCAATCATTTTAAAAATTGCTACTTTTGCATAAAAAAGTTTATTCCAAAAAAGCGCATGATCGAATATCCGCCTTCTAGTATAAGACCTATTGCGCACAATACAAAATTACTAGTTACTAATGCGACTGTAGATGAGCAAGATATTGTTTTGGGAGACAATGAATATAATAACGCATTATCCGACATCCAAGCCAATTTTTACTCTAGGTCCCAGTTCTGGCTCACCATATTTGATTGTTCAAGGTAACTTAAAGTATTTAGCACGTGATTTGGGGTTGCCAAAGCAACAGTCATAACTTTTTGTTGCCCGTCTTAAAGAGTAGACCATACTTGCCACAGAAATAAAAATTTTGGCCTTTAGGTCAAGAAATGCTAGGTTCCTTGCATTTTAATATTTGCAAATTTTGTTACGTGTCTGCACTGATACGATGGTTATGTGCAGAAACTATTAACCATTGTCCCTTGGTGGCACTTGTTTAGACAGGGTGGCCAATATATAACAGACTGATTAAAACTGCGTGCCATTTTTAAGTACACGCATTTCTCAAGGTGGCGCTGTTGCAGTTGTTTAAAGCACATGTATCGAATTCATCATGGAGCGCTATACGATTCCACAACGCGTCCGTATTGTTTAAATGTTTTATTTAAATAATAAGTCGATAATTGAAACTATTTGGAATCTGAGATGTTGCAGATAATTCTGTTACTGTCACTCAAATAAAACAATTGGACCTGCAAAACATGTGGTTCCAGCAGGATGGAACAACTTGTCATACCGCAGAGAAACAATAAATCTTTTACGAGCCATGATTCCGGGACGTTTAATATCCCGATTTTATGATATCATCTAGCCCACAAGGTCACCTCATTTAACTACTCTTGACCTCTTTTGGTGGGGATTTCTGCAAAATAGGGTTTATGCCAACAAACTAAATACTATAGAGTAGCTAAAGAACAATATTACGAAGCGATTTAAAATATTTCTCCAGACACCTACCAAAAAGTGATGGAAAATGTAATCAAGAGGGCTCAGGTTTGTGCGGCTTCCAGACGCGGACATTTGTTTGACATTATTTTTCATACGTAATTTTTAAGTTTCAATAAAAAACTTAATATAATAAAAATGGATGGATTTTATTTCATTCCACAAATATTCAAGAGTCAAACCAGTCAGTTATATATCAGCCATCCTGTAGATTCATCAAAATATAGTTTAAAAGCTATTTTATATATAAAATTTAAAATAATTTAAATGAGTTGTCCAATTAGTGACAATACAAAAAATCTACTAACATATGAAAATAAAATGATAGATAAAAATGGAAGAAATGTGGAAATCTAAAAGTTTTAGTTATTTTACTGAAATCCAGGAAAGATTTACAAGATATTTTAGTTTTCTTTGATCATGGAAAAGTCGTGCAGTAAACATTAGGACAGAAAAATTCGGCCATAAAAGAGTTAATTTCAATCGCAATTTCAAAATAATAATTATATTATGTGCCACTTGTAGACTCAAAAAATACACATTTGCCTTCCCTTCAGATTCAACTTGAACTGATGAAAACATTGTGAGAACTATGGCTAAAGAGGTTGAAAAATTTCAATTCCTATGACAAGTTTTTTTTTCCAGTTAAGAATCCATTCGCGCCGCGAAAATTGGATCCAATTTGGGGTTCGGGGCATATTGTTTTTCTCAAAAACGGTATAAGTTATCGATAATTTTTAAAAAGTATATGAAAGCCAACACTTAAATCTAGGCTTCTGCTGTAATAGTTTTTTAAATTTGGATTTAGTTTTTAATGTTTCCTTGAGAGAAAGTCACCCTAAAATCGGTTATGTTTAGATACTATTTTCTCTTAACTCGATTCATATTTTAAAAATCCGTTACAACAGAGGCATAGATTATTTCCTTACCTTTAAAATGGTGTACACTTTATGTCATTTAAGTAAAAAATAGTTACCGAAAAACGTTATCTCCTGTAGGCTTGCAATCGGAAACAACATCGCATCGATACACCGAATTTGGAAAAACCTAAATAAAATATAATATTTTTAATGCGGCTATACGAAAATTGTGGTAGTGGGTATTTGGTAGTTTCCGACCACCGTCTCCGCGTCCTTTCGTCCGACCCCTAAGGTGTAGCGTAAATGCACTCTTAAGTAACGCCAAATTAAAAGAAAGAATTTTTATTGATCTACAAATTAGAAAATTGGTAGATGATGTAATTTTAGAAAAACTTACTACACAAGAAATTAGAGCTTAGAAACTCGTATGTAGTAAGAGGATTTTTGGACAACAATATGGATGCAAACTAAAAAAAATTAATTAATGAACTGTAAGACTTCTATAAATTGTTTAATTGACGAATTTTATTAAAAACTCACTTTTTCCATTTTCCTTTATATATTTTTTTTCAAAAATTTGGTTGCCGTCAACAACGAGCAGGGTGAAAGGGTCCAAGGATGCTGTGATCCAGCCATGATGGATTGAGTTTTTGAAGAGATATGTGACACACCATAAAAAATAGAATTTGTGTGTTTTAAATGTTTACTCAATATAAATTATATATAGTTGATAATCTGCTAGTCATACCTCACAAACTATTTTATTTTATCATAAATTATTTATTGGTTGATCTTATTTACAATTATGGTATGTAATGTATAAAAATAAATACGCTTTATATATGTAACTTCGGTTTACAGAACTTTTAAGATTACTTTAAAAATAATCATAATTTTTAATTATTTACAGAAAAAGTCACAGAAATACAACGAATTTAACGACCCTCCTCTGGAAGTATCTTCGAAGAGAACACATGTAATGTTTTTCTACTCCTTTAATTTACTTTTGTTACCTTTTATTAAAAATTGCTTAATTAACAAAAACAAATTAACTTAAGGAATCTTAGCCTTATTTAGGAACAATATTTTAGTAAAGCATAATTGTTTAAATTTTAATAGTTACTTCGAGGATATATATTAACTATATAACTTGTAATTTACTGACGATCTTGTAAATAAGTTCTTTTTTTTTAATTACAATAGTCCCATGTAATAAAATATTTGTAGTTAAATCCTGTACATCGCGTATTTATTTAAGTAATAAATAGCAATGATTAATGGGTATATCTCGTTTGCTTATATCATGACTAAACCAGTGTGTATGCATTAGTTGTATACGTATAATTAAGACAAATATTAACGTTATACCGCATTTAAAGATGAAAATCAAATCGACCACATAAAACATTAGAACACACATTTAAGACAATAAAAATAAAACAAAATGAGCTATATATCTATAAAAAATATGTGGGGTGATAAGGGTTAAAATAAAGTTTTTAGAATAAACTAAAAGGTTAAGTCACTAAGGTGGGGTAATGATTTAACATCAGCATCCGCGTCAGTGTTTGGCATCACCTAGAAATAATTAGTTCTTATTGCGAATGTAGAATAACTGTACTAGAGACAAAGCGCTTCGCTCTTAAAGAAACTGTTTCGAATTTTATGTTTTTAATATATTTATTTTATCTTTAAAATAAAAAACTCTATTTTTTAAACAATTTCTGTTGCAACATTGCTTCTTGTAAATTCTGCATAAGCTTTACTTATTTGGACCTACCAAATTTTAAAACAGAATTTTGTAGTCATGCATCATATAAT
Source organism: Listronotus oregonensis (assembly GCA_019359885.1). Classification (NCBI taxonomy): domain Eukaryota; kingdom Metazoa; phylum Arthropoda; class Insecta; order Coleoptera; family Curculionidae; genus Listronotus; species Listronotus oregonensis. Next base: position 169,287 of record JAHBCN010000184.1, read on the forward strand.
TCAGAAAAAAATAAATTTAATGATTTGACTCAGCCAAATGAAAACAATATTGGATTTATTTATAGTACAGATAAAAAGAATATCTATAAAAAAATGTATTAAACATTATTTATTGAAGAAGCATTAAAACAAAAATTAAAAAACAATTAAAATTTAAGTTTACTTAAATACCGTTCAAACATTTGCATAAAATTTTCCCTTGAGCATTTCATTACTTCTGTTGCATATTTTGTATATATTTTACAAATCAAGACACAAAACAATCGATGTAATAAAGTAGATAAATTATAAATTACATAGTTATAAAGAACCCCACACAAACCTTATGGGACTTGGCTCCCGGTCAAATTGGCTGAAATTTGGATATGTTGTTTGTTTCGGCATCCTGAACAAAAGTCTTAATGGACACAAAGCTCAATTTTGCTTATTTTGGCTCCTACGGAGCTCCAAAGCTCCACTGATTCACCATTATTGACTACATAAAAGGGTAATCTCTTCGAAAGTTTAGTATTTGCTGCGTTAACAAAAAGTACCCTCTTATGTTTTTGAGGTCGTTGCATTTAAATCCAATGCCAATATGATAATATTGACAGTTGACAGTTAGCTGCCAAACAACAAGCAATAATGAAAATTAATAAAATCCTGATATAAATATAAATTTTTGAGGTTGCTGAGTTTAAAACTAATATTAAAAAAACGATATAGTTAGTTGACAGCTGTCAACTAACTGTCAAAAAGCATGTGACAATCAAAATTGATAAAATCCACGCGGAAATATATGTTTTTGAGGTTGCTGAGTTCAAAACTGATGTCAGAAAGACCATATTGACAATTGATAGCTGTCAATTAACTGTCAAAAAACAAGCAATAATCTAAACTGATAAAACTCACATGGAAATATACGTTTTTGAGGTTGCTGAGTTCAAAACTGGTATTGAAAAATCAATATTGAGAGTTGACAAATGTCAACTGTCAATACCGTCTTTTTGACATCAGTTTTGAACTCAGCAACCTCAAAAACATATATTTCCGCGTGGATTTTATCAATTTTGATCGTCACATGCTGTTTGACAGTTAGTTGACAGCTGTCAACTGTCACTATCGATTTTTTAATATCAGTTTTAAACTCAGCAACCTTAAAAATATATATTTACATGGAAATTTTATCATTTTTTATTATTGCTTGTTGTATGGCAGCTAGTTGACAGCTGTCAACTGTCAGTATAGTTTGTTTAATATCAGTTTTAAACTCAGCAACCTCAAAAATATATATTTACATGAGGATTTTATCAATTTTTATTATTGCTTGTTGTTTGGCAGCTAGTTGACAGCTGTCAACTATCAATATCGTTTTTTTAATATCAGTTTTAAACTCAGCAACCTCAATAATATATATTTACATGGGGATTTTATCATTTTTTGTTATTGCTTGTTGTTTAGCAGCTAGTTAACAGCTGTCAACTGTCAATATCGTTTTTTTAATATCAGTTTTAAACTCAGCAACCTCAAAAATATATATTTACATGAGGATTTTATCAATTTTTATTATTGCTTGTTGTTTGTCAGCTAGTTGACAGCTGTCAACAGAATTAAGGTCTACATTTTGTAAATTATTTTTTCTTTTAGTTTTCTTTTCTAAAAGATCTGTTATACAACTTAATATTTCTATATAATCCTAAGTACTAAAAACTGATTAACACTTGGAAAATGTGGTTCTGTCCAGCTTTACCTCCTCTATAAAATCTCTAGTAATATCCGCTGGAAGAGGTTTTCCGTACTGACAGATAGCTTTTTGAAGGTAGCACAACAATCGTGTTATATGATCGATTTGGTTTAGAAAAATGGGATCGTTCAGCAACCTCAATAATATATATTAACATGAGGATTTTATCAATTTTTATTATTGCTTGTTGTTTGGCAGCTAGTTGACAGCTGTCAACTGTCAATATCGATTTTTTAATATCAGTTTTAAACTCAGCAACCTCAATAATATATATTTACATGAGAATTTTATCAATTTTTATAATTGCTTGTTGTTTGTCAGCTAGTTGACAGCTGTCAACTGTCAATATCGTTTTTTTTAAATCAGTTTTAAACTCAGCAACCTCAATAATGAATATTAACATGAGGATTTTATCAATTTTTATTATTGCTTGTTGTTTGGCAGCTAGTTGACAGCTGTCAACTGTCAATATCGATTTTTTAATATCAGTTTTAAACTCAGCAACCTCAATAATATATATTTACATGAGGATTTTATTAATTTTTATTATTGCTTGTTGTTTGGCAGCTAGTTGACAGCCTGCAACTGTCAATATCATTTTTTTAATATCAGTTTTGAACTCAGCAACCTCAAAAATATATATTTACATGAGGATTTTATCAATATTTAATTATTGCTTGTTGTTGGGCAGCTAGTTGACAGCTAGTTGGCCCCAGAATAGCATTAAATAGGAGGCGCTGGTGTAGCCAGGTGAAGCGAATTAAACGAATGAAAACCAATGACCTTAACCGCAATTTATAAAGTAAAGTTTAAAACACCGAGGATATTGGTTTAGAACGGTTCTTGGGAACACCAGCGCCATCTTAATTTATTGCAATTTGAGGGCCATTTTTGTAACAAAGATGGTGATCCTGGTCATGAGAATCCATCTAAGTCTTGGAGCTTCATAGGAAGGGAAGGGGATCTAAATAAAATACAATACGATAAAAATACACGTAAGTCAGAGAAAATCTTAACTGGACATCGACATGATATTTATTTAACAGAATTAAGGTCTACATTTTGTAAATGATTTTTTCTTTTAGTTTTCTTTTCTAAAAGATCTGTTATACAACTTAATATTTCTATATAATCCCTAAGTACTAAAAACTGATTAACACCTCTGGAAAATGTGGTTCTGTCCAGCTTTACCTCCTCCGGTATAAAATCTCTAGTAATATCCGCTGGAAGAGGTTTTCCGTACTGACAGATAGCTTTTTGAAGGTAGCACAACAATCGTGTTATATGATCGATTTGGTTTAGAAAAATGGGATCGTTCCGGTGAAAATCCATATATACAGCAATTTTTTGCAGAATGGTATAGCTTTGCCTTAAAACCTCTTCAAAGGTTGTTTTTTTATTCAGTAAATTTGCTTTAAACTCATCGACCTTAATATTTTGTAACTTTTGGTGGCCCATTAGTTTGTTTGATAAGGCAAAGTCTTGGTCAAAATATTTCTGAGAATGTTCCTCTTTGTGCACGTTAACGGAGTACATAGCTCGTGCAAGAATATCTGTAAAATATAAATAATACGACCAAATAAACTTTTAAAAAGAAAGATAAAATTAAAGAACTTTTTAAAATATTTTAAGTACATTTTAGGCTTATTCGTGACTTGCACGGTATAGACATTTAACATTGGAATTAAAATCAAGATGCAGATTTGTGTCGGTTAAATACAACCTTTTTTTTAATTCCACATCATATGGGCAAATTTTCATTATTAAATTTAAATAAAAATTAGGTTTGACCTTAGATTTGTGCTTTAAATTCGATAAAAAATTAGGCAAACTGGCTGGCTAAAATGACACCTGTAATCTGTTAAAATTGTAATTTTTCCTAAAATGGTAATTAAAAGTATAATATCTAAGCCAACACTAAAAATATTGCAAGCTGCCATCGTCTCTATTTTAATTATTCACACTTACGGTTTAGACAGTCCTATCTCTGTCCGTTATCAAGTGTAAACTAATCTTATTTTTAAAGCAACTGACTTTATAGAGTATGGGAGAGCATTCACCCGTGACAGCGTTGGGATCGGTCGAACGTGAGATTATTCACCCAGGACGCCAGCATTGGTGCGCTTTATAAGTGATTTCCAAAAAGTGGGTATTTCCATACTTGAATTGTTAAAAGTATTATTGTTTTTCTGATCACCATGGTATCTGACCAAACATGGTCGGCGATCCCTGATTTTGGTGTTTCGTACCCCTGGGTGTGTTCATTCTAATGGGGTTCAAGAACCATCACCAATCGGTTGGTTGGATGCTTTAGTTTCCAAGCCACTGTTGTCTTTGGCTACACACATAGATACATAAGCAGATGTTTCTTCCCTTTGTATTTTAAAATAAATGTGAAAAGTTACAAACGTGTAGTGCTCGACGACTGCGAATTATACCGATTATTTTGGAAAAAAAAAGATTGGTTTTTTGAACATAGCTCCTTCACTTTTAATGATAGAAAGTTGTTTTGAAAATGCTTTAAAGGGTTTTTTAAGAGCTAAAAGGCTATGCGAATTAAATTCCCTTATATCCCCTAGTTTTAAAATGGGGTGAGTTTAAACGGCTCGAATAAGGTGGTGCTTGCTCGTAACTAGAGGCTTTAAACGCCAAATATTTCTTGTACAGAAAATCTATGCGAAGGAAAATCTTTGTAATCAATTTAACAAAATTCGGCATGATGTTTTGTCAGAGCATAATGTTTTTGTGACCAAATATGGATATCCTAAAAAAGGGCCAAAAAAATCACGAAGAAACTACGCTTTTTTTGTTTAGTCCTATTTTGCAACAAGGATATTGCATTTTGCAATTTCATCTTGGAAAAAATAATATTATGAATTTTTTTCCTTTACAATAACGACCACTACTTACAAAGTTTTAAGCAATTAATGTAGAAAAAAATGCATTTTTTCGATTTTTTTTACATTTTTTATATTTAATAGGTAATGTGAGAAAAAGCATATTTTGATTCTTGGTTAATACATTATTCTTGCGGGTTTTTATTAAAAACATACCGGTCACTTCATATATTTAGCCAAAAACAAATAGGGCTTGGTTTATATGTATACCGTCTTTTTCTTCTTCCCTGTGAGCCCTCTAGATTTACTACCGGAGGCAGCACAGCCTCTTGGGCTTTTTGTGCCTCTTATACCAATCCTCCCACTAGTCGTGTTTCTTCTACGAGTCTGTATAACCCCGAGACGATTGATATATTCCTCTGTCTTTTAGTGTATACTTTAGAACCTGGACCAAAGCAGTCCCCGCTTGTATGTTTATTTCGTAAACAACATCTTTTTAGTTCGCATAAAATTAAAACAAGAAATATAATGTATACATGAAAAATACACAAAAAATAATTTACCCAGAAGAGCATTGCTTGTCTGCGTTTCATCAGGTTTTTGGAGCAACCTTCCTAGAATACTTCTGCTTCCGGATATACGTAACATCTGAGCACAAGGTGTTACCCAAAATGGCTGGCATTCGTCATCGTCTTCTACTGGGGCTTGATTGCTAATACAACTTGTACTTGGCTGAGTCGACGTAGTTGGCTTACTCTTTTTCCAGAAATGTTTATTTGTCTTTTTCTCAATTTTGTTTAGATTTGTTGGTATAGCATTTACATATTAATTTTGTTAGTAAATTATATGTCAATGTCATAATTTATTTAGACATTTTGACACAAATAACAATGCAGGTGTCCCAGTAAAGAAACCCTTTTTGTATTAATTAAGAAGTAGGTTGGAATTTTGTGTGTAAGGGTATAAATGATTATAGAGTGTTATGAAATAGTTTAAAATCTTGAAATAAGTAACTCCTCAGATTCTCTAACTCCGCCTTGTTTTGCGGTTTGTTTAAATAACAGCAAAAATAATACCGAGCACAAGATGTTGTAAACAAGACCATATAATTACCGATGGACTTATGGCAATATTGCAATGTTGTTATAAGTCCAACGTGTCTGGTTTAACTAATACTACTTAAATTAATTAATATTTAATAGTTAATGTAGACCCACTACAACCTTGATTCAATATTATAACTATATTTTTGGCGAAAATAACACATAATTATAAGAAATGGTAAATATATATATACCCCTCCATAAAAAAAATTATGGAGGGGTATAATTAATAAAATTTCAATTTAGGCGTTAAACCAATTATAAGCAAAAGAAATCAGTAATTACCACTCCATTTAGGTGGGTGTGGTTATTCCTAAATAAGATGAATTTCGGTGTCAACGTTGATTAATCTGCACTTCTTTGAAGGAGGTTAGTTAAACCAATATTTTTACTACAAATTCCGATTTTCTAAACAATACTTATCCTGACAGATCGCTAGGCATCTAAGAACCCCATTCTTGCCCAGCAAGATCTCCTGGCTTTAACCCAATGGATGTTTTTCAAGACATTTTAGTTTGCACTTATAATTTTCGAATAAGATAAATACGAAAAAAAATTCCAATCCAATACACAATTCTTTACCATATACTCAACAGTACTAAATAGATCCTGCCAAGTAATTAATAAATACTTGAAACTTTGTGGGTAGCTTCTCCGAAAAAACTTCTCTCTACGACTTTTTTCAAACTGCTGTTTTTTAAGTGGACGATTTTAAAACACGTCGTGTTGATTTGCAATAAATGAATAATTTATTAAAACACATATAAGCATATTGGATAAGAAATTCGAAAAACAATTTGTCCGATAAAAATACTGCCTCAATCAGCTTGTCCGACACCCTAAACATGCCGAATTTACGAGATTATGTTTTTACTAAATATATAGTTCGATTTTGTTCAATTCTTTCATAATTATTTATTTAGTCAAACCGTCATAATGTCCGACAAATTAATTGCTATGTTTTTGCAATCCGACAGCCTAAATATGACATTTTGGCGGGATTATATTTTGCAAATAATACAAGTCCAATTTTTAATTTTTTTACTTTAAAATTAAGATTGAAAAATGTTTCTTATCATATCCGATAAATAATTTGCTGCAAAATGCAAAAAAAATCTAAAACTCAAAATTTTTCAAGCGGCTATGGATACATATTTACATATAAAATCAGTAACAAAATTTTATTTGTACATAGATATAAATCAGTTTACATATATAAAAATTAACAAAATATGTGTGGCATAGCTATACTTCCTGCATATTCTCTAAATTTTAATTTTAGGAAACTTATAAATCTCTTATATATAGAAGCCTGCTCGTCAAAAATCTCAAAAAGGTCTCGCCCTTAATTTTTTTGGTTTTTTGGCGCGCTCCAACGTCCCATAAAAAATGATTTCGAAAATAAAGGTATTTAATTATTTAAAAGCGTTTTAGCAAGAGTATTCTTTAGGAATTACCAAAAACTAGTTAAAATATATTTTTTAACTGTTAATTTATGAATGCTATTATTGTTTACCAAGATATCCACTAATAGCTTTAATAATATACCATTTTTTGTTAATAAACAATTTTGGTATAGGCAACTAAATATACTTAAAACAAAAATTTAGATTTGTTGTTATCGTTATGTTATATACACGGCTGGCAAACCAATTTCTTAGGTGCAGAGATTTACAGTGCGTTAAAAGGAGATGTCAATTTAATGGGCAAAGGCTTGAGCGAAATGAAGACAGACAGAAAACGTGTAGTTGCCGATTCCCTTTCTACTGACCCAAGAAGAAGAGGGGAATACCGAGGGCGGACGGTAGTGGAACTAGGCAGTATCATCCGAACCCAGGACGTTAAAGGAGTGGTTGTCAATCGCATTTTTTAAAGATTTTTTACGATATTTTGGTTTTTATGAGGTCCTGTTGAATTTTTATCAGACAGAAGCCTAAAAATAAAATAAAAACTGCTATTCTAAAAAAATTATCCTATTAATAAAAAAAATAACTCAAAAGCAATCTTATTTTATTAAATGATCGATAACATTTTCCGCTGAGTTTTGCTATAACCTAGCCGATTATAAAACTTCATCCTAACATTTGACAATAATGTCAAATATCTTTTTCCCCAACTCAACTAAATGTACAAGCATCTCATGTGGATACCTGTAAATTAGTTAAGTTAATTGGCCCCACAAAAAAAGTCAAGAGGAGTGAAATTCAGTGACTTTGCAGGCCATGGTATGGTACCTCAATCACGAATAAGCCATTTAGAAAAAGTCCTAGTCAGAAATTGCTGAACTGGCCTTGCATTATGAGTAGGAGGGTCATCCTGTTGAAACCATAATTTCCTCCTGCAGCATTTGCAAATATTTTTCCTTATTTCCTTCAATAACAAAAGGTCCTACAATATTGTCGCCCAAATTACCCGCCCAAACATTAACTTTTTGAGCATATTGTGTCCCTTTATATGTTTATTTTCCTGTGACCAATATCTGGCGACTGCAGAATTATGATAGCCATGAAAAAATATATATAATTTATTTATAAACAGAATATTTTTTGGAAATTCGTCATTTTCATCAATTTTTCTTCTTACGGTCTTACAAAATTCCATTTGCCTGATATAATCATTTGGGAAAATTTCTTGAGTAGTTTTCATTTTGTAGAATTTAAACACATGTTTTTTAAACATGTATGTGGATATTCTAAAATTTTGATGCTGGAGCATGGCTCATTTGCTTTGACAAAAGCACATACATTTTCGTCCTTTTGAATCTTTCTTCAGAAATAGGACGGGCTTCTTGGTCCTCGTGAAAGCATTAAACACATTGGTTAATGCACCCGGATTTTTTTAGTCGATTAAATATATTAAAATTGTTTGGCAGGATGGGATCTGTTGGCCAGGGTACTTAAAAGCAAATTGCCCAACAACTTTATTGGCACTTTCAGCTTTGGAATACCATAAAATTATATTAATTTTTTGTTTACGCGAATACTTTTTTAAATAGCAACATATAATTATTTTTAAAGCAAAAGCCTATGTGAAAATGAGCCTAACCGCTCTAGACAGTCATTAAACGTACGGCAAGTGAACGCGACGGGCAGTCTTGCCAACCAGTAAAAATAAAATTATTTATGTTGTTTTGCTTTATAAATTAATAAATACGCATTATTAAAATATTAAAGTGTCTTTTACCATTCTAAAATATTTTTATAATTTTTAAAACATTTCTAAAATTGCTAATAAATATTTTATGAAATGGCAACACTGTCGAAAATAGCTGGACGCTTGTACTGCATTCCCCTGCATGCCTCAGCCAACGAATCGCCGTCGACGTATTGGAAGTGGAATCGAGAAATTGTTGTCGTTCTCTTTTCAATCTGGGGTTATACCATATGTATCCTACTCTATTGCATTAAAATTGACATGCAAGCTTTTGCCTTGCCCATCGTGTATTACAATTCGCTATACTGGTTTGGCATTTGATATACCTAACTAGGTGCACAAGTATTATATTATCCTTTATAAAATTAATAACATCTCCTCCAGATGCATATGTTAAAGAAAAATAACTTTTGCATACATGTAATCGTACTTGATTTTGGCTTAAAATCAATACTTTTAGTAACATAAAATATGTAAAAATAAATAATTCTTGGTAAATTTTTTTTACTATAAAAGAATACTTTTCTTGGGTGCTACACGGAAATTAAAATATGTTTTTGTGTATTAAAACTAGTCTATTTTTAGATCTATCACTGATTGATTTCCTTGGTTAATCCTAAAGATAAACCCCATATATTTATTTACTATTTAACCATTTTTGGTAAAACTTTTCTACTATACAAAAACTTTTCCTGGGTGCTCCACGGAAATTAAAAAATATTTTTTTTATTGAGTTTTTTTCTTTTAGTTTCCTAAACCTAAAACTTTTTTGTTACATTGTTTTGTACAGTGTAAAAATTGAGTTTTCTTTTCCATGGCATGGGGCACTGAATCACTGTGTAAAACAAAAGCATTGCGGTACTATAAAGCCAAAAGAACTGATGTAAAAACGGTAAAATACTCACACAGCTCGTCTCCCCAATGGGGATATCCGATCTTTTTAGGTTTTATTGAATTTTATAGTTGAGCTGTTCTCGGTTTGCCGGAATGGCTGTAAACTCGCTTGTCCAGTAAACAGCTCAAAGCTCTCACTTAGTTGCTTTCGCTAAATTTTTGCAGCAAGCTTTTTTGTTAAATCTAAAGTTACTGGTAAACGGAATATGTACAGAGTGCTATAAATTTAGAAAGCAGTAATAAAATCTCAAAACCTAGTGGCAAAATGTTAAATTGGCTAATTTCGGAAAATTAAAAAAAAAACAGAGTTTTGACATTTTCATTATTTTAGGATTCAGTCCAAAGACGTTTTTAATTAAAATATTAAGTAGAAATATGAGTTAAATTGAAAAAGACCTAAAAAGAAAAGTACCCAAAGCTGTAAAGAAATCAGTACAGTTTTTTTTTGAGGCGCAATTCTTAGGTTTCAAAGTTTATCACGATTCCGACCGGGTGTAAAATGGCCCCCAAATCCAAAAATGAGTTTCCCGCAAATATCTGATAAAATATGCGAATTAGAGTTTTTGTTTAGACAAAAAAATGAAGATTACCTCGAAATCTACAAAAATGGTTCTTACCATTTTTTTCGCAACACTAATATTTTTCGCAAAAACGGCCGTCGAAAAATCTATAACATTCTACACTGGATAGATGTGGTTAGTAGTGAGTCTGCGAGTCACTAGTGTAATAAATTTCCCTGATTTTTAAAAAATTATTGGACTTTATCAAAAGAAAAAATACATTTAGAAACTAGACACTCTAAGCTTTCAAATTATGTACATTAAAAAGCATTTCAATAGATGATGAGTTTTTGATTCGCGTTTATTCTACAGATTTTGTAGAACTACAGAAACGGCTAAAAATGCAGATGGGCAAAACAATTATTTATCAAAACGCAAGAAACATGGTGAAGGAATTTTCTGGGATCATTAAACACTTGCTAAGGTCTCATTATAAAAAAAAATGTTAATAACAAACCATTTTTTCAAAAAATAATGATAAATTAAAGAGATACTCTCAAAATATTGAGAAAAAAAATTGGACTCCTTTTTTTTAATATTCTAGAGAAATCAGAATGGACCCAAACTCATATGCAATGATAGGTACGGGTTTTTTAATTCTGGTAAACTTTGAATGATTGAAAAATGTACATTATTGCCCGAGTAATGGAACAATTCGTCCGCCCGCTTATAAATGAATCCATGAAGATAGCGGCATTCTAGCGGTAGAGCGGCAGCTAAAATGAGGGAACTTTTGGGTTCCGTTATCTCGAAAACTATCGATTTTTCGAAAAAAATTATAAAGACCACTTTTGTAGATTACTTTATTTTTGGCCAAAAAAAAATATCCCAATTTGCTTATTTTGCAGATATTAGCGGGAAACCTATTTTTTGGGCATTGAGGGGCCATTTTCAGCCCTTTCCCACCTGTTAATGTTAATAAACTTTTTTTCGCTCGAAAGCATACCTAAAGACTTAAGATGTGAGCCACAAGAGAAAACTGTACAGATTTATTTACAGCTTTGTCCCTTCATTTACTGGACTACATTTAATTTTGGCGTATTTATTAAAATACCTTCATACTCTTTTAGAGCGCCGTGTCTAGGTTAGTTTTTTAAATTAGATTTCATAAACATGATAAAAACTTCATTATATATCTTATCAGATACATATTGAGCCAAAGCATATCGTCTCACATAAGCAGTACACATGCCCGGATATTTTTTCTCCTAAGAAAACCTGCATAGGTTATTTTCTATCAAGCTCATTCTATTGATGTGCTTATTTGGCGTGCAATATCCGGATACAACATTTATCGCCATTTTTACTGCCTTGCGTATTTAGTGTAGCAAGTTTAAGGTCAAATCGGACTAAAAGCAATAAATTAGAATTATTATGTACGAGTACCTGAAATTTAATCACAATAAATTTGGATTGAAATTCATTCTGACGAAGATCCGCTTCCTTTGGATTTTTTTTTGTAATAGCAAAATGCCGGTTACAGGGCAAAATTTTTTTGTGGATAATAGTATTGGATTTTCTTAAATATATTACCTTTATTTAAGAAAGAGGGTAATGAATAGAATGGCCAAGCAGTTCATATCAGTTTGGACACAGAGAGAAAATCTTTTGCTTGGACTTCCCTGTCTAAGACACTTTATAAGCCCACTGAATTAAGAATGTACCGTCAAAATACTGGAGCAATCAAGGACAAGACCTTAAAAATTTCGGGGGTAGGAAAAAATACACAAGATCGGTCTAGCAGAAGCCGCTGAGTTCCGGATGTGCATGGAGGATAAATCCTCAAGGAACATATTGTGTTTGTGTCCTGCGATGCCGATGGCATGACTTAAATTCGCAATCCTAGGCAATGACACCTTCTTTCCAGGGGAGGTGAAAGTTCTTTCTCCCAACAGGATCATCAGATTTATTAAAAGTCTGGACCTGGTGGAAGAAATATAAAAAGGTGTGAGCCACAATAAACCGATCGGTCGCGGTGGAGGGTGTTAAGCGCCACTAACTTTAAACCTAACCTAACCTAACCTAGTATTATGCACGGCCATGTCAGATTTTGATCATATTTTGATTTTGATTCTAACGAAGAAAGGTGCAAGTGTGGTACATGAGCTCCTTCTCTACCAAGTAACGGCTAGCTTTATCACAGATTTAGTGGTATGCCTTTTTAATACTCAGCACATGCGATATCATATTTTAAACGTAAAACCAACATAGTGCGGGTTTGGTTAAACTGCGTGAATGGGCCTATTTTCATTTAACCAATTCAATTACATATAAGCTCGCAGTAGTTCAATTTTCCCAACCTTGAAACAGTTAAAACTACTATAAAATTTCGTAATGTTATCAAGCAAAATTTGGGTTAAAGTTAATAATTCCATTGTCGCAATTATACCAATTTGTAATGACGTCATTATTGTATATCTTTGTTTAGTATTTTCCAAACAGCAGCGGTGACAACACACTTTAAAAAAAAAATGATGTCCGATGATTATTCATTTAATATTTTTTTGGTATGTGAAATATCGTCACTGTGAATCAAAGACATTGGTGTGTCAACTTAACAAAAGTTATTTTGAAAAATTTAAACGAATGGCGAGAAAAAGATATAATAGATATAATGAACAATGGCAGCTGATAATTTTAAACATCTTGACTTTTTTTAACTAAAAAAGACCACAAGTCCGAAACGGAATTGCACTTTAAATTGAGAATGTAATACAGCGAGCCGCAGATACAACAAAATTGAGCCCAACAACGATCGCAAATATTAAAAAGAATGGGATAAAATCATAACAGGATTACGTTTCGATTATGTTTTCCAAGCAAAAGACCTCAAAACCGAAAATTACAGTATATTTCAAAAAAAATAATTCGAATCACAATTTATTCTATGTACACTAGAAAAAAATATGTAACATTGGCAACAATTAGACTAAGGTTTTAAGAAAGAAATCAAATATTTTGGGTTTCTAACTTAAAAAAATGTATAACGAATTAAATTAAATATACTGTTAAATCATCATTTGTTAATTTCTTAATGAATAAAAAACACAACAGACTATTAATTTCTGAGCGAAATAGTAAATTTTCCAACCTAATATTGATAAACAAAAATATCGTTATTATTATTTTTTCTTACCTGAATGACGTAACTACAAATGAGTATAATTCCATTAGCTTAACGTCTTATTAAAAGTAAAGAAAACTATAATTCATAGTTTTTTTGCAGTTATTTGATAATAAACTAATAAAAAATATGAGGAAATTATTATTTTATTTTAATTTTATCTTTCCTAAATTTATTTCTTAAATAATGATAAAAATAGTTTTAACTTTTAAAACATCTTCTGATACAAGGTTTTTTTGCATTGGTCTTGCGGCTTTATAACGTGTCCATTCTCATGCCCTACTAGTTTTAAAAATAAAAGTAACGAAGATGTGCATTGTACGTATATAACAATAAACATATATCATCGCTTACTGACCGCGCTCTATAAAAAGCAAACGGCTGGACGTAATCTTTCACCAAGGATTTATACGGTTGTACATTGGCGTACTAAATGGACCACACAAGGAAAAAATATTTGTTTAGGAAAGCTTACGTAAAAATGCTCACAGAAATCTCGTTAAAAACGAAGATACAGTTTCTCTTATAGAAAAAGAAAAATTATTAGCAGTATTATCAAATTAATTCAAAAAAGACTTTATTTTTAAGTATCTTTTGAGATTTTGAGCAATATTTAAATGCCAAATAAAACATTTTTTTTTGAATTTCTGTTAATTTTTATTGTAACCTTAGCCCACAAGGTGATTTTTAAATAACGATTTGAGTTTTTAATTTTAGAGTTTCCTGTATAAAAATCCACTTTTTAGTACAAAATTTTCCTTAATGTCCTTAAGTACGTTCCGATATTAAAGATGGTCATACAATGAACAATTCTAAGGAAAACAGTTTAAATAAACCTAGGTCCACAAATGCTTGGTTTGCAAAATATGGGGTGTGACCATTCGCAAAAAAATATATATATTTATTTATTTAGCAAAAACATCTTATCCTAATTTATTCAAACTTGGTACATAATAACAACACTAAGCTCAATATTTTGCAATTATGGGGACCTACCAGTGGCGGTATAATAGAAGTCGGCCAAGGTTTTTTTACGGCATCGATGGTACGCCACTCACTTTTTCAAATTGTGTCAAATTTTTTTAATGTCCCAACTTAAAATACATAAAAAAAACGTCTCTTGTTTTTTTTTTTGATACAACAAGCCGTTTTTGAGCAAACAAGTACAATACATCATATGCGTTTATTTAGAGTGATTAATGTGGGAAGGATTTTTTCTTTGCTTTCACTGGTGAGTCCCACAAATTTCAATAATCTAATCAGAAAAACATTTGAAACAAAAATAAAAGAGTTACAGCACCGGTGACGTATTTGTTAAATTGAATACCCTGTATATATTAATAAATAGAGATTTTCACAAGGAATTCGGTGATATAGGGGTTGCTGGGTTTATTTCCTGCGATTCTGCTGCAATTGTCTAAAAACTGCATAATACTTAAGGATAGTTTCAATTGAAAAAACCTGGCTGCCACAGGTGCTTATTTCTCAAAGTCAAGAAATTTAAAAATACGTTTATTACTTTTTTGAGTAGTTTAAAATTATATTATAGGTATGCTAAAAATGATATGATATATCTATTTCTAAACCAAGCAGCAAAATTATAATAAACGGAAAAAATTAAAATACAATACGAGATAAAATATGGTGGTAATAAGAATACTTATAATAAAAATTTTAAAAATACTAATAATTTAAATGTTCTATTTTGACCCCGTTTTTTTTAAAACATGATCTAAAACCCCCTCCTTAGCCGTTCTAAGCTCGATTTTTTTGAGGTTCTTGGTTAAGGATAAACACTTTTTTTCTCATTTCTTCTGTGTTTGTGTTCCCATTTTGGTAAACGACATTCTTCAAGTGACCAAAATTGTAATATCTGGACTATTAGGTGGCCATCTAATAGTGCCATAACGCCAGTCCACTGATTATCGGCGATTGAGATCCCCAACTTGACGAACAGCATGGGGCGCGCTCCTCTTGTTGCCATTATCTTGCCATACGTTTCAGTGAATTTTTAAAATTCCTTAATATCGTTTTCAAGAAGATTGAGATATCTTTCTCAGTTAAGGATCCCTCATAGAATATTGGCCCGACAATTCTTTTTAAGCACACCTCACCAGACATGAAGAGAAGACCTCCCTTGATTTTTTAATTTTTAAAATTTCCCCCGATTTTTCTTGCCCAGCTGTGCGTAAACTTTCCCCCGATTATGAACGTAGCTTCATTCGTCAAAGAATCTTTTGAGATAGGATAGGTGTTTGATCAATTCCTTAAGAAAAGGTTTGTATCAATTGGCAACCTTTGGATGATTTTAAAAATAATTTAAAATTTAAGACCTCTTTAAAGGGCCCTAGCAACGATAAGTTGCATAAACGGGTATGCGGTAGTAAAGTTACGGGTTTCGGTACTACTTGCAATTAGTGGTTAATTATTAGTTTTTTCATGAAATTGATGATATAAGGTATCTCTAAGATTTCCTTTGCCCTTTTTCTCCTTTTTACATTTTTACCATTAGAATACTAACAAGATCAACATTTTTTGGAACCAACACTATCGAAGATTTTGGTGTTTTGCTATTTATTTCAATAAGGGATATTTTGTTATTTTAATATTCCGTAAAATAAGATAAAACATAATTTGTCCTAATCAACCGGATATTTGGAAAATTTTAATGGTACCTTCATTTTTATTTTTTTAGTTCACGGGTAACGATAAAGAATAAAAACATTTTGGTTTTTTGGGTGAGACTGTCGGCGGATCGTTTTCTATTTAAACAGTGTTGTCAAATGTGGACCAGTTCATTAAATTCAATCTTTCAATAGTGTAACTTTTTCATTTCGTTTTTCGGTTTATTTACAAATATTTACGGATATATGCGGTTTTAAAATTATTTGAAAGTACTTAATAACTTTTGTATAAAGGTTATTGAGTTTTTGTAAATAGATCATTCAAAGTTCGGATTGCTATTGATACAGTGTTTAAAATTTTGGTACAGATAAAATATATAAGAATATTTTAATTACAGTTATTTATTGTTTATCAGCTTAGAAATATATTTCATTTAATTAATAATTAGTAATATTTGTAATAAATATGAGTACCACGGCTGAACAGAAACTTAAAGACTCACTTCTAAGGGAAAGGGAAACTTTGTTTATGATTTACAAAATATGTACGATCTGACAAAAGTTATTGCCCCCCTCAAAAACACAGGGGTAAATTTGAAGCGTTTATCCATCAATGAATTTAACTAGAATTCTTTATTGGGTGATCGAGAAATTTAAAGATATTGGGTTTGAAGTTGGGAAAAAAATTTTTCTCCGGTTCAAAGTACCCCTACTATTATTTAGTTGTGTTGCTTTTTGAGGTAGCAGCAGCAAATTAAAAGCTAATAAGACGGTCCTTCAGAGAATAATACCGTAGATCAAATCGGATATTGCCTTCTTTACCAAAATATAATTACCGGAATTTTCAGGTGAAATTCGTCAATGGAAACCTTCTATCATTATAAAAATTTAATTCATGACAACCTACTTTTAAAAAATACGGAAAAAATTCATTATTTGGTAGGACGTTTACGCTCTGCTTAAGCATTTGTTCGGGGGTAGCACCACGGAGATAATTATGAAATAATTTGGCGGGCCCTTCTTGACAGATCCAAGATAAGAGATATTTGACAATTATCTAGACCAGATTATGAATTTTAAAGTTTCATGCCGAATCCCGAAAATTTAAATTTATTTTTGAAAAGATTTGATGTTGCTGTTTGTGCATTAAAAAAATTAAATTTTCCTGATCTAGGGACTTTATTTTATTTTATCAAGCACGCAATAAATTAGAAAAGGAACAGTTAAGGCATTTGACAGTTTTAATCGGAGCGAAAGAAATTCCACATATAGTGAGCTTATAGGGTTTGTAAAGGAGCAGTCAAAATTATTAAATTTAACATATCGGTGCGCCTTCACCCTCATCGTAATCAAAGTTGTTTTCTGGTCAGGTTAGGGATGATAAAATACAAACCTACTCCTTGTGTTTTCTGTAATAAAATTGGGCATTACTTGGGACGTTGTAAAAAATTTAAGAGGCTTTCTCCATCAAAGAGATATGAAACGTAAAGGATAGTAATTGGTGCTATAACTGTTTATCTCTAATCACGGTGAGTCTTCCTGGACAGGACATTTCGAATTTCAAAAAACATCATATTTTGCTGCATCGGAAAACCTGCTGATAAAGTAAAGTTTTGGGAAAAGGGATGAATCGATTTCTACAAAATACAATCGGATGAACCACAATCACTTTGCTCTAAGGTTTGGGAAAAAATGCAAAGTACAATGCAATAAAACGTTTTTTATCCACGTAGTTGTTCATGTATTAAATAGTCCTATTTTAAATGGAACCGCAAGATTTATTTTAACACCCCGGTAGTCAAGTAAATCTATTAACGGTGAAATGTTGAAAAAAACTTGGATTCCCGATTTCCAAGGCCTATTCGTCGGGGAAAAGGCTTAGGGCAAAATTATCAAGTAGGAAAGGTAAAACGGACTTAGTGATCGGTTCTCGACATAATATCAAAAACACTTATAATTTTAAAATTTCTTTTAGAGAAAATCACTGATAAATTTCCTAAGGTGCTATTAATACGGACGTTCTTTGGGGATGGAAAAATATACCGTTAGCGGATAGTAGATTTCGAACCGGGCGAAATAGACGGTATTATGGGAGCGGAGTTTTTCCCCTTTTTATTTTCGGAAAAGGCGGTTAACAAATGGTGGGTCACCGATCGCTATGGAAACTGCTTTCGGTACGTAATAATGGGTCAAGTACCTCGGGGGAAAGCGGCAGCGCAATTAACATTTTTACTCAAGAAACGGGCCATCTATTGAGGAACTATTATAAAATTTTTTTTGAAATTGGGGCAAGTTAAAAAGCGACCAGAAAGTAGTCAGGGGGAATTAGAATGTGATAAAATATTTTTAAAACATATTCGCGGGATAAAGTCCCCGGGACGATTTAGTGTTGCTCTACCATTTAAATACGATCCGGTTAATTTGGGAAATTCGATGAAAAATGCTCAGCGTCGGTTATTATCATTGGAGAAACGGTTGGATAAGTTCAAATTTTCGAGTAATATAATAATGCCATTAAGGATTTTATTAATAAAAGTCATAAACTCTTACAAAATAATGCGACTCATGACTTAGCTTCCTTTTCCCACGCGTTTTTAAACCCCGGACAGTACTAGTACTCCTCTTCGAGTTTTTTGGATGCAAGTGCCCCCTCAGATTCACATGTGTCATTAAATGATATTTTGTATAACGTCCAAAATTACAAGCGGATATTTGCACGCTTTTGTTAAACTTTCGGTTTTTAAAAATTTCAATAACAGCAGATATTCGGCAAATGTATCGGCAAATAAATATTGTAAAGGAACATTGGCCTTTTCAGCGTTTATTGTGGCGCTTTAGTCAAGAAAAGGTGGATATTTTAGGGTGACTGTAGTAGCCCCGGGGTAAAATCGTCTCATATTTGGGGTTGCGCGTTATTCAGCAATTGTAAATGAGGAAAAGGAAAAATATCCTTTAGCTGCTAGTTTTATAAATAGAGATATTTATGGATGATTTGGTTTCTAGTATCAGTCTGATGATACAGCTTATCAATTATATCAAAAGTCAGTTCAACTTTTTAAAACGGGAGCCTTTGAATTAACCAAATTTAAAATAATTCTCAAAACTTATTAAATAAAATTCCGGTTAACCAACGGCCAAAGGGTAATTTTTAAAAAGGACACAAAATTTTGCATGCAATGGGATCCTGATCTAGATATTCTTCGATTTAGATTGGATACTCCAGGCAAAACATGTACAAAGCGGTCGATTCTTTCCGCGGTCGCACGGGTTTTTACGATCCTATCGGACTTATATCACCTTTTATTTTCTTTTTAAAATAACTAAAGAACTATGAAAACTAAAATGGATGGGATCAAACCTCCCAGAATATTATACGGATTTGGGAAAATGTTTCCCCTTAGAATGGAATGAGTTATATAATTTCATGCCACGGCATTTGGGTGTTTAGAAAAAACAATTAAAATTTTTGGGATGCGTGTAGCCAAAACGGCTGGCCGTGGTGTATTCCCCAAGGTGTTTACAGAATGTGACGGTCGGTGGTTAGATTAATCTGTGCAAAGTCATGTCTCCATTTAAATTAGTAACTATTCCCCGGCTGGAATTATGTGCGGCAGTTCTTTTATCGAATTTAGTTAAGCATATTATAAATGCATTTGCTGATAGGGCAGTTGTTGCAAGGGTGTATGGGTTTTTAGATTCAACTACAGTGTTGAATTGGCTTAATTCACCGTTTGTTAAAGATATTTTTGAGCAAATCGGTGAGCCAGATTAAGGAAAATATACCGGATGCCCATTGCGATATATTGAAGGAATTGGTAATCCGGCAGATTGTTTGTCTAGGGCCTTACACCAAGACAGTTAGTTAATCATCCCTTTGGGCATCGGGTCTGAGGGATGAAATTGTCAGAACAGGATTTTCAAACAAATAAATACAAGTGCCAGTAAAAAGGTTAAATGGAAATTCGGATTTTGCCGAAGAGGTATTTGTTATGACAGATAAAGAAATCAGTCATCCTTTTTAAAGGTTGGAAAATTTCCCTCTTAAAAAATTTTGGATTACTGTTTAGTGCCAAAATTTATTCCAAAGAAAATAAATGGGGGGGAATATTTGAATGGCCGAAAAACTACTCACGGGAAAAAAAATTTTGACAAACATAAAATTTATTATCAAAAGGGGGAAAGCCTCAAACTGGTTAAAACCTTTTTTGCGGCGGCTGTTGCGGGTAGGTGGTCGCTTACAAATTCATCGTTTTCCCTTTTTTCCAAAAACACAATTCTTTTGCCGGCTAAGGATACGTTAGTGGCCAGATTATAGTTCAACACAAATTAATTTACATTCCCCTCCCCAGGTCTTTTCCCCAAGACAAAGTATTGGTTTTTGGTGGTAAGTATAATTCGTAATAGAGTGCATAAATGTAACCCATGTTTCCGATAAACCGATAAATTTGACGCCACGATGGCCGATTCCTGCTCAAGAGTTTCACAAACTAAGCCTTTTTACACGGTGAAATTATTTGGGCCTTTAGTATAACTTTAGGTAAAACGGGCGCACAAGTTCATAAGGCATATGGCTGCCTATTTGTATGTAAGTGTTAAAGCCATTCATTTAGAACTAGTTAGTTCTCTGTCAACACATTTTTGCAGGCTTTTTTAAAGATTTTTATCACGACCCCGTCCGTGTCCGTCTTACTGGACCAAGGCACCAATTTTAGGGGCGAAAAAACGGTTTTAGGAAATTAATGACTTGCCCAGTTCAAAAAGGGGCCCTTTTCTTTTTTCCCGGGAGTTGGCGGTTGATGGAGGGAATGGCAATTTAACACCCCCTTTCCGGACCACATCAGGGTGGGCTTATGGGAAAGCAATTTTAAAAAACGAAAAAAAATCATCTTTATGGGAATTTGGTGAACATTTTGTTAACTTATGACGGGCTCTCTGCTTACTCAGATTGAAGCATTTTTAAAAACTCTGGGCCCTTTTATGTCGACTATCGGCAGACAGTTCAGCTCCGGGTACTTACTCCTGCTCATTTCTTGACTTTCATGCCACTTAAAAGTTTCCCAACTGAGGATCTCTCGAGCATCTCAAGGGGTTTGGATCGGTTCCAGTTGATAGATAGAAGGGGCAGGATTTCTGGAAACGTTGGCGTATGGAGTATTTGACAAGTTTGCAGGTAAGAAAGGGAGGGAAAAACTCTTCATCGGTTGGGTTGGACAAAAGTAATTTTAAAAGTGAAAATTTCCTCCCCTTTATTGGCCTTTAGCCATTGAAAAAGTTCACCCGGGAAAGGACGAGTCATTCGGAACGTGACAGTAAAAACAAGAAAGGATTTTCCCCTCAACGGTAAAAATATGTCTTTACCGTCTCAATATAGTTCTGGTTGCGTGGTACACATAGAATTTTATTTTTATAATTTATTTTTTTAATTTGATTTCTAGTTTTGTTTGTGGGTGTTTAATGAGATAAAATATTCTGACCGGTTTTTGGTTGTTTTCTCGTTTTATATATTAATTAGTCTTTCAATCTTAAACTGAAAAACAATGTTTCAGGGTGGGGTATGTTTGATCAAATTCCTTAAGAAAAGGTTTGTATCAATTGCACCGCGCTTTGAGATGATTTTTTTAAAAAAATTTAAAATTTAAAAACCCCTATTGAAACGGTCTAGCAACGATAAGTTATCCGTTGCGTGTAAAAGTTACGGGTTTCGGTACTACTTGCATTAGTGGTTAATTATTAGTGTCTTTCATGAAATTGATGATATAAGGTATCTCCCAAGATTTCCTTTGTCCTTTTCTCCCTTTTTACAGTTTACCATTAGAATACCTAACAAGATCAACATTTTTGGAACCAACACTATCGAAGATTTTGGAATTTGTATTTATTTCAATAAGGTATTTTTGTTATTTTAATTTCCGTAAATGAGATAAAACAGTAGGATTGCTATCTTGTTCATGGATTAAAATTTGGGAAACAAATTGAAAGCGAAGTTCCTTTTGTTTACGTGTTAAATGCTGCACCGGAAGAAGGCTAAATAAAAATTAATTTTATTTTCTAAAGAGGTAAGTGATAAAAAATAGAGAACATTATTCTTTGTTATAGCTTGTGGTTCATGGTGTATTTACAATGAAAATATGGTCAACAAACCTACAAAAAGTATATCAAGTTGTCCTGCTAATGCCGGGAAAGATGCTCTATAGTTTCATTAGGTTTATTTGGTTGGGTTCTTGTTAATTTTTTTATTATTTTAGGACAGACTACAAAGGCTTAAAGCTTAAGTATTAATGTGCCGTGGGAATTATAGATAAAGCACGAGCAGTTAATTAACCCCACACTTAAAGGTTTTGGGGTTTATCTTAAATTACCGCATAACTTAGTTACTGTATTTTTTTTTGTTTCTAGAAACCACGCGCAAATGCGTTAAACCTAAATGGTATTTCAAAAATAAAAAACGGATATTTTTAATTTTAAGTTAAAAAAAAATTAAAAGAGTCAAATATTTTTACAAATATACATTAAATTTGCACGTATATTTTTCATGATAAATATATTTATATTCTGTTACAAAACACACGCCTATGTTTATATTACGAACTTGAAATGTCCAGTAAAGCTTATATTACGGTCCAAAGTTATATGTATTAGAGTTTTAGTATTTTGACAACGATCTATAGATACTTGCCACTTGTTATTGCGGATATTCGCCTTCTTATATTACCTTTTAAAACTAGAGATATCATAAGCTGCTCGTATTTTTTAACGTTCAGTTTTACTCGAGTTATAAATTATATATTTTTGCGACTTTTTAACTTTTTTTTTTAACATATAAGGCATCTAACAAGGTAACATATTTGATACAATGGCAATAAGCACTGAGTCTTTATAATTAAAAACAAACAACCATATGCTATCAAGGAATTAATGCTACTATAATTTTTTGGGTAGTTTTTTACAAGTAATAAAGAAATCTTGCATGCTGCGCCGGGCTACTATAATTATGACCAGGTCGCGTATTCCCTTTCCCGCGTTGAGTATGTGGCAAGTGAATACGGATTCGTAGGTTATTTCTATACCACAAAACCATGTCGATTTCACGTCTACTAAGCACGGATTTGGAAAAAGTAGACAGACGTATTAGCTGAAAACTTGAATAGAATATTGTAAGCTATTTGCAGAATATATTTATATATTTACGGAGTATTGCAGAAATGCGTGACAGGTTAAAGTTATATATTTTTAAATGAAACACCCTGTATATTGAAATTTTTTTTGAACCTTCAAAAAAATTTGAATATTTCTTGAATACCATGTCCCATATCTCAATGTTATTTTTTTCCCGAAATATTCGATTTTAACAAAGCAGCTACTTTCAAAAATAAATATTCTAGATTTTATTTTCTTATGTGGCCGTGATTAGGCGGTTATGACGAAACAACAGTTTTTTATTACTTACGGTTACCGATTTAGTAAATAATTATATTTAGTTAATGAAACATGAAATTTTTTATTTATTAAAATAATTAATAGCGTTAAATTGGCACAAAGGAAACTCCCGAATTAATCCCCGGGATGCACGTTCCAAAAAAAAAACATTTTATCGAACCTATGAAAATTTTAACAAACATCCAGTGTAGCGACAAATTATCAAGCCCGTGGAACATATGATAATGTTATTGAAAATTTGGATTTATTGTGAAGACTTTGGTAGAAATGACTTTTGTTATTAAGGGGAGGTAATGACTTCCCGATCAACAAATACCCCAAAATAAGAAACATCTGGAATAAACTTAAATTATGTATGAATACAAATTTCATTTTTGTCTACAATGGTTTTGTCAACATTAAAAATATCAGTAAGATTTATATGTTTAATGATAGGCTTGGGAATTTTTAAATAAGGTAAATTGTGTGAGGGGTCTTTCCTTTTATTAATATAATGAATGAGTGGGGTAGTAAACTTAAAAACTATGTGATAGAGTCTATTCCCAAGTGAAGTGAGTCTCAATGTTAGTGTCTATAGGCCTCTCATATATGTCCCATTGTAAGTCGTCCGACGATCCACATCTAAAATGTGCCATTTTAGTTGTGAAGGGAAATACCTCTGACAAAGAGGATTCTGCTTTGTTGCCTGACACTGTTCGGGCCCCCAACCCGCCAGTTAATAGTGAAGAGAGTGTTTTTAGATTAGGCAAATCCAATTCATCCCCTTTATTAAGGAATGTACAATCATTACGCAGTAGTTCAAAGGGAGTATTTTATATTTTAATTCTGGAAGTACCTGGCACATTTGATGAAATAAATTCTCTAGTAATAAAGAGTAACCCTTGGATTGCATGTTTCTGAGACTCACTTGACTGATGATATCAATGAGTGAAGTAAACATAGATGGTTTTAGATATTAGACAAGATAGCTGTAGTAGGCATACTGGAGGTACAGATGTATTTAGAAAATATTTAATTGTTTTAAAAATAAAGAAATTTGAATTAAAAAATTACTTTTTAATGTATTAGTTAGGGAAAGAAAAAATTATCATAGTTTGTATTTATATTCGCCTAGCAGTAGTGATGACAGTTTTTAAATTTTTTGAACAATTTTGATGAATATCTGTGATAATAATGTCCGAAAATTGTGGGAGATTTTAATATTAATTGGTTGGGTGATTTTATATATACAAATAGATTAAAATATACAAATGACTTGCTTTAAATCAATGTGTTACTGGTTTTACTAGAGAAACAATTCATGGTGGTTCAATTATAGATCTTGTTTTTTTTGAAAAAAGTAAATATAAAACAGTGTGAGTTCTTAAAACCCCCAGGATTAGTGACCAAAATTGTTAAATAGATATAGATATTTTTATAACCAGAAGATTTCTCCCATTTTTTTTGAAACCCGTGGTAAAAGTTAATTATACATTTATCAAGGAACGGCTATCATTAATGCATTGGGATTACCATATAAGGGATATTAATGAAAGTTTACACATTTTTTACTTCAATTTTAAGGGTTTTGGGTGAAGTTGCCCCAAAAAAATCAGGATTTTACCGAGATATAAAGATGGTGGAATGAAAGGGTTGAAAGGGCTGTTTTTGATAGAGATCAAAGTTACAAGCAGTTTATGCAACATAAAAGTGAGGAAAACAAACCTTTATAAAAAAATAGAAACAAAGGGGGTAAAAACGATACGTAATGAAAGATTTTTTGAAAGCAGAATAGATAATTACGTAATGAAAAGAGTTTTTTTGAAAGCAGAATAGATAATTGTAAAATAATTCTACTGAAATGTGGAGGACTAAAAATAAAAAAAAAACTATTTAAATGAAATAGAATTTAATAATAATATTTGGGAACTGAATAAATTACCTGATTTACTTAATAAGTATTACTTTTGAAAGTGTAGCCGATATTGTTGATAATATAGATAAAGGACACTGATTCCAAACTCTGTCAACCCTACATAATAAAAAAACTAATTTTAACAAATTTTTCAACTTCTTAGCAGAAACTCTTAAAATTATCTTTTCTCTTCCAAAAAAGAAGTAGTCCGTGAAACCCATGTTGAATTTTTAAAGAATGTGTATGATAGTATTGAGGACCCTTTGCTAAACTTAATAAACTCTTCTTTAAAAGGAAAGGGCGAGGTACCCTCGGCGCTTAAGGAAACTGTTGTCCCTGTTCCCAAAAATATAATGCAATTTTGGGCACAGACTTCCGTCCTGTAAACTTTTACCAGCTATGAAAGCTCTATAGAAATATGTATATGACAATTTTTTAGAGCATGTGGCAACAAACAGCTTAATAAATGATTTTCAATCGGGTTTAGAAAAAAACATTACTGTGAAACTATGATTCACAGTGTTGATGAGGGAAGTGTTGTTTGGATGAGGGTGGGAACGTTGGCGGTTTTTCTAGATTTAAAAGAGTTTTTGAACATAGACCGAGAAATTTTAATTTCAAAATTACAAAATGGGATTGGGGGGTACTGTATTAAAATGGTTTATAAGTTATTTGGATAACCGAAAACAAAGTAAGGTTGAATGGTGAGTTATCAAATGAAATTGATAATAGTCATGGAGTACCTCAGGAAGTATATTAGGACCATTACTGTTTTTTTTTTATATAAATGACATTGTGGATGTGCGGATGATGTTAGCATTCACCTCTTTGCTGATGATACACTAATTTATGTACCAATTAAAAATCCAGAGCAGTGTTATTAAAATAAACAATGTTCTTCAAAAAATATATAAATATACTTGTGAAAATTCATTGAAGGTGAATGCTGAAAAGAGTAAATGTATGATAATAGGAAATGAAAGGATGTATGGTAAAATTTGTAAATGGTAATTATAATGTGCATATAAAGGGTTCTAGTATTAAGTGTAAAAAAAATAAGTATTTAGGAGTGATAATAGATAAAAAATTTAAAGTTTAAAGAACATGCTAATTATATAATATCTAAATTAAGTTATAGTATTAATTATCTTTCTAGGTGTGCTCCATATTTATCCATGTGGTAAAAATAACTATTTATAATACGTTGGTTCTTTCCCCATTTAACTTCTTTTCTACCATCTTGTATCTGTTGAACCAAAATGAATTATCTAGAATTCAAAAATTGAAAAAATCGAGCCATGAGATTGATTTTATCATGCCCAAAAGCACTCCAATCAGATTCATGCTAGACTGTTTTAAATGGTTACCTGTTAGGCTGTATTTCGAATACCTCACACTAGTTTTTTTTTTTAAAATTAACATTGGTCAGGCTCCCCCATATTTGGTCAATAAGCTGGTTCGCACCAGGGAAGTACATCGTTATAACACAAGAAGGCAAAATGATTTCTTTGTTCTTCCAAAAAATAAAAAAATGGGAGAAAATTCAGTTTTCCACAGGGGTCTGATAAGATTTAATGATTTACCGCATGAAATCAAATCTTCGAAGTCTGTTGATGTTTTTAAAAGAAAATTAAAATTGTATTTCTTGGAGGGTTAAAATTATGATCCGTATAAGTTTTTATTAGTTTGGTGACTTTTATATTTTTTTTCTTTTTTTCTATAAGTTGATGTTTGTTTTGTAATTGTTGTTTTATTTATATTTTTTTGTTGTTTTTTTGACTATATTTTTAATTTTATTGTTTGGACAGGGGTTTTTTCAGATTTTAATTTGTATAATTTTAAGGACTGTACCTTTTGGGAAATTTTTAATTAGAACTTTGTGCTAAATAAAAAATTTAATAAAAGAGAACAATGGAAAAAGATGAAAACAGTGATTTAAAATACTACTAAAAGTTGGGAAAAACCAAACATTTATATAAGAAAAATATCAAAAGTTTAAAAAAAAAGAGCTTGATAATTCAAAAAATACCTCTTATGGGGGGATTAAAATACTCTTGACCAAACAGGGTTTTTAAACCTTTTAAAAAATTTAAAACTGAGATACCGAGAAAGAAGGGGAGAATTTTGCCCCAACTATGTTAGGAAAAATCTATTTGAATAATAGTTACTTGAATGTATTTTGGACTGACCCCGTCATCATTTGCAACTGGTAGTTATCATATATGATAAACAGAAAAAATCCAGACACTGGGCCACAGTAAATTCAACTGCTATGAAATTTAAATTTAAGGTCGCCAAACTGTCAATGTATGGTGTGCTATTTTAAAATAACACAATAATAGGTCCCCATTTCTTTAACGATTCTTTAAAATAGTTATTTAAAATTTCTCCAGCAAGAACTGGAAGACTTTTTTTATGAGCTTCTGTTCGAAGAAGAGAGAAATATCGTCTTCAACAAATTTTCTTAACCAAAAGGGTTTAATAAATGGATTGGGAGGGATGCACCAATAAAATGGCTACCTAACAGCCCTGACTTGACGCCGATGAAAACAGTAACATTTAAAAACTTTTGGGGGCAAACCTTAAAAGAAGATTATAGCCAATATCACTGCCGCAGTAGAAAAGTTACGAAGAACTTATATCAAATGTATTGAAAAAAAGGAGGCCCAGCTGAGCAATTTGGTTTTAAAAACGACATGTTTTCTTTTTATCGTTTTTAAGATATTAAATTGTTTTCGATTTTTTCTCACTCTAAAATAAGATCATTGATATTTTTTTTATCGAAAAAAAGTTTGGTTTTCTTTAGCTTTAGTAGTATATTTAAATGACTATTTTCATCTCTTTCCACTGTTAAGCTATTATTTGTTTTAAATAATTGTTTGCAAAATTAATGGTTTTCCCTTTCTGAATAAATCCTTTTTATCAAAAAAATAAATTTTTTTAAAAAAAAATTCAATTATTTACTAAATCTGTAACTGTCAGTAATAAACAAAGCTTTGTTTCCTCAGACCCCTAATGCGAATATTTCCCAAAACTATTATATTTAGATATATATATATATATATATATATATATATATATATATATATATATATATATATATATATATATATATATATATATATATATATATATATAAACAAACTGTTTTTCCTCGCGACCGCCTAATTTACGGCCACCTAATTTCTAAAATTTAGAATATTTACTTTTAAAATTTGGCTGCTTTGTTAAAATGCGAATTTTTCCCGAAAACTATTACATTTAGATATAGGACATTTATTTAAAAAATATTCAAATTTTTAAAGATTCTAAACAATTGAGTATAAATTGTTCCATAAAAATATGTATAACTTTAACTTGTCACGCATTTCCGCAATCCCTTATATATATATATATATATATATATATATATATATATATATATATATATATATATATATATATATATATATATATATATATATATATATATATATATATATATATATATATATATATATATATATATATATATATATATATATATATATATATATATATATATATATATATATATATATATATAACTTATTTAGTCCGCCTGTTTACTTGGATTTGGATCATGTTTAATAGGGAGTCTTCTCAAATAACTTTTGATATTTTAAACACTATTTGTGTTGAAAATATCACCCCCCCTTCGTTTCCCGGACACGAGCAGAATATGTGTTCTGGTGTCCCCGTCTCCTGGAAAGTATAAGGAGCAGACGATTAGATCCGTCATGCCCTCCTCTCCCGGTCTAGTAACAAGGAGTGTTCGTCCTAGTTTTATGCCGAAAACCAGCAACTCTAGCGCATGTTCCAGAAGATCCTACTGGGCCCAACGACGACAACGACGTGCGACAGCGGTGGGACTTTGGCTAGTTGGTCAGCAATTGTATTGCCTTTCACTCCCTTAAGTCCTGGAACCCACATTAGAGGAACTCTGTTGTTTGTGACCAGTTGATGAAGATATTGTCGGCATACGTAGGCAATCCATCAGCCAAAGTAGCATGAAGCTTGGAAGGTGGTGGAAGACTTTGATCAGAGCTTTAGTTTAAATACTTTCTAATATTCTGAGGTGACCAGTCAGGTTTCCTGGCTACAACATTTAAACATTAAAATATAGGTGAAGCAGTGGACATTAAACACAGTAGTTGATTAAATTCTGTCTTAAAATTAATAGATTCGAATAAACTAAACAAGTTGTACTTATCCCAAAACCGTGCTTAGCAGACGTAAGATCGACATGGTTTTGAACTGTAGGAATAAGTCATAAATCCGTGTTGAATTTGCGACATTCTTGGTTTCCTACTCGAAACGGAAACGGGAATACGCGACCCAGTCACTAAGGTTTCTTGGTAACTAAAAATGTAAATTGTGGATGTATTGTTAATAGTGTAAAAGCCAGTAAACAGCTGATAACACATAATTTAACAAAGCCTCAAATTTCCTTAGTTAGTCCGTTATACTTACCGTCCATAAGATGGAGGTTAGTTAAGCGGGTGGTTTAGTGTCTATAACACCTATAATAGGTGCTAAAATTTGGCAAACCAAAAATGTCTTTTAAGAAAGCTGCCGTTTTAATATGTCAAAATATACCAGATTCTCATAGCAGTATGAACTACTGATATCTTTTTTTCTGTAACTAAATAAAGTTATTAGTTGTTCAAGTATTTCCTGTCGAATTTAATTTGACATGAGCATAGGGTTCGAGAGTGAAGTGGAGTGATTAAAGAAGGAGACGGAACTGTCCTTCAAGTGAGGGGGTTGTAAGAAAGGGCAAGCAGTTAATTAAAGGGAAGAGTAATTAGTGAATGGTGGTTTTTTCGGAAATCAGCGGAAAATAAAGTTAATATTTAATCTTATTGATGGGAAAGAGAGTCGCAAATTAATACCGGGTGTCTTCAAAACGGTAAATGACTTCCAAATTTAATTTTAACTTTTCTAGCTGTCTGGTTATTAAAAATATTCTTAATCGTGTCGTAACGTAAATGGATTCGCGTTTCATGGACTCCGTGAGACATTTCGATTTCAAAAGACAATCAACTAAATTTCTTGCTGATTTGAAACAAATTTTTTCCAATTTTTCTAAGTAAGATTTGTAACTTTTTTCACAAATTTTTTGTAAAAGTGTGCTTTGATCAATTTGTGAACAGATACTGTTGTCTTTAGATAACGGGTTATGTTTTAACCTCTTGACAATTAATAAGGGCGATTCTGGTGAAAGAGTGGATCAAGGACTTTTTCTTTCTTCTCTGATTTTAAAGTGGATAACATTTTAAATTAATTATTTGTCAAAGGAATAAATTTTAAGTTTAAAAATAGTTAATACGCCCTATTTTTTATCTTTGTGACAGCTCACGAAGGATTTTTCATATACATATATATTATATTAAAATTTTCATATACATATATGCCCTAAGTACCAGGTACCATGGTGCCGGGGTTTTTCCCATGTTTAACCCATCTTTTCCCCAGTTCCGTCAAGCTTAAAAAACTGAAAAAAAGCAAATATTGAAATTCACAGCACCTTTTTGGCAAAACGGTAGTGCCCACGGACGGTATTTTAATAAACCCACCCAAATATTCTCCCCGGCGGGGAAACGACCCCGGGTCGCCGGCACGGCACAAAAACCCGACCACTACGCACCAAACGAATAATTTGGGTTCGAAACTGTAAATAAATTGTAAATAAACTTTGTATATTTAATCAATTCGTAGTGTCTCATTAAGAAATCGTCAATACACAGAGCATTCAAACCTTAATTCGCACCTACTGGGTTTCAGTTCTGATTTGGCCGCTAACAGAGTATATCTGCGACTGCTTGTGGTGCTAAGGCGTAAAAAATTACGTTTCTCGTATATTTGCTTTACAAAAATATTTTGTGTGTTATTGGATTTTATAGGGCTTTCAGAATCTATACTCTGGGAACAGGACCAAAGCGGTATATCTTATCCAGTTCCCAATAAAGATTTTTGGTTAAATGTTGACCACTTTAAAAATATTTCTGTTTGAAAGATGTACTACTTATTAGTCTAATATTTTGGGTTTTGGATTAAAATTAGCCTTGGCTGCGTTTTTATTAGGTTCTTTTTTGTGCCAAAATAAATTAAATGCAGTGAGGCTTTCGTTTAATTTTTTTTGGACTGGATAGATCTTACAAATATTATTTAGGAATTATGTTTTATGCTTACTGTGTTTTTTTTATTAAATTTATCCTTAATAAGAAAAAAAATCTTTTACATAAACAGAACATATACATATCCTTTTAGAACATAAGAATTATGGGTGAATTAATGCTTTCAATGATATTCCTTTACATTAAAGCCCTTCCCATTCTTTTCAGGTTTGTCAACAAAACCACAATTTACGCCCAAACATTCGGCGGGATAATCGAATAACCCGAACGTAAACGCGCCCGTATCGCAAATTAGAGTAAGGATTCGTGGTTTAATTAGTTCTACGGGATCGCCGAATTTCCACTTCCTGGTTTATAGACTAGTTCCGCCAGCCTGCAGTTATACCTAGCTAGATTTGCTTTTGCCTGTTCGAAGTGCCATTGTAATAATGGTGTAAGAGCCAGTGACACAAATGTAAGTCATTACGTCCCGGCTAATTTACTATTAGTGGAGATCGGGATGAGAAGTAACATGTGGAATATTAAAAATGTCTTTTAATGATATCAACATTTATACGCGCACCTGCTGTATATTAGTTATACCATTTTTTAGATCACAATTTTATTACATACTGGCCCTTTTGCTGTTTAAACTGGTTTTTAAATTCTGTTTTTTTAATTTAGTAAAATTTTAAAAACACATTTTAGGCATAAATAATAAATAAACTATATTTAACCGAAGGAATAATAAAGAAAGACTGAAAGTAAGTAACTTTGGTTAAATTGCAATAGATACGCCCATCGTTTATAATTAAGACCCTGTTTAAAGCCCTTTATGTACCAAATTCGGTTTGATTTGCTTATAGTCTTTTAAAATATTTTTTTTACATTTGTCCTGTTAACACAGGCTCATGACTCACACAATTTAATAGAATATGACTCATATAAACAAGTACCTGGTAACACAGGCGTATGACTCACACAATTTAATAGAATATGACTCACATAAACCAGTTTTGTGCTAACTTTGGTTTAATTTGAATCTGCAATAATATACAGGGTTGTGATGTAATAACGGATAAATTCAATAAAAGGGAAGGTAGGTATTTCTTTTTTGAAAAAATCCTAGACACGTCGATTTTATTTTTGGATAGGGCATATTTTGACATGAAATGTATATATTCAGGGTGTCGCAAAAAAGTTTTACAGCAAAAATATTTTTTTCCTAAATGGAACTCGCTGTATAGTTTTGCATTTTCGAATCTCCGGAAAATTTTGGACATGTTTTGTATATAATGTCATATACCTATCTTTAACTGTTCACGAAATTATTATGTTTAAATAATAATTATAACACTTTATTTTAACATAAATTAATTAATTACATTTCACATTTTTAAAATTTATTTTATTAAATGCAGGAAGGGCTGCCATTAACAGCTCTTCAGTACCCCACGCGATCGATAATTTCTTGTTCTACATTTTTAACTGTGTCTGAAGAAATATTCCTTATTGCATTACGAATGCTATCTTTGAGGATATCAAGCGTGTGTGGCTTATCTTTGTATACTTTATTTTTGACATAACCCCAAAGAAAGTAGTTCAATGGATTAAGGTCGGGTGATTTAGGTGGCCACTCTGAGTCTCAGTTAAACGCATTGTAATTATTTTCAATTAAAAATACAGTTGAAACTTTTAAATAATTAACATTTATTTAAAGTCTATGTCAAATATTCACAAACAGAGGTGTATAGGTAATTGAAATGTAATTAATCAATTTATGTTGCAATAAAGTGTTATAATTATGATTTAAACGTAATTATTTCGTGAGCAGTTAAAGATACGTATATGATAGTATACATAAAACATGTCCAGAATTTTCCGGAGAATCCGAAAATGCAAAAATATACATGGGGTTCTATTTAAGAAA
Organism: Listronotus oregonensis; assembly: GCA_019359885.1. Lineage (NCBI taxonomy): Eukaryota > Metazoa > Arthropoda > Insecta > Coleoptera > Curculionidae > Listronotus > Listronotus oregonensis. The sequence goes on from JAHBCN010000184.1 coordinate 202,703, forward strand.
AAAATATTTTTCCTGTCAAACTTTCTTGCGACACCCTGTATATCTACATTTGATGTCAAAATATGCCCGATCCAAAATAAAATCGACGTGTCAGAGATTTTTTTGAAAAAGAAATACCTCTCCTTTTATTGAGTTTACCCGTTACTAAATCACAACCCTGTATATTAAATCCCAAGTGCTAATACAAAAGAATACAAATGGGTAACTTAGGTTAAATTACATAAATGTAGGGCAAATTGCGATTAATCTTACAATAAACTTAGGAGCGTATGTTAATTTTTTCAGATTATTCGAAAGTATTAAAAAATAATAATATAGGTATAACGCCTGGTAATTTTATAAAAGTTTGTCGTTTTTTAGGACTAAACAACACAGGATTTAGAAAACCATTCTTTATCATTTAAAATAGTGATTTTTTTTACCTTATGTGGACTATTTTAATTCTCAATAGTTAATTAATTCGTTTAGTAAATATATTTTGAGGAGTATGAAAAAAAGCCCGTAGGTGACAAAGAAATCTTGCAGACCATCTCAATCACGGATAGTCTGTTAGAGGTGAATTGTAGTGACAGTTGGTGCGTGGAGAAATGCGTTTTGTTGGTGGAGGTCGATTTTTGGTACAGTTAGAAGTTGGTAAAGTGTTGGATACAAGAAAGTCGATAGGTTTCTTGATAAAATTGCTAAGCGAGTAATTAACCTCACAAATTTCACCTGCTCTGCATTAAATTTTAGTTTAAGTAGATCACATACAATAGTTAGCACAAACACTAAAATTGCAAAAAAATGTCTGCGGTGAGAATTTAAAATAATTCTAGCTGGATATACATGTAGAAATTTCAAAAAAACTTTTTATGTGTACTTTTTTAAAAAAGTTTTTTACTAAAAGGAATAAGTAATTTTTTTGCTCAAATACGCTATTATTATTTTTTTAATTTTATAATAAGATCAAATTTACTATTTGTCATAAATAAACAAACCAAAAGGGCCGGAAAGACAGTTTAAAATTATTTTCTAGTGAAAATTGCGTCTTTCTGTTATATTTATATAGCCATCGATTTTGTATTTATTTACAATAATATTGCAAAACGTTATTAATTAAGTTAAACTTAAGTGCTGCCGTATGTGGTAATAAAATAAGCTTGTGGCTCTAAATAACTTATGAATAATAAATTTAAGTTATCTTTTTAATTTAATTACCTAAGTATTGGTTATTTAATACTGGTGATTAAATGACTTGTTTTATAATCACCATTTCAAAACTCTTGTAAATTGTTTATTTTGGTGCCGCAAAGTGATTTGGTGAAGATTCTCTAAAGGCATTTAATGCACATTAGATTTTTAAATCTCATAAGGTCAAAATGGTTGATATATGATATTATGTCATTTGCAAAGAAAAAATTGCATTTCTCATCCCTCGTCGAGAGACAAAAGATTCTTGTCGCTCACCTTTCGAAGTCTCTCGTCCGGGGTTTTTAATTGGAATTAAAAATAGCGTGAATATGCATAGTTGGAGAGTAGATCAAAAAATATATGTAACAAGAAATAATATTTATAACTTTAGTTAAAAAGATTATTTTTAATTATATAGGCTTATTTTTTTCCTTTATTCTGCTTTAAAATCCTGGCCAAGAGACCTCGACAGAAGCGCACGGGGGCGAAAGATGAGAATTTCTCGTCTCTAGACGACAGACGAGAAACTTCGACAAAATTCTCTTCGAAATTATTAAATAACCGTTCATCATTTTCAGTTGCGTTTTACACTAACAGAAAAAGGTAAACATGTGAATTTACAAAAATTAAAAGATCTGGTACAAGGAATTAGTGGTAGGTGTGGTATTTGTTGGTATTACACATTACGGTATTACAATACACTGACCAAGTATTTAACAATGTTTATACAATTAAGTTTTACACAAGGATTTTAGAGTTTAAACATAACAACCTTTTTTCATAATGCCCTCTCTTATTATATTTTATCCTAACTTATTTAGATAGATGATTTCATAAAAAGAGCAGTTTTATTAAAAAAAACAAAGACATTTTTTAAAGCATTTGTAACATAGTATATAGCAAGTAGGCTTTGTTTATTAGGTACCCTTTTACAGGTAAATTTTACCCACAATAATTACAGAATCGATGAATTAATTCAATAACTACAAATTGGTACGTTTGATATTGACAAACATAGAATATGTTACAGAATATCTATGTCATACCTTGATTAAACAATTATTACATATGTGATCTGTTGATGTTTGCAAGATATTACGTTGAGGAGAGAAACTGATAATTTTAAGGGTTAATCTGTATTCTCTGGTAAATTGGTAATATAATGTATTATGAAATTTACGTGAATACGAGTAAAGTATTTTACCAAATCTAACAACATTTAAAATTAAAACTTTCCATTTGTTTCAATATTATAATTAACGCCGAATAATGGATTGGTTCGTGTAGTTAATTTGTTTAATGCTACATATTTTTTAATAAAACTTACCGTGTACTTTCTTTAAAGTCAAACTTCAACCCTCTAAGCAGATTTAATATTCATTATTTAATTACTTTCATGTGTTTTTTTAAATCTTTTAGGAGAGCAATAAAGGCTTGTTTAACACCTTAATGTATTGTCATTTTAGGATGTTAAAATATTTTAAAATATTTTGTAGGCTTAAAACGTTCGAATTTTGGTGTTGAAATAATGCAGTCTTTACCAAAATAATTTAAAAGAGCTAAATCATTTTAATAGCGTATAAAATATATTAGTATATCATAAAAGACTCCATTAACCTATTTTTTAAAGAACACGAAAAAAAACTAAACCTACGAAGACTAGTATAGTGGCTTTGCAAGCTTCGTTGAACGGACAAGATTGCCAATAAGAAAGAAAAAAATCTCACCAAGATATTCGAGCTATTCTTTTCTCCGTGAAACAACAAAGCTAAAGGTCTGAGAAAAGTAATTTGTCTCAATTTTCCACAAAGTTACTGTGGGTAAATCTGGGTGTTTATAGTTTAATTTAAGTTTTTTAAAAGTTTTTGTTTCTCCGCCTTTATTTTAATAAAATAGTTTTGTATCATGTTAAAAGTTGCTAATTAAATATTATTAGAGAACTAAAAATAAAAATTAATTAGGAACATTAATTATACCACCAAGGGATTTTAAAAACTACCACAAAAGACAAACATAAAGAAATATCTCATATTGTTTCTTACCTCTACAGAAGAAAAAAGTGGGACGACTCCATGGTCTTGAGCAAATATGGTGAGCCAATAGTGATTTTTTGTTTCGATGTCCAAAATGGCTGTTGTTTTAATAGTTCCTGAAACCAAAAAAAGTATGTATAATAAATTTAAATACAATTTCCTATTAACACTTTACAGATATGAAAAACATCCTAAGAATTTTAGATTTAGTGCCAGTACTGAGTTCTTGGAAGTGTGACCATCTATAATAACTAATATATGTCGATTAGGAAGAAAATTAAAGTGCTAAAAATAAATAAAAGTGTAAGTAAAATTAGGTTCCGGCAATTGCTTCATCCATTAAACTTATGGAGAATTTTTGTTTTATGTTTAAAGAACAGTCCCCCTTTTTCTTACAAAAATATTATGCAAAAACAATTAAACCAAACTTAACGAAATTAAACGTAATCTTTATAGTTGTATAATTTCTTTTAGGAAAATGGGCACTTCAGAAATATTAATGATCGAAGCAAAAATCAGAAAATGCACTTTTCTCTTAGTGTTTGTTTATTGCTTTTTTGCAACAAGAGTAATGCATTTTTTCAATTTTTAACTAATTCGATCTTGTAGAAAATTTAATAAAGAAACTGTGTTCTTATTAAATTGTGGAAAATATTTTTTGTTGAAGCTATACCGATAAAGATGGTAATTTGCTTATTGTTAATTATAAAGTTCTATGCTGTTTAGAATTTACAAGTCTCGACAAGGTCTCAAAGGCAAATTAAAGGTGTATGTTGGCTTGCGTAAACTTGCAGAAGCAAGATCGACCTGTTTGAACACAATCAAAGGGTTTACGGTAATGCAGATTTATGCTGGCAAGTCGCGCAAGGTTCCAAAACGCAAGCGTGTGAACGGTGTTTGCTTCGGCTTGCTGAGCTTTCGCCGATCCGCAGGTGTCGGTTTTAATACAAATCAAAGTTTCGCAAGCCTGGAAAACTTCTACTCAATAAAATCTAATTGTCTTCTCATTTGAGCCATATATTAAATTTTTACTTTATTTACCAAAATCAAGATTAATATTTCAAAAACTATCCGAGCTTTAATAAAATTATCCAAGGCAGTTCGACTTCCTCTGACAATCAATTAATGCAATAGTGGTTTAAATCCCGAATATTTCGAGGATATTGTTGCATACAGCGATATCTCTTAGATGGCTCAATGTTCTAAAGCTTATTATAAAGGGTATTAAAAAATTAGATTAACAATGAAATTGAGAATACTACCAAAAAATTTTTTTTTTTTTTAACGAAAACTCCTAAATTTTTAATTTTAATGTTATTTGACAATAAAAATAAAAGCAAGTTTATATAAAGTTAAGGGTGGTCTATTCCGAAAATTTTAACTTTTTGATATATTGCCAGTTTAGTATTTTTATATTGCGATTCAATAATACTTAAAGTTCGCCATAATGACAATAAAAAACAATTGCTAAACAAATTTCACCGTTATAGCAAACTAAGAGTAAAATTTCCTAGCCAAATGAAATATAACTAAACTTTTCAATTAGCAATAGCATCAAATAATAATTATTTTATCCCCCATTTGACGGTAATTGTAAATACATTAAGCTTGCTTCAAATTATTTTAAAGGATGACACTTATAGTCCAGGAAACGAACCATTTCTTCAAAAGGCGTAGAATAACTTGAAATTTTGATAGTGGGTAGGAAATAGCCGAAAGATCAAAATCTATATCATGCCGAAGGGCGGTGAAATTTTTTAAAATATTTTTACCACAGGAATCGATAGAAACATAATTTTTAAGCAAAAATTTATAAATTTTTGTTTTTGTAAAATGCATACTTTTCGAGTTATTCGCGATCAAAAGTTGGAGTGTTTCGTCGATAAAATCAATGTTTTTAATCGGTTTTTTGCAAATAACTTAAAAAGTATGCGCTTTATCAAAAAAAAACTGTAAATAACAAAATTGTAGCTTAAAAAAAAATAAATAAAATTTTTTTTTGTAATTGTTGTGGAATCAATACAAACCAAGTTGTGGTTTGTTAAATACTAGCAAACCACAAGCATTTAACAAACCACAACTCGGTTTTTTACTATTTTTTGCATTGTAATATTGTAAGGGGTGGATTTTGGATGATTAAAAAATTACAAAATTAAGCTAGTAATACTTTCGAGCAGTCACATTTTTTTAATTACAACACTGTGACAATATGTTAGTTTTTCTAGGGTAAACATTTTTTTTATTAAATTATAATAAGGGTTGATTTTCAAGGGTTGAAATATATTTTTAATAATGTTTTAAAGAATTAAATACCTATTTTAAAATTTATATGAGCCTAATTTTATGTGACTGAAGCTTTAATATGAAGCTGTTGAAGGTTTTTGCAATAAGGGGTAGTTTTCACCCCTAAAAAATAAAAAGCGACCTTTAGTATAATAAAGATTTTAAAAAGAAGGGTAACTTAGCTTAATCCCAAATTTTTATGCAAAACACTATGATAATAAATATATATAAAATATATATATATATATATATATATATATATATATATATATATATATATATATATATATATATATATATATATATATATATATATATATATATATTTTTTAAATCATAATAGGGGTTGAAAAAAAAACTACTTTTTCAATTTATTTAAGTCAAATTTTACTCAACTTAAGCTTTAATGTATAGTTTTATAGGTTTTAGCAATATAGGGTAGTGTTCACCCCTAAAAAATAAAGAGCGCCCATCGGCAAAATATAGGTTTTGAACAAAAATTAAAATCGGCAATCTTCATTTACAAAACTCAAAACTGAACAAGAGGCTGCAACTCGTACCAGCTTTCGTGTGGCTCTTGAAATTGCAAAACGTGGAAAACCATTCACCGATGGAGAAATGATCAAAGAATGCAAGTTAAGCTAAATCCCAAATTTTCATACAAATCTATGCATTTTGAAAAAATTGCCAGGTTTTGCACTTTTTTTACCTTCGTCTTTTGGACTATTATAGACTCAACCTAAAATATTGATAACTGACATATCACTGGATATTACGTATTAAATAATTATAAAACAAGATTTAGCATCGCCAACAATTTGTTTTAAATTAGTGACTTTGCTTATGGAAAAAACGATAAAATTGAATAATATTTAATGTGTAGCAATAATAAATTTTTCAAACAAATTTTAGCAGTTTAATATGACACAGCAATGACGGTTAAATTGATATAAATCGATGCTTTTATGTATTCGGGGCGATGAAAATTTATTTAAAATAATAAAGAGTGACGGTCGGGTGACAACATAATAAAATAGAGTCATAAACCAAAAATATAGTTTCAATTTATGCACCGGAAACCAGTTATTATATAATTTGGTAAAATTGTTTTAAATGTACTAATTTTTATTTTGTTGTAAAAGTTCCTATTTAAATTATTGTACACCACTTTGGTCCTATAAATTTAAATATAAATTCATGTATTTAAAAAATATAATGCAGATTATTAGATAAGTTCTTATATTAAAAATAAAAACTAAAAAGGATTAAATGGAATGATACATAAACAAAAAAGCATTACTATTAAAGATAAAAAATTGAGTACATAATATAAACCAACACAATTTTATGGTTAAATATATCTATATCAAGAAGTGTAATTTAAAGTCTTTAATGATTAAATAGTTTCCCTCTGGCTGTGGGGGTGCAAAAAAACATATTTTTGAGTTTACTTTTTCAACGACAAAACCAACTTTATTTTTGCTAAGGTAGGTACATGCGATTATGTCTCTTAAATTTGGTTTTTATTACTTTCATGCATACAGTAATTTATCAGTATACAGACATAGTCCTGAGAAAATCTTATTTTTTATTAAAAGTTATTTTTTAGGTTTCGCTACGTGGTAAATTGTATATTCTTTATTATTCTTTTTTGGTTAATAAAAATTTTTTGCGAAATCTTATAAGACAATTTTTAATGATGTGGCAATGTATTAGGCTATTATGTTGTTGTAGTTGACTAGTTATATCAAAATAAGTCTTATTGATTATTTTACCAATATATCGCTAATCATCATTCACTAGTAATACTAAAAATTCTACCTAAAACTAGATCTATATCTTGAGGTTCATAATATTAATATTCTTTATAATAAAATAATATAGTCTAGGAAGAATCGGCGCATGGGTACCGAAATTATTCCACCTCAATTTTTTTATACGATCCTCTTTAAATTGTTCTACTGATGATATAAATGCATGTTGCCATGGGGCAACCTGGTGCCATATTGTTTAAACCGAAATTGTTTAAACAATTGCAAGGAATTGTTATTTTCCAACTGAACTATTTAAAAAATCTTTTATCCTTTTTTGATTGTTTTTACCCGCTCACAGTAAAATAAAGCTTATAACTTTTGTAAAACTGATTTCAGGAAAAAATTTATAAAAACAAATTGTAGATAATTTAATAGATAATAATATTGCTTTCTTTAACAATTTTGATAAAGCTGATAGTTTTTAAGATAAATGATAAATAATGATTCCGGAACACAGAGAGGTCGATGCAGCGTATTCGTCAGAGAGACGGCGATACTTAAAGGTATGGGACGCATACTCCTGAGCGCCCGCAATAAACCATTAAACAATAGATATAAACAAGTATTTTTTATTATGTTCTTTTATAAAAAGAATAAAAATAAATATATTTTTTATTTTATTATTTTTTTAAATATATTTTTCATGGGTTAAAAAAACCCAAATTTAAGATTTTTTAAACATTTAAGAATTCATATCTCCAAAAATATTACCTTTATCGTAAAAGTCCTAGGACTACTTTTATTTGTATTTTAATAAAGCATAAAAGAATTTTCAGGTTGAAAAATAACAACTCCTTGCAATTGTTTAAACAATTTCGGTTTAAACAAATTTGGTTTAAACAAAATGGCGCCAGGTTGCCTCATGGCAACTCCATTTATATCATTAGTAGGTTAATTTAAAGAGGATCGTATAAAAAAATTAAGGTGGAATAGTTTTCGGTACTCATGCGCCGATTTCTCCTAGACCAGGGGTTTCCAAGTTCCGAGGGCTAAAACCATATTATCATTGTTGCCGGTGGTAAAAAGTGAAATAGTCCACTGATGAAAAAAGTCCGAAAAAGTAACAACTTTTAAAAAAAGGGTGCAAATCGGACTAAAGTCCGCAAAACGGCAACACTGCATATTATTACAGTTAGTAAGAATAACCCGTTGGTTCGAGAAAGTTCTGGTGTCTTCCCCACTTCGGCGTAATTGGAATATATAAGAAGGCTAGTGGCGCAACCACAAGTCAGTTCCTATACACTGTTGTTAAATAAAATATTGCATACCTCCTTAAAACGTGTTTGTGCGTGTTTAGTTTAAACATCTTTATAACAGTATTTTGATTTGAATTGTTGTTTTTGTGTGTGAATTAGTAGTATGGAAAAGAAGCGAAAAATTGATAGTGAATGCAGAAAATTCAAAGTAGTGGAACATTCAGTATTTCGTAATTGAGTCCAGTAACAAGGCGCTATGTTTGATTTGCAATGAAAGCATAGCCGTTCTCAAAGAATATAACATTAAACGTCATTATGAAACAAAAATTTTCAAAATTACTCAAAATATACAGGAAGTTTGCGGACAGAAAATTGAAGCTTGAGGGGGGATTAAAATCCCGCAATTTCATTTAAAAAAACCCAAAAATGAACAAAGGCTGCAACTCTCCAGCTTTTTGTCTCTTTAAATTTAAAAATGGAAAACCCTTCACCGAGGAAAATGATCAAAGAATGTAATTCGGCCCCAAAAATTCCCCGAAAAAGGAAATTTATTAAAAACTGTCAGTATGTCAGCAAACACTGGTCGAAGTGAAAAAATCCTGAAAATAACCTCTCCTGTTCACAAAAAAGGGTTTTGAGTGGTTTTTTTTTTTGGGGGGAGTCCGGATGGTCGGGGACGTCGGTGTTATTTATATTCGAGGGAGATAAAAGCAGAAGCACGGAACTTTTGTATGTTTTATTCATGAAACTATGGAAGATATTTTAAAAAAGGGTTTAAATGGCCAAATAAAAAACCTTTTATGGGAAACTTAAATTTTCGTGGCTGTTTTTTTTGGACACTTATTTTTTGGGGAAAACCTTCCCAAAATGAATCAAAAAAGGTTTTTGAAATTAACTGATGAGCATCTTAAGTTTTTTTAATTTAAAATAAAATTATAAAAATCAACTTTTTTGTCGGGAAAAATCAAATTCTTTTAAAATTTTTAAAAAAAAAAATTTCAAGTCATTATGTTTTTAAAGTTAGTGATTATTTAAAAGAAAAATTTGTTTATTCTTTCAATAAATTTGTTAATTTTTATAACTGAAGTAAAATTTTCTGATATTAACCATGTTTTCTCATTACAATTCTGGTTTCTTTATCCCAAATTATCAAAAAAAATAAAATAAGTCAAAAATTTTGATTTCGGGGTTGATGACCAATAATGTGATTCATATTAATAATTATTCAACATAATTAGAAATTTATAAAATAAATTTAATTTTATAAAAAAATTTTTTCCCCTAAAAAATTTTAAGTTGAAACTTCCGGGGACAAAATCGCCCCCGGGTTGGGCCCCCCCCATATTTGGAAAAATTGTCCAGAAATAAAATTTTAGTTATTTTTTTAAATAAATTTTAGAAATTCAAGGCCCAATTAAATTTTTTTTTTGTATAAAATGTTAGTTGGTTCATTTCAATAATTTGTTAGGTATTATTACTGAAGTTAAAATTTTTGCATATATAATGTTTTACTCATTACAATTTTTGTTTCTTTATCCCAAATTATCACAAAAAAAACAATAAGCCTACAAAATGTTATGAGTTGGAGTTAGCCCATGACCATATCAATGTGATGTCATATTAATAATTATTCAAATAAAATTGAATACTTATAAACTAAAAATTTCTTAAAAATTTTTGTTCTCAAAAAGGATTTTTCAAAAGGCTCCCCGCGGCCCAAAAAATCTGCCCGGGGGCCGGATGTGGCCCTCGGGCCGAGTTTGGAACCCCTAGACCAATAAAAATTTTGTTATTTTTGTTAAGTAATAGGTTATTAAAATTTGCCCCAGGACTTATACATTTTCTTATTTTTCAACATTTTTATTTCTTTCCCCAAATTTTGTGCAGATACCGCCACTAAACTGTAATTAGCATACTGTGTTATTCTGACAGCTTTAAAAGTATTAAAGTAATTACCGACACATATAATTACATATGTAATTAATGGCATGTAACAAAGAAGTAGTTTCTAAGAATCTCCAATGTTAATACCATGTCTCTTTGAGAGACTAATTAAAGTTTTTACAGATATTATACTTTTAGTTCATGCAACGCACCTAAAAACTGGAAAATTAAAGTAATATTTTACAACTTTTAAAACTTGAAAGTATATATTATATACCTCTAAAATATTTTTTAAAAAAAAATCTATTTAATTCGGGGAAAATTAAAAAAGATTAAAAAATAACGTACTGGAAGAATTTTATAATATTTAATATAATTTAGTTACAGGGCCGAGAAAGGGCTATTAAAGTACAAGACTGGATGTTCAGGACGGGGGACGACATTTCCGGCCTGTATCTCAACGTTTTATTTCATACTGTTTTATTTTTTTTTGATAAGTAAATTGAAGTGTAAATATTCGTATAATAAAAGGTGTCAGTATTGTCAAAATAAGTCAATAGTAGAATATGTACCTGCCCCTGTAAAGATTTAAAAAAATTTTAAACGGAGAAACCCGTTAACGTTTAAAAAATTTATTGTAATTTTCATAATTAAATTGTTCAGAATTAACCCTGTGTTAGAAAAATACTAAAATTTCTTTTCAGTCCGGTATTATTTATTGAGATGTATCATTTCCCGGACTAAAATGAAAAAGTGATGTTTAAGGTACAGAAAAAAATAAAGGATATATTAAATATTAACTTTACAAAAACAGTATCTTTAAAAAAATAATGGTTTTAAAAAATGCAAATTCTATTTACGGGTGTCAAAGACAAATTTCTTAAAAATGGACCAAAATCTTAAATTCAAGAAATTTTTTTTTTAAAAACCCAAAAGTTCTGACAATAAAACATTACCTAGCGACATAAATCAACGATATATTTTTATTAAAACCCATAAAGTTTAAAAATTTAGTAAAATTTTTTAAAATTCTTAGTTACTAGGGTTTTTTCCATCATTTTTTTTTATTTTTTTTTTTTTTTTAACAATATCAAATCTAAAAAAAAACAATAAATATTTAAAAAAATATATAACTTTCTTGTTAAGGCTCTAAATGCGAAAAAAACCCGCAAAACCCTGAAATGCGCATTTGGGTGGTTTTCGTCTTCGCGGTAGCACTTTGGGTTGGTTTTTTATTCGATCTCAGGTTTTTGAACATTGGGGGTTAAAAGCCATTATAATTTGCGCAGAATCTGGTGCAAATATAAACTTTGCAGCTGTGATTGGCAGGTAGTATAGAGCCGGTATTAGATCTATAATTTAACAAAATCCTTTTTTAAAAAATATTAAAAAATAAAAAACACCGATAAATTTTAAAAGTTTTTACATATTAATAATGGTATAATAATTTAAAATTTTAAATAAAATCTGTATAAGTGTGTCCCTTGGGGGGGAAGAGGGGATTTGAAACCAAATAAAAAATCGGTTAAAAGGGGAAAGTTTTGGAAATTATGTTTAAAAAAGCTTAAATTTTATTTAGGTTTTTAGAAATTTTAAAAAACCTAAAACAGGATTTTAAAAAACCCCCCTGTTTTTTTTTAAAATAAAATTTTCAAATTGTAAAAAATTTAAAAACAACTTTTTTTAAATATAAAAATTTTTATTTTCATTTTCGCTTTTTGAATATATAATTTATTTTCATCCCTTTTATTTTTTTCAGAAATAGTGCTTTTTTTCTATTTAACAAATTAAAACATTTATTTGGGTTTATAACCTTATTTTTTCAAAATAAAAATTTTTTCTAGTTGGCCTTGATTTCCCGGGAAAGTCATTTTTTTAAAACAATAAAATTTTAATTGGCAAAAAAAAAGTAAAAGAAATTTTACAAAATGGGTTTGGAAATAGCTTGTTAACCCTGTTACTAAAACTACAGGGAAAAGTTAATTGAAAAAATTTTAAAACAAACCAAAGAAAATGGAAACTAAGACCCATAAAAGAAGATGTAAAAAAGACTTAAAATTTTAAAATTTCCCTTTCCACAAAAATTAAGATATTTTGAAAATCCTCTTACCTATAAAAATTTTACTTGGATGGAAATTTTTTCAAAATCCCTGCTGAAGAGGCATTTTTTAAAAGTTTTAACTGAGCATCTGTTTCGATTTTTTTAAGTACTTTTAGCTCGTGGTTTTTTTAAAACTTCCGAATTAACAAAAATTTAAACCTTTTTTAAAAATATTTGTAAGGATTGCCCTTTTAGGAAAATTTCAAAAACCTTTCCCAAAAAAATTAAAATTTTCTTTGCTAATAGCTGAGGGAAATTGGGTTTAAAATGAGAAAAATTTTTTTTTAAAAAAAAATGAGGGTTATAAACTCCTCTTAACATGTTTTTTTAAATCTAAAAACAATATTTGGGGCCACAAAAACCCCCTATCGCCATTGAAAAAATAAAGTTGATATGATTCTAAAAACCCCAAAACCCTTTAAAAATTTTTTTTTTTCCCTTTTAAAAAAATCTTTGTTTTTTAAATTTAAAATTTTCCCTTATAAAAAAATATGGCGTTTTCGAAAATGCATGTTTTGGTTTTTTCAAAATTTCTCAAAAACCTAAATAGATAAAACCATGTAGTAAACGGAATTACTTACTTACATTTTTGTCCAAAAGTTTCCCCATTTAACCGATGTTGTATCTTCGTGGTTTCCAAGACCCCAATACATTCCCCACCAATTTGGGACACACTGTATGTGCCTTACAGTTTTTCCCAAACATATCCTTGCCCCAGTTTATTAGGATTTTGGCCATATCCTCAGGGAATTTCGCCTGTGTGTGTCGCCGTAATCTCCAAGTAAAAAATCAAATTATCCTCCCTCACATCCATCTCTTTTTTTGAACCTAAAAAAGCAATTTTTTCCAGGTACAGCAAATCATATTCGTTGAAATTTGAAAAAAGACTATTCAGTATATAGCCAAAAGGCAAGGATAATTCTATTTTCAAATCTCTTTTGCTGCCAGAAAATATGTCTGTCAATATTTGCAATAATACAGAGAGTATGGGTTTAAATAAATGGTAACATTTAAATCCTAAAGGAAGATAATAGATATACTATTTAATTCATTTTTTTTAAATTGTAAATAGTTCCTGGGTAAATTTTTATTTAAAAATCTAGGTTGGATGAAAAAAATTTAAACATATATTATATGTTGTTCGTTTTATTTTTGAGAGCAAATTAAAATATATACTCTTAAATGCTACAGGTCATTTACTTTAAGCACAAAAATCTTTATTATATTAAAATAGTTCATTTGCTAAAAAAAAATCGAACTGGGGGACTAAAACCCGACGACCAAAGTAGATGGCACATTTATTTTATACAAGCCTTTTTAGGCTTTCCCGAAAATAGAAGATAAGAGAAAATAAAATTAATAAGAAAATTAAAAAGGGTGGAAATTTTACAGTATAAACTTCCTAATAAAATCAACTTTACATTATAATATCAATTATAAACAACATTGAAAAAAAGAATTTTAAACTTTGAAATAATAAGACGATACTAATAAAAATATTTTGTTTAAATATATTAACAATTTTTTTAATAAATTATCGTAAATATTATATATTTTTTTATGATTAAACAAACCACTTTTAAAATATTGCAACAAATCTATTTTTGTAAATTTATATTACCTTTATTTTTTTATATTTGTCCTTGTTATTCTGATTTGGCATTTAGCAAAATAAAAACAATATTGAATGAGGGGTTTTTTATTGTAAAAAAATAGTAAAGCATGATATAAGTATTTGTTTTAAAAAAAAAAAAGAAAAAAAGTAACTAAAACTTTTTTTTTTGATAACCAATAATAAAAATCCCAATATACTTTTTAAAATAATTTATTATCTAGATAAAAAATTTTTAAAAAAAAAAATACATAATTATTTTTGAGATTAAAACATATTCAATGCGGCCCTTTCCCCTAGATTAGGAAGAAATTTAAGCAATTCAGGAATTTGGGGGCAACGGAAATGAATATTTGTACGAATTGGAAAAGTAAAAAGCCTTTTTTTCCCTTTTTTTAGTTTTCCTCATTCCGCTAAATAAACAACTCCGGGGGAAAATTAAAAAAAGCTCATAAAAAAGAATTTTAATGGTATTTACAGTTTAAAAAGGGGGAACCAATTAAAAAACATAGTTACAATTAAAAAATATATTATATTTTATTTTAACTTGAATAATTTAAATGATTAAAATTTTTTAAAAAAAACTTTTCCCCAAAAATTTTAAAAAAATTTTTTAAAAATAAAACTAGAAAAAAAAAAAAAAGGTAAAATTTTTTTTTTAAAAAACCATGCAAATAAGATTTTTTTTAAGGATTATAAAATTAAAAAAGGGGAAAATTTTTTTTTTAAACTCCTAAAAAAAATTTTAAAAAAAAAAATAAAAATTGGAAAACTATTTAATAAAAAAAAAATTGGGGTTAGGGTTTTAATTATAAATAAATTTTTTTATAACCAACTTAAATCCAAAGGGAAAAACTGTCAAATAATGACAAACACATTTGCTTATTAAAATTTTTTTATGTTAATTGAATAAATGACCCGTCCAGGAAAAAAAGCCGTACTCTTTTGTTCCGTTATTTTTTTTGTTTTTAGTAGATTGTTTTTTTAAAATTTACGAAAAAAAGATTTTTTTAATTTTAAAAAAAATTTTATTTCCTTTAAAAAATTTTTTCCGATTAAATTTTATAAAAAGGTTTTGGGGTTTTTTTGGGTTTCAAAACAATTTTTAAAAGAATATATTATTTGCTGGTAAAAGCTCCTACCTTTGAAAAAGTTTTAAAAAATTTCGTCGGGGAAAAAAAATAACAATAAAATTTTTTTATTTTCTATTTTTTTTTTTTAAAAAACTAAAAAAAATCCAGGTTAGTGTGTTAAGGTTTGTTAAGTAACCGGCATTATAATATGTTAATGTATAAAACAAGTAATCATAGTAAAAACTAAAAATTTAAAATTTTCTACTTGGAAGGGCTATTGTTTTACTTAATTTTTTTTAATTTTTTTTTTTTTAACTAATTCCCTAATATTTTTTTTTTTAATTTAATTTTTAAATTTCCCATTCCAAGCTTTTATTATTTTAAAATTATAGGGTAAAAAACCCCCTATTTAATCTGCATATTACAAAGTACAATATAATAAAAACAAACAGTGTTTTCACAGGTGGTTTATTTTGGGGCATTTTCGTAAATTCTAAACTTGCCTTTAGTCATAATTTTACGTGGTTTGCATTTGAAAAGATTTATGAAGAAAATGGCGCAAAATCAGAAACTTGTTTGTATATTGTAAAATGCTTAAAGTAGAAACAAATAATGACGTGATAAGAATCTGGGTAAACATTGACTAAATAAATAATCGTTTACAGTGTAACCAGCAAAACCGCATCATGTGGAATATTTTATTAATAGTTTTATTTAAAATTTAACTTTGGCATTAATTTTTGCTTTGACTAAAATAAAAATTAACCAAAAAAGTAGTGGTCGTGTAAATTTTATTATCTGTCAAATCTTATTTTTTTTCCAAAAAAAAACTTCAAAGGTGGGTTTTTTTTAAAAATCGAAAGAGGTTATTAGAAAAAGTTTTTTAAATATAAATTTTAGCTTATATCCAAAATTTCCGATGCATTAGATTATTCTGCTTTTTTGTGTACATTTTTTGTAAACTGTTACAACGCTTTATTCTAGACGTATTTTCTTTGAAGTGGCGCCATATCAAATGTGTATTTTTCTACAAAATCCAAATTGGGCTATTAAAGTTTGGTCGCAAGTGATGCAAAAAATATATATTTAAAACTTGATTGTGTCTTAAAAGTAATGGACTTTAATAGTAAGAAAATAGTTTAACAAAAGACTCGAATTTTCTATTGTTTTGGATATAACTTAATATTGCTTTCATCTCCATAATGATTATAAAAAAAATAAGTGTGGGTTGCACGAAGTTGGTCATTTATGTTTCTGGTCAGATTTAGTGTACAAAATTTTGTTAGAAGTGTACGTGTGTTGTGTGTTAAGTGCAGTTTTTGGGAAAGCTAACCAAAAAAGATACTGTGTTCAGAAATAATCGTTTAAATTTTACAAAAAGTGTTATTTTACAATGTCTAATAACTACTCACTGCCACACACTAATAGTTATGGTGGTAGGTAGCCCTAGGTCTACACTTGCAAGTAAGGGAATTTGGTCGCGGTGGGTGGTTGTGGGAAGCGAAAATGTAAAAAATATATATCTGTCCCTCTCTAACTTATGTGAACTTCTGGAAAGTTCTGAAAATTTCTGGAATGATATAAAAACTTCCAAAATGTATGCAACTGTTAAAATGGATCCGAAATAGTCTAGAAACTTCTAAAAATTTCTGGAATGATCTAAAAAGTTTCAAAATGTGTGCAATTATAGTAATCGATCTAGAATGTTTTAAAAAGCTTCTAGAATTATATAGGAAGTTCTAAACAGTGCTAGAATGATCTAAAGAGTTTTAACAATGTGTGCAACACATGTTATCAATCCAGAAGGGCTAGAATTAAAAAATAACTTAACTAATTATTATATTAATAAGTTAATTGATAAATCAATTTCGTATATACTATATACAACGTACGTATAATGATACAAAGATTTGTTTGCAAATATAAGATAGATTGTACAATCATTAAGCGTGCGATATATTACGACCCGACTAACGCCAGGTTTTGCAGCTACAATGTTTTTATAGTTAGATTAAAGTTTAGAAAGAAAAATAAAGATCAAGTTTTTTTTACAGACAAGTTAAAAACGCCATGGAGAAGAAGTTGGTAGAGCCTAATACTATTAAAATTTAGACTGGCTCTTTTATATATATATATATATATATATATATATATATATATATATATATATATATATATATATATATATATATATATATATATATTATTAAATACAGACAAAGGGAAAGCTGTTTATGTTTGTATAAAGTCTGTAATTTGGAATTAATTCAATAAATTAAAATATTTATTTTTTGAAAAAATGGTCAAGCCGGTGAAATAGTATTCTTAGTCGCGCTTTCATTTTGTAGAGTGTATCCCAAATTTGAGATATGATGTTATCGTTTTTTTTTGCGAGATAATAAATAACCAATTGTTAAAAATTTGGGATAAGGTGTATTTGAACCTTGTAAATTAATCCCGCATGTCCAAATTTTTACTAAAAAAAAATTTAAAAGTTTTTATGACACACTTTGTATTTTCAAAAGTTACATTCGATGACGTGAAATATCAATACGAACCTCTTATAAAGGTCTTATAAAGGTAGACGTTTACTAATCGGCATCGGACTGACGGTACGCATCGCACGAATCCAATTTTTAAATTACCTACATAGTTTAAGATAATATGAATGTGTGCTATCAGTGGGATGACGATAGGTAAATGCAGTTTTATTTTTAAACTTTGTAGTTAATTCAACAATCCAATCCGTGCGATGTGTACCGTCCGTTCGATGTCGACCAGTGGACGGGCCTATCTTTAAACTTTCGTGACGATCGTTTAGGCATCAAATATCGTTAGAAAGTGTAACTCTTAAACATACAGGTGTAATATAGCGAAGTTTCGGAATTTTTCATTGAAATTCAGTAATTTGGACACGCGAGATCGATTCCCAACTGTGAAAACCCCTTGCTAGCGATTTTTGTACAAAATAAAATTATCAATGTTAATAAAATATTGTTTATTTTTTAGGTAAAAGTTTGTTACTTAGTATCTCAGAGGCGACACGAAAAAAAATAAGTTGGGCAGTAGGGTATAACTTGATATGCTCTTTTAAAATATTCGTTAAAAACTTAAGTTCCGATTTTAAAAAATTAACAATAACATCATATCTTAAATTTGGAACATTGTGTTTAAATATTTCTTTAATAAAAATGAGCGTGACCTAAAAACTGATTGACGCGTCTGGGTTTTTTTCCAAAAAATAACCCATTTTCGATTTATTAAATTTATTCGAACCGTACTATAAAACATAGGTTCTGGTTGTAGTTGTTTTAAAAGCTTTACTTTCCATGAAATCCGGATTTAACCGTAAATACCCGCTTTCCATTACAAATCACAGTAATGTTTTCTTGTATCCGGAGAATCACTCAGGACCCATTATTCATATTAGTGTCACTTCCGAGTAATGTTATTTCTGCTTTGTCATCAATTCTCTTCCATATTTTGTGCAGTTCGTATTCAACGTTATTATTTATGGGCGTATGTTTATTGAATACATCCAGAGGATATTTATGCAAAGAAAAACAGGCGAGATTTGTTATTTAAACAACAACCCTTATAAATTATTTTAGTTATTAAACTGGCTATCACGCTAAGTAGGGCATGCACCCAGATTAAGAAGTATTATGTATCAATATAATTTTCTTATTTATAAGTTATTCCATAAAGTGGATATCTTTCAATGTATAACCAGGAAAAGTGTATAAAAAAGTAGGGTAAATGCACTGGATACCCGTCTCACAATTGCATCATGTATAGCCATCTTAAATACCAGTGACGTCAGTAGTAATTTAGTAATCGTATTTATAGGCGGGTTGATTTAACTTAACTACTAAAAGTCGTTATTTATATTTTACAGACTTACATAGGTATTCTTTCTGGTGCTGCTTTTTACAAGAAAAGTAGTAAATAGAAGTAGGTACCTTAAAAAAATAAATCTATAAAGCTTTTTTGAATCAGTATAGCTTCTCCACTGTTTTAAAGTCAGTAGCCTAGGTCAGTAAAGTTAGCCTATCCACTTGACTTTTTTAAACATTTATTAAATTATTTTTTTGCATGAATTTTGCATAGGCATTTACAATTTGCGCACACCCATCTACAAGAAATAATAAACACATTTTTGTTCGGAGGGAGGCTAACTTAATGCTAGCTTCACCTTCATACAATCTTCAAGTATTTTAAGCTCTCTTGGTGAAATTTAAAAGTACGACTTTTTTACAGTTATCATACAAAATCCAGAAATTACAATTTCAAAAAAAGGACCCCTTCCACCAAGCTTTTTTAAATTTGTAAATAAATTTAAAAAGTATAATTTTTGCAGTTTTGCACACATCATGCCGATTTTTGTAAAGTTGCCAAAAATCAAAATTCATACTTTTAAGTATTTAACAGCGCCCTTGCACAGTTAACTTTTTCTATATTTTAGGCAATGCAAAGATGCCAAAAAAATCTATTTTACACTTTCAAAAATCACATGGTAGGATTTAATTGGTGGTGAACAGAGCTGTCGCAATTACTTTTAAAAAGTAATTCAATTATCAATTTAAACTAAAAGTAATTAAATATTTTAGCAATAACTTTAATTAAATTACCACATAAATTAAACACGATACACTAAACAAATAAAATATTTATACAAATATGCATCATCCGCGCACGTCACACTATTCAAACTGCTTTCTCGGCAAGTTCAACATTAAATGACTCTAAAATAAAAATTTATTTTTATCCTACTCTAAACATCAACAGATTTTTTCACAAAAAAGGTATAAAAACGGTGGCGGTAAGCATCAATCGAAAATACCAAATCGGCGCGGAGGCTGCGTTCGCCGGATTCAAAGCGACCCGCCGTGTTACAACATGCTCTTTTTGGCTTGACCAAATTCCGGCGGTTTTTCCATAAAAAAAGGTAATTAATTTTTTTAGTAATTTAATTACTTATTGGGTAATTAAATTATTTTCTAAGTAATTCAATTACTTTATAAGTAATCGAATCAATTACCAATTACGATTTCATTATCCTATTAATTGATAATTCAAATATAATAGCCTTTTTCGGAAAGTAATTTAGTTAAAGTAATCCAATTACTGAGAAGTAATTGAATACGATTTTTCAATTATTTTAATTTAATTACCGACAGCTCTGGTGGTAAGAAGAGTGAAAAGGTAGGGAGAAGTAGTTGAATGTTTGGAAGATGTCGAGCTTAAGTCTCTGTGTGTTATCGGGTTTCGAGACCATTGAAACTTTTGATCGGCATTTTACGAACTATTAATTTGCAAAATAAAAACAAAATACCCGAAGAATACTAACTAATTTTTGTCATGAACTGTGCAAAAATAAGCATTACGTGTGGTGTACAAGTGAGCAAAAATTATACATCCTAGAGCCACTAAGAAATTCAAAAGCAGCTGTTTTATGTTTTTACTGATTTTTAGCAACTGCGTAAAAATCTGCAATATATGTGCAATACTAAGAAATTTAAATAGTTAAGTAGAAATGGTTATTTTATAAAAGATATTATTGAATATACTATTATCAAAGCTGTCGGTAATTGAATTAAAATAATTATAAAATCGTATTCAATTACTTTTCAGTAATTGGATTACTTTAATTTAATTACTTTCCGGAAAAGGTAATTGTATTTGGATTATCAATTAATAGGATGATGTAATTAATTAGAACATTATTCGATTACTATAAAGTAATTAAATTACTTAGAAATTATTCCAATTACCCAATATATAATTAAATTTCTACGAAAAATTCATTTTCCTTTCATTATGGAAAAACTGCCGGAATTTTGGCCAGCCAAAAAGAGCATTTTGAAACACGGCCACCGTTTTTAAACTTTTTTTGTGGAAAAATCTCTGATGTTTGGGGTAGGATAAAAAAAAATATTTTAAAGTCATTAAGTGTTGATCTTGTCGAGATAGCAGTTTAAATAGTGTGACGTGCGCGTATGATGCATATTAGTATAAATATTTTATTTGTTTAGTGTACCGTGTTTAATACAGTGTGTCCCCTTAAGTTCGCACCATATGGGAAACTTTTTTATTATCAATTTTACGAAAAAAAGTTATTCTTCATAAAATTTCTGCATGGTCCAAAACCTCCAATGCAACTATCAGATATTAATTTTTTTCAGTCGTATACGAGGTATATCACAAAATATTAATTTTGCTGAAGAATAAAGTACCTTTATTTTTGACAATATCGAAAATTGTTATTAAGAAAAGTTGATAAGAACTAAAAACTACGTTCAAATATGTAATTACATCCAATTATATGAAAAAATCTTTTTTCTTTTTTAACTACAATAACAATGCAAATGTAACTGTAGTTACGTGAAATCCATGATGCACTGATAAACAAATGATTTCTTGATAGTAAGAATTGTTTGACAGTGAATGTCAAATAAAATTTGTTAACATGCCGGTGATATTTAGTGTGAAAGAAAAAATAGAAATTGTGTTAATCGTTGGTGATAATTATAAAACTTATTGTGAAGCAGCTGAAATATTTAACAATAGACATCCAGGGAAAAATATACACCATACATCAGTAATGAGAATTATGGAAAAATTTAAATCATGTGGAGATGTTAATAACAAATTCACAAACAAGCGTCAAAAAATCGTTACAACTAAAAAGATGAAGTTAAATGTAATGCTATCTGCAGTGGAAAAACCTAAATTGTCCCTTCGAAAAAGGGCATCTTCGCTTCCAAATAAAATTTGTAAAAACACAATATCAAAAATTCTTAAAGAGAACAAGTTTTATTCATATAAACCACAATATATCCATACTTTAAAACCTGGAGACTACGACAGACGACTAGAATTTTGTTTTCTTATCCAAGGAAAGCTGGAAGACGATCCTTTTTGGTAGAAATATTTTTTTCTGACGAATCTACATTTACGTCTAATGGAACAGTATCCTCGCAAAATTGTCGATGGTGGACTGACTCAATCCTCACTTTATTATCAATTTTACGAAAAAGTTATTCTTCATAAAAAGTTCTGCATGGTCCAAAACCTCCAATGCAACTATCAGATATTAATTTTTTCAGTCGTATACGAGGTATATCACAAAATATTATTTTGCTAAGAATAAAGTACCTTTATTCTTCAGCATTACGATTAAAACTCGCGATCAATATTATTTTAAAACTAACGTTTGGTGCGGCATTGACAAGGATAAAATAATTGGCCCTTTTTTTCGACAATCTATGACTTCTCAACGCTATCTAAATTTTTTACAAAATCAGTTGCATGATTTTCTTCGTGACCTTCCAAGACATAAACGGCAACAGGTATGGTACCAGCAAGACGGCGCAACATGTCATAGTACGATGGAAGTAAGGCAATACCTTGAAAATATCTTTAATGGAAGGTTACTTCATAGATATTCCGATATTTTTTGACCAGCTAGGTCGCCAGATTTAACACCATTAGATTTTTCTTATCGGGTTACTTAAAAGAAAAGGTATATCAACACAGGCCATTCACGAACGTAGAACATTTGGAAAAAATTATTACGGAAACAATTCAGGGTATAACTCCGAATATAATTAGAAATGTATTGAGAAAATTTTCTTCTAGAACGGAAACCTGTATTGTAAGAGAAGGCGGATACGTTAAACCAATAGTGAATTGATGATAAACTATTACACGCTTGTTACGCAATTTACATTATTAGTACTGTATTCTGTGTAGTTGATAATTATTGTCAAATAAATAATTTTGTTATTTATCAATTATTTATCAAAATAATGCAACGTAGAGGTTAAGAGACGTAAATGTTATCAAATGTTTAACGAATAAAGAGATAACTGATTAAAGTTTTCGATATTTTCAAAAAAAAAAAATACTTTACTGTTGGGCAAAATTCATATTTTCTGTATACGACTGAAACAAATTTATATTTGATGGTTGTATTTTAGATTTTGGAACATACAGAACTTTTTATGAAGAGTAACTTTTTTTCGTAAAATTAATAATAAAAAAGTTTCCAAATGAAACCAACTTAAAAAAATATTTTTTTTTTTGGTATGTTGGCCTTACAAACTGGTGTATTGGCCAAAAAAAATGTTAAAAATAACAAAACTTTATGTTCATCATAGATAGGTGCAATTAGATATCTAAACGTACTTTTCAAATCTAATTAACTTTTCTTAATAACAATTTTCGATATTGTCAAAAATAAAGGTACTTGTTTCTTCAGCAAAATTAATATTTTCTGATATACCTCGTATACGACTGAAACAAATTAATATCTTATGGTTGCATTTTAGGTTTTGGACCATGCAGAACTTTTTATGAAAAATAACTTTTTTTCGTAAAATTAATAATAAAAAAGTTTCCCATATGGTGCGAACTTAAGTGGACACACTGTATATGTGGTAATTTAAATAAAGTAATTACGAAAATATTCAATTACTTATAGTTTTAATTAATATTAAAATTAATTTTAACAAACATGCTAGTAATTGGTAATCGTACTATTACTACTATCTAGAAAGTAATGGGTAATTGAACTGAATTACTTAAAAAGAATGGGTTAATTATTAATTATAATATAATTATATATATATATATATATATATATATATATATATATATATATATATATATATATTATATATATATATATATATATATATATATATATATATATATATATATATATATATATATATATATATATATATATATATATATATATATATATATATATATATATATATATATATATATATATATATATATATTTATTACATGACAGATCTATCTAAATCTAGTAATGTCGTAATAAGTTAATTAAAGGTATATTCTGCCCTATAGAATAAATACAAACCTAGGGGCTTAAAATTTAAAAATAAATCCATTTGCAGTAAGGTATCTATTGCTTTTTCAAACAATCCATCAACCCAGACTCTGCCGTAAAATTAATTTTTTATGGTAAAACTTACTACACAACAAATTCTAACCTCGGTTTTATAATAAAAATATTGGGGAGAAAATCAGTCTCCTACAGTAAACTTATTCCGACGCGACTACGTCAGTTTAGGTTAAATTACCTCTTCGTATACCTCGAAATTTTGTTATTAAAAACTCAGCTACCCTAAATTCATTTTAACTTGGAAACTTAACTTCAAAAAAACTCAATTTCTTAGTAAAGGACTGTTTATTTTTTATGGCGAGCCCAAGAGAGTCTTGAGTTTCCTTACTTAGCTTACCCCATTGGCTTTTTATTGAAAATTGAAAGCGGCTGATGGCATGGTTTGTTTCTTCTCACTGGTTCCTTTATTTAAAACTTAATTAAAATATGTTTAACATACAAAAGAAGCACAAAATAAATATTTATTTAAAAATGAAGGGGTTAAATAAATAAATATATTGTTTTAAGTTTTAACCTTAAAACGATATTAAAATAAATAAATAATGACAAAATTATTAGCCTTAAATTTTTAATATCCATTTTAGTCTGCATACTAAAAAAATATTTTTCCTACGAGCGTGCTGAAAAGTCCACTTTTCCGCACGCATTTGAGTGCGCAAAGTTGCACTTTTCCGCACGGCGTACGAAAGAGTGAACTTTTCTGCACGCCGTGCGGAAAAGTAAAACTACTCTAAAATCTTACAGGTAAGCAAGATTTATATGTATTTTAGTAATTGTAGGCTATTTCATGCAATGTACGAAGCCATTGCAAGTTTTAGTTTATTCGCTTTTTTGTTTGTTACTTCGTAATTTTCAATATTTCAACTAAAACACAAAAAAAACATTTTTTTAACTACCCTGTATAATAATAATATATGATTATGACAAGTCAAGCAACAATATGTAATCTCGGTGATTTTAACACATGTCAGATTTTTTCTTCGTTTGCATATGAACAAGCAATTGCACAAATGAATTTCAATACAAACAAGCATTTTTAATGAAAAGGCGTCATAGTATCTTTTTTTAATTAAATAAAAATCCGACAAAAATAATTATTTAAAATGAGTAGTTCCGATGAGGAGCTACCAGATTCTGTCCTGGATGCAGCAAATACCGTAAGTTTGAATTTATTACCAGCAAAAACTCGTGAAAAATATGAGAATCAATATAGTCATTTCGAAAACTGGTGCTCCAGCAAGGGGACAAAAAGTATTAAAGAAGAAGTGTTCTTGGCCTATTTTGCTGATTTGCAAAAAACATATAAACCTAATACTTTATGGAGTAAGTACTCTATGTTAAAATGTGTCCTCAAAGTGAAAAGGAACCTTGATTTAAGTTCATATTGCAAGCTAACATCACTACTTAAACACCAAATCGTGGGATACCGGCCAAAAAAATCAAAAACTTTCAGCAAAGAAGGAGTTTCAAGATTCATGAAAGAAGCACCTGATAATATTTACCTTCTAATAAAAGTTGCTACAATTTTTGGATTAGCCGGTGCTTGTAGGAGAGATGAACTTACAAAAATAATGATTGATGACATACAGGATAATGAAAATTTGATAGTGGTGAAAATTCCTGACAGTAAAAATAACACTTCCAGAATCTTTGTAGTGTCCGATGAAGCAAATAACGGACTTTATCTGCAATTGTACGTAAATATGCAAATTTGCGAAAACCACATGCCCCTCACAGACGTTTTTTTGTCCAGTATGAACAAGGAGCATGTAGTACGCAATGTGTGGGAATAAATTCAATAGGTAAAATGCCTTCAGAAATTGCTGCATACCTAAAATTAAAAAATCTAGAAGAGTACACTGGACATAGTTTTCGTCGATCCCCTGCGACTATGTTAGCGGATTCTGGAGAAGGAATTACCAATGTCAAGCGACTTGGGGGCTGGAAATCAACGGCTGTAGCTGAGAGCTACATTGATGAATCCACAAATCAGAAAAAGGATATGTCGAATAAAATATTGACCATGAACAACTCCCCTCCTGAGCTAAGTCAACCTTCAAACCCGTACAATAAGCGCTTCCATAAGCTACCCGCTAAATGAAATTACAGGTTCTGCAATTAATTTATAATATGCTAATAACTGTTCTTTTGTTGTAAATGTTATAAAAAATAATTCCCATTTATAAATATGTTGTAGTAGTTCTTTCAGATTAAACAAATTTTAAAAAAAATAATCATTGCTTTAATATTGGTATTATCTGACGCTCGTGGAAAAAATTTTTTTCCCACGTAAAGTGTTTTTTTCTGCACTTGACTGCTTGGCCGAACTCAGCTTCGCGTCGTTCGGGCAACGGCAGTCGCGTGCGGAAAAGTATCACTTTGCGCACTTGTTAGAAAATAATATTTTTTTTTACAAGTTAAAAAGAAACTTGTAAATAAGTGATTTTTAAACCGCGGTTAATTTACGTATCAATATACCCTGTATATATTGGTACGTAAATTAACCGCGGTTTAAATTTTCATTATTATTGCCAAAAAAAATAGGAGTTGCTTTTCTTACTTAAAAATACAAAAAAATCCTAGAAACACATGTCCGGAAATTCTTCGTTTCGTAGATACCGGGTATTAAAGTTTTATTTTTATTTTTGTTTTTTCCAACTATTTTTTAAAATTATGCCGATATTTAAATCAAAATTGTTATCTGGGTATTTTTTGACAGGCGAAATTCAAATTTAATATTAGTAGGGCCCCTCTAGTAGGGGGCTCTACCTACACTTTTGATGCGTCATATTTTTTTATGTTTGCTTAGATTAAATACTTAGGCAAATAAATATATTTTTCTATCACTTTTTCATAAAAAAGTGTCTTGGTAGAAGTCGCTGCAAACCACAATTTTTTAGATATTTGTATTTAAAATAATCACTGCATTAGATTTTAACGTTTTGGATTCGGGATATCACCAAAATTTTACCCAAAGTTTTTACCACAAATACTTTTAAAAGTAGGGCCAAGCGCTTTCTAAGTAGCCACAGTTTTTGTGCTACAACATTAGAGAAAACAATTTTGCTTTTAAAATCTAATGTATTGATTTTTTTAAATCCAAATATCTCGAAAACGGTGGCTCGAAGCGTCTTCTATCAAGACCCTTTTTCATGAATACAAAATGTTAACATGGACGAGTACAACTTTGAACACGTACAGTCTTTTCGATACCTAGGGGCATTAATAACATCAGATAACAACATTAAAGTAGAAATAGCACAGCGCATACTACAAGGAAATACGTGCTACTACGCAACCCAGCAATTATTACGACCAAGAATCCTGACCAGACAGACAAAAATAAATATTTATAAAACTATTATAAGACCAGTTGTAACTTATGCTAGCGAAACATGGACCATGACCGTACAAGACACGTTACTACTTAATAGCTTTGAAAGAAAGATCCTTAGAAAAATATTTGGTGTCTGTCAACAAACGTTGCGGTATAGGATGCGCACAAACAACGAGGTATATGAACTATATAATAGTCCAAGTATAGTACAAGAAATTAAGTCAAACAGATTAAGATGGCTGGGACATGTCCAGAGAAGTGATGACTTAAGGCTAATTAAAATGGTCTGGGAAGAATACCTAACAAAAAAAATCACTTGGGCGCATAAAACTTCGGTGGCGGGATAATATTCGCAAGGACCTTCAAACCCTGGGGGTGCTCAATTGGGAAGAAGCCACACAGGATCGAAGAAAATGGAGGAGAATTGTTGAGGCGGCCAAGACCCACCCCGGGTTGTAGAGCCATGGATTGGATTGGACCTTTTTCAGGTAGGAATAATGGAGAAATATATTTATTGCTTAGAAATTTAATTGAACCAAGCATAAGAAAGTTATGACGCATTAAAAGTGTAAAAAACCGTGTAGGTAGCGTCCTCTAAAAGTGGAAGCACTACTTACTACCTCCGCATAATTTTAACAATTAACAATTGTTTGGAAAAAGCAAAAATAAAAATAAAACTTTACCACCCTGTATCTACGAAATAAAGCATTTCTGGACATGGCTTTACAGGATTTTTTTATTTTTAGGTAAGAAGTCCCGTTCGGATTAATTTTTGGCAATATCAATGAAACACCCTGTATAGATCATTGTTTAAAATTGTCTACCCACGTTTTTTCCGTACATATTTACATATTTCCTTTAAAGTTGCTATTAGGTTCCGTTTAGTAAAAAGGTCTAATTTTAAGCTGTTTTTATGTAAAAAAATAACCCATTGTCGCATAGTGCTAGATCTGAGTTATACGGTGGATGATTTCATAGTTTTAAACCTGAGGGTGAAACCACATGGTCCGTAATCATGGATATTCGTATGCGTTGTGTTTAAACAATTATTTTTAAAATTTTATAGAAGTAATTAATAAAATGTGGTAATAACTGTTGTATAATTTCGTAAAAAAATATTTTTTAAAATTTTAAAATAAACAATAAATGCAGTGGCAACAACGACGCGACAGAAGTTTAAGTAAACACGGCAACCGCGTACTACTGTCGACACCGAGCGATGCTTGTTGAACTTTAACGAACCACCAGACGACTTGAGACAAGAAAACAAGACGGATGGTTCGTGGCGATGCGCGATTAGGCAGGGAACCCGCCCGCCATAACCTTTAAACAATATTTGTTTTTAATAAAAGTTACAGTCCATTTACACTATAACAGAATTTTATTTTTCAAAAGTACGCGACCTAAAGTCCAACTTAACATTTTGGTCCTTCGTCACCGCATAAACTGAATACAGCAAAAATTACGACAAAACGGTTGTAAAACAAACTAACGCATCGTCATCGCCGAATAAAAATTACTCTAATTTCTGCAACACAGCAGCTAAAAGTGAGTTAAAAGTGAAACACATCACAAAAAAAAAGTAATACTGAACAAAGAAGATTTAATTGGTAAGTCGTCAAACTCCTATTTTCCTATTTCCATCATTTTGTTACAGAATTGCATACTGTTTGACATTTTACTTTAAAGAGTTAAAAATGGCGGACGGTGATAAAGCTGACAAGGGAAACCAACCCGACGTTAACGAAATTTTGGGGAAACTTAAACTAAGAAGGGCACAAATAAAATCTCAATTAACACGTTTTAAATCATTTTTAGATACTTTTGACATTGTTTCTGGGAATTTCGAGGAGATTAGTGCCAGACTTGATAAAATAAACTTTATTCTGGAACATTTTAATGACATTCAAATGGAAATTGAATATTTAAGTGGAAATGTTTCTCAAGATACCGAACGGGAGGAATTTGAATCAAAATTTTACAAAACTGTTGGTCAGGCAAAAAAAATGCTTGCCAACTTTTTTAACTCTCAAAATACACAACAATCAAATGTAAACGTAAATAACTCTAACACAATTAATAACACTGCA
Organism: Listronotus oregonensis; assembly: GCA_019359885.1. Taxonomy (NCBI): domain Eukaryota; kingdom Metazoa; phylum Arthropoda; class Insecta; order Coleoptera; family Curculionidae; genus Listronotus; species Listronotus oregonensis. The sequence continues at coordinate 232,237 of JAHBCN010000184.1, forward strand.
TCTGGAAATGCAAATGTTGACCCACAAGGTGTGGTCAGATTACCGCCAATAAACTTGCCAGAATTTCACGGGGCCTACAGTCAATGGATGACATTTTACGACATTTTTAACTCTTTGGTACACTCAAATAATCAATTAAATGATGTCCAAAAATTTTGGTATTTAAAATCATGTCTTAAGGGTGAGGCAGCACAATTAATTCATTCTATTGAAATTTGTAATCAAAATTACAGCGTTGCTTGGGGCATGCTGAAAGACCGGTATGAAAACAAGAGATTGATAGTACACACTCATATTAAAAACATTGTTGATGGTTTTGCCATGAAAAACGAATCTTATTTTCAACTTCGAAACTTAATTGATAACTTTAATAAAAACATACGCGCTTTAACAGCTCTTGGACAGCCTACAGACCAGTGGGATACACTTCTTATTTACTTAATTAATTCTAAATTAGACACAACAACTAAAAGGGATTGGGAGGAGCATTTAAATAAAGAAAATATAGATTTTCCTACAGTTGCTCAGATTACTGAATTTTTAACGAAAAGGTGTAACTTTTTAGAAACTCTTGAAAATAAAACAAAAGCTGATAAGGGACACCCTAACAAGGTTTTAACTCATGTTACAACTGGCAAAATTACTTGTGCCTTTTGTAGTAAAAATCATCTAAATTTTCAGTGTGAAAAAATACACTCAATGCCTAAAAAGAACTTTACACTGAAATTAAAAACCATAAACTGTGTCTTAATTGTTTGCGTCCGTTTCATAATAACAATTCTTGCAATTCGGCAGGTTGTAAGCATTGTGGCCGTAAACATAACACGTTGTTACATTTATTTTACAATAATAATGGGGACAATACAAACAACCATAACTTTAATCCCAGGGAGAGACAAAAAACTCTCAACAACAAACTGATTCGTTAGTTTTAACAGATAGCAACGAAAATAACATCGTAAGTAAAAATCAAAACTTTGATGCCATTTTGGCAAACAATAATTTACCTAATCCGAATTTAACTATGCATTGTTTATCTCCAAGAAATAAACAAGTGGTTTTAGCAACAGCAATAATAAAATTTCTCGATAATCATGGCAACACCGTAGAGGCTAGGGCAATTCTTGATAGTGCTTCTCAAAGCAATTTCATGACAAATGAATTAGCTAAAAAACTAAATTTAAAAACACATAGTATTAATATACCAGTTGCGGGAATTAATGACTCGCTTAGCAAAATATCTAAAAAATTAGATGCGACATTTCATTCTATAAACAAAAAATATAAAACAAACGATTCATTTTTACTCGTCGGCAAAATTACGGAGAATTTGCCGCAAGTTTCGTTTGATATTTCGGGTATAGATTTACCTACTAATATAGAATATGCCGACAAAGATTTTAACTTATCACGACCGGTGGATGTTTTGCTGGGAATAAATATATTTTTCGACATTATGTGTGTTGGGCAAATAAAACTTGGTAAAAATAAACCAATATTACATAAAACCAAATTGGGTTGGATTTTTACGGGAACTTTAACATTTGATCCTTTTTTACACAATAACAATTTAAGCAACTCAACAATTTGCAATTTAACCATAACTAATAATGATTTACATAAACAAATAGAAAGGTTTTGGGCTTTAGAAAATTGTGACAGTAATAAAAATGAATTGTTGCCGGAAGACTTAGCTTGTGAAAAACACTTCATTGAAAATTATAGACACTTATCGCACGGTCGATTTGAGGTGAGCTTACCGGTAAAAAATAACAACTTTGAGTTAGGTGATTCAAAAAATAATGCAATTAAACGTTTTTACTCTCTGGAAAAACGTCTAAATAAAGATGCAAATTTTAAGGTCGATTACTGTAATTTTATGTCAGAATATGAGAAATTAGGGCACATGTCACAAATTAATAATAATGATATTGAAACTGGCGATATGACATATTATTTACCGCATCATGGTGTGGTTAAAGCTGATAGTAGTACTACCAAACTACGGGTGGTGTTTGACGCGTCAGCAAAAGGTGATACGGGATTGTCTCTAAATGATATCTTGATGACCGGGCCAGTTGTACAGAAAGAATTAATAGAAATTATTTTAAACTTCAGAATTCATAATGTTGTTTTTACTGCAGATATAGAAAAAATGTACCGGCAGGTGCAAATAAAAGATAGTGATAGGCAGCTACAGCGCATTGTGTGGCGTAACAGTCCGCAGGACGAACTTAAACACTACACTTTAAACACCGTAACGTACGGCACTGCCTCAGCTTCATTTTTAGCCACTCGATCTTTAAATCAAGCTGCAATTGAAAGCGCGAAAATTTATCCGGAGGCTAGTAAAACTATTTTAGACTCCTTTTACGTAGATGACTTATTGACAGGATCTGACTCCGTTGACAATGCTGTCATATTAAAAAATCAAATAGTTGAAATTTTAAATAGCGCTTGTTTTCCATTACGGAAATTTTATTCTAACAAAAAAGAGGTTTTAGAAGACTGTGACAGAGGTCAGCTAGAAGATTATGATTTGTCTGAAGACAAGGCCCACAAAACACTCGGCTTGTTTTGGCATACAAAAAACGACAACTTCAGCTATTCGGTTAATTTTCAAACAATGAAAACAGCTACAAAACGCGAAATTTTATCGGCTATTGCGAAAATATTCGATCCTCTTGGCCTTGCAGGTCCTATTACTGTACGCGCTAAAATAATAATGCAGCGTCTTTGGCAATGCAAGGTAGGGTGGGACGAATCGGTGCCGGTAGACATATATTCACTTTGGATTTCCTTTTTGAACAATTACCAAATTTGGGTAAAATAAAAATTCCTAGACAGGTTGTTATTTCCGGTTACATTACTATAGAGATGCACGGTTTCTGTGATGCGAGTGAAGCCGCGTATGGCGCTTGCATATACTTAGTAACCACCGACAGCCATGGTTTACGCTACTCTAAATTACTGTGTGCTAAGTCTCGTGTAGCACCTTTAAAAATAATTTCGCTACCGCGCTTAGAGCTCTGCGGCGCTCTTCTTCTAACAAATCTGGTAGCAAAAGTTGAAAACGGGCTTAATATAAATATAACTAGTAAGCATTTTTGGTGCGACTCCACTATAGCACTTTCGTGGATTGCAGGTGAGCCAAATTACTGGAATACTTTTGTAGCTAATAGGGTTACACAAATTCAAGAAATAACAAATAAATTTCATTGGAGACACGTGCCTTCCAAGGAAAATCCCGCAGACGTGCTTTCTCGCGGAACAAGTCCACAACAGTTACATGATTCTAGTCTGTGGTGGACAGGACCGGATTTCTTTTAAGGCATGAATCTTATTGGCCTGCTTCTATTGAAATAAATACCAGTGACATGCCAGAAAGAAAAAATCAGTTCAGCTATCTTTTTTCACTAAAATAATTTACAGTGACCAAAACATATTTAAAAAATTTTCAAACTATAATACGTTGTTACGGGTATTTGCTTACGTACTAAGATTTATTTTCAATACAACACCAAAAAATAACAACAAAAAAATTCTTACTAATCTATCGCAAAATGAATTAAATCAATCACTAACTATGCTTTTAAAAATGGTACAATATTCAGAATACGCTAAAGAAATTAATGACTTGAAAAATAATAGACAAGTTGCTAAAGACAGCAAGCTTTATTCCTTGCACCCCTTTATAGATGAGAAAGGTATTTTACGCGTAGGAGGAAGAATCCGTCACTCAACTTTAGCAACTGACGTTAAACACCCAATTTTGTTACCACCAAATCATGATTTTACCAGGCTTTTGATTACTTATGAACATAAACGTAACTTGCATGCCGCGACTCAAGCGTTATTAGTAATTTTAAGAAATAAGTTTTGGATTGTTCATGGCAAAAATGCAGTTAAGCGTGTGATACATCAATGTCTTGTTTGCTTCAAGGCTAAACCCTCTTTCAGCACGCCAATGATGGGTGACCTTCCAAATATCTTTTTAGCCCGGGGTTTTTAAAGGGGGCCATTTGACCTTTGAGGCTCTTTATACGGTTTTATGTCAGATGAGGCGTTCTAAATTCTCGCCCCCTCCTCCGATATCCAATGATCCCAACGATCTGTTAGTCCTCACGCCTAGCCATTTCCTGATTGGCGACTTACTCCTGCAGTACCACAACGGGATCTATTCAGTTTTCCCTGAAGGAAGGCTTATCTTGTATGAACGCCTTCAACAGTTGGTCCCAGCATTTCTGGAGGCGATGGTAAAACCCAGAATACTTAACATCGCTGCAGGCAAGAACTAAATGGCAGAAGAATAGTGGCCCGCTTTTTCCCAAATTGGAGCACTGGTGTTGCTGCGTGAAGAAGATGTCCCTCCTCAACAGTGGGTTTGGGAAGAATTGTGGACATTCATCCTGGCAAGGACAAAGTGGTCCGCGTAGTGACCGTAAAAACTAAGACGGGATTTTTTAAAAGAGCCGTAACTAAAATAAGTGTTTTACCACGGGAAATAGACAAAAGGAAACTAACCAAGTTGTTATAAAATTACATGTTATATTGTATTATATTTTCTTTGCATTGTAAATTGAAAGCATCCTTTCAAGGTGGGCGGGATGTATAATTTCGAAAAATAATATTTTTAAATTTAAAATAAACAATAAATGCAGTGGCAACAACGACGCGACAAGTTTAAGTAAACACGGCAACCGCGTACTACTGTCGACACCGAGCGATGCTTGTTGAACTTTAACGAACCACCAGACGACTTGAGACAAGAAAACAAGACGGATGGTTCGTGGCGATGCGCGATTAGGCGGGGAAACCCCGCCCGCCATAACCTTTAAACAATATTTGTTTTTAATAAAAGTTACAGTCCATTTACGCTATAACAGAATTTTATTTTCAAAAGTACGCGACCTAAAGTCCAACTAACAACTGTAACATAACGAGAATTTTTGTAAGTTAGTTCTATTAAATTATACCGCATGTATTTTTTGATTAGAAAATTATTAATTTGTTTTATGTTCCTTATATTATTTAATTTATACATTAAGCCGATGAGGTTAAACTAAAAACGAATAAATTGCTATTTGTGGTAAACGCAATATTTTTAACAGATTAACCGGTATCATATATTTAATATCTAACATATTTTTTACACGAGCCATTTGACATAAAAAAAAACATATACAGGGTGTCCCAAAAGTAATGAGACACAGCTACACCAGATTTCTTAGGTCGAAATAATGAAATTAACGTAAACTTGCCTTATCACAAAGTTGATAATAACTAAGATACAGGGTGTCAAACTTTTAATTATGTTTTTGTTTTTTCGTAATAATTTCTTCACTAAAAGATATAGCGGTACAAAATTGTGGATTCGGGGGTCCTTTGAGGCGAGAAATTCAAATGCGTCCATACTTTTGATGTTGCAAGTAGAGGGCGCCAGCTACAGCCAATCCCACTTGTTTTAGCTTAGTATATTGACCTGTTTATTATTCCCGCTTCGGCAAAAACATATACCTCATTTAGGTCTCTAGGAGCAACTGTTTTCGAGATAAACGCACTTTAAAAGACCCCGCAATTTTCCTATGGAACATGGGTTTCGGCCAATTGTTTTCAAACTTTGCAAAGTGATAGTTTTCAACACGCTGATCCTAAGTCTTCACGGGTACAAAACCCTAAATCCCCTCTAACCCCCCAAGTCAGCCTTAAAGATCACTGGAGATTTGAAGACTTTTGAGGGTGATTTTGAGGGGGTTAGAGAGGTTTTCGGGTTTTGTGCCTGTAAAAACTTTTGATCAGCGTGTTTAAAACTATCACTTTGCAAAGTTTGAAAACAATTGGCCGAAACCTATTTTCCAGGGGAAAATTGCGGGGTCTCTTAAAGTGCGTTTAATTCGAAAACAGTTGCTTCTAGAGACCTAAATGAGGTATACATTTTTGACGCAGAGGGAATTAAAGTAACTTTTTTTAAAATAAACAGGTCAATAAAGTAAGCTTAAAAAAGTTATGCCATCTAAAACAAGTGGGGTAGGCCGTAGCTGTCGCCCTCTACTAGCAACATCAAAAGCATGAACGATTTCAAGTTTTTCGCCCAAAGAACCCGACCCCAATTCTGCCCATTTTTGAATTTCTGCTTTATTGTCCATTTAGTTATTTAAAAAAATTATTGCACGAAAAGGCCCAAACCCTGAATGCCATTGTAGAAAGATCTTTTTTCGACCCTATTTTTGACACATATCATATTTTCTAGACTGCTTTTAACAATTTTACCAGCCATAATAATATGTTTAGTAATACTATATACCAGTAATTGGTATTTATTTATAATTAATTTTCAAAAGAGACTGTTGTTTAGTTTTTCTTTTACCATTTTGGTATTTGGGTAATATTTCCCTTGGACTATTTTGTATTTGTATTAACTTAATTTGAAAAACCAATGCTAAAAGAATTTATAATTGAATAAAATCAATAATTAAATAACGCCAATAATGTGAATTTTGAAAAAAAATACTTTAAATATTACCTAAAATAAAACGTCAAAGGTGGAACTAAACAACAATCTTAACGGAAAAAGCAAGTATATCAAAATAACATATTTGTTCATAATAATTAATGAGAATATTATTCTTTTTGTATTTTATATTCTGAAGATATGAGAAAAATTACAATTCATTTCTAAAAAATATATTTTGTAAATCCGCAAACATTTCGACTCAAAAAGACCTAAATTGTTCAACTGGCCAGTGATCTATCACACAATATATCTCTGTCGGGCCCGCTTTAAAAAACCATATATTAAAAACGGTGCGCTCAATCCTTTTTGACTGAATCCGTGGAGATCCCGCATCATTAGTTAAACTTTTTAGTTTGAAGAGCATTCGGATTCGAAAGGGCAATTTTTTATTATATTTGCTCTATTTTTGCGGTCTTTCTGCAATAAATGATAAAAGAGAGTTGACATTACTAACTGAAACGGGTGTAAGCGGGGTGATACAATAATACATCATATTTTGCGAGAGAGACATGTTAAATAGGTATAGTAATATTTAAAGTAATTATTTTTATAAAGAACGTTAAGAGAGTATGTGACCAAACTTCAAACTATTCTTTTTTGGCTTATTTTAACATATGTATTAGACTGGCCCGATTTTGCACGATGTCTTTATTTTTTTGATGCCCATTACTAAAAACGTTTGAATGCGTCTAAAAACTCATTTCCCAAAATTTGGTTGTGAAATTCAAAAATTTTACCAGGTGCGAGTCTGTTTTTTGCAAAATTTGGCAACTATTATTTCAGAGCTTGTTTAAGGAGATATCATAAAAAGATGCAGTAAAAAATTGACGCGATCATAGGCTAATTATATGTTTTTGCGGTCGCTGAATACGATGCAACCATTAGTTTTTTTCTCCAATCAAGATATCTTTCAAAATTTAGGACAAATTGAAAAAAAAGAAAAAAAAAGGAAAATTTTTACTTTTACTGCTTAAATTTTATTGGTTAAAATTTGTATTTATCGACAAGCTGTAGTCAGGGTTGTAGAGAAATGAAAGAGCTTTAAGATGCAAATAGCCCGGTGTGATTTGATTAAGATCACCCCAAGATACGAGGGGAGTACTAAAATTGTGCAAATGCAAACAGCATCAATATTATCGGTAACGAGTTTAATGACTCATGAAACGAACTTTTGGGGTAAATTTGCGCTTTACAAATTTTTTTTTTTTTAATAATAGACATATACATGAAATTCTGGTTTACATGTGAACTAGCTACACAGGCTCCAGAGAATGACATCAGATTATTAAAAGCGATCAAGAGATATGGGCAAAATGTTAATAAGACAATATCCAATATTGCCATAAAAACATTTCTTGGGCATACTTGTTACCTGAACAAATACATGATTGGTTTGTCTTTTTTTGATGCGCACTTAAGTATTGCCCAGAAGAAGCGCATGGTCCGGTCGTTGGAGCAGGAAAGTTGACAGACCAAAGGCATGTCGTGATCGCGGGATGAAGGATATCTTGCACTATTGATTTTAATAGGAAAAAGTTTTTTTCATGTTCCAAAAAGAAAACTGCAGAAAGTCTGGAAAGAATGAATTAACAGAAGAAAGAAAAAGTACAGATACAAATTGTCGATTGTGAACTTTTTTATGAGGTAATGTACAAAATTAAATATATTTATTAATGTTATCCATGATTTTTTTCTGAAATTTATAGCGGGACAAAAGTTTATTTTTGTGAATGAGAAGAATATTTTATTTTTACATTATATTGTTTAAGAAGAAAAGTTATATATCGTGCAAGTTCAATAAAAACATGTTTTCACTTAATTTTCTAAGCTTGTTACTTTTACCTGCAAGTTAATTATCCTGAATGTCTATACATATGTACCTTGCCAAGGTTATCTATACTTCAGGACTTCAAAAAAAAGTTTAGAAACTTGAAATTTACCCCAAAAGTTCGTTTCATAAGTCATTAAACCCGTTACCGGTAATAATGATGTTGTTTGCATTTGCACAATTTCAGCACTCCCCTCGTATCTTGGGGTGATCTTAACCAAATCACATGCGTCCAAAAGCTCTTTCATTTCTCTACAACCCTGACTACAGCTTGTTGATAAATACAAATTGTAACCAATAAATTTTAAGCAGTTAAAGTAAAAATTTTTCATTTTTGTATCTTTTTTTTTCCATTTTTTTTTTTAATTTTGAAAGATATCTTGATTGGAGAGAAAAACTAATAGTTGCATCGTGTTCAGCGACCGCAAGATCATATAATTAGCCTATGATCGCGTCAATTTTTGACTGAATCTCCTCTTGATATCTCCCAAACAAGCTCTGAAATAATAGTGGCCCAAATTTTGCAAAAAACTGAGACTGCACCGGGTAAACTTTTCGAATTTCGCAACCAAATTTTGGAAAATAGAGTTTTTAGACGCATTTAAACGTTTTTAGCAATAAAAATAATAATAAAATAAAATAATAAAGAAATAAAGAAATCGTGCAAAATCGGGCCAGTCTAATATGTATGTACCATTTTTTTAATTATCTTTCAAACCGTTTAAAATCATATTGAATTACTTGGAAAACTACAGTATAGGGTATACCATACGCTTTCAATGTGTACTGATGTTCCTGTAAAAGATAGAATTTTGCGCTGTGTTTGCATAAATAACTTTTTAAATAAAAAAATTCTGGTACAGAATTAAACAAGACCTAAGATTAAAAATCTTTACTTTTAGGCTCTTATGCCTTAATAAAAATCATAATCTAAATATTGTTCTTTAATGTAGAGCATAACAGCATAATTAGTTGTTTTCTCTAAACTTTAGTTTTTAGGATATAAACAATTTTAAATTTTTTTAATATGGGATGTTAGTTTTATTTTTCATCGGTCTTTGAATCGACCTTTTAATCATAGTAAAAAAAATCGAAAACATTGTTTTGGGTTATTAAAATATTAAAAAAGTTTTTCAGTAATCAAAAAAATTACACTTTAATGACAATGTCGTATAAAATGTCAAAAAAGAGGTAAGGAGTTAAAATAAAGGTAAAAAGTAAAAAGACAAATATTGTTAAAAAATAAAAGTAGTTTTAGGCCTTTTCACTAAATTATAAAACCCAATATCGGCACCTTGAGTAAGTTGGTCATTAAAAAAAAAACGGTATTTGTCTCGAAAGCTGCCTTCTCTCCGATTTTGACCAACTTTTGTTTACGAATGTTTTTTGGGGCGCTGATAACGAATTAAAAAAAAAATTAGTCAACGTTTTGGTTTTAAGATATTCATCAAAGTTGAAATCAAATAACCTCATTTCATAATTCCCTTTTTATACACTTGATTTTATAAAGCCACTATTTATAACACCTTTTAAAACTTTATATTTTTATTTATTTTACACCTTTTTTTCATTAAATTGCGAACTTTCAAGTTCAGCAGCCATATTTGCTGATAAAATTCCTAGTGTATACATTGTTGCGGCCACATTGCGGCGTGTGAAAGTGAGGGTTTGCAATTAAATGATAAAAAGGTGTAAAATAAATATAAAAACAAGTTTTTAAAGGTATTTGTGTAATATTGTGTGCCAATTTAGTGTAAAAATCAAGAATTCTGTGCAAAAAACAGAAGAAGTAGTGTAAGTTTGATTTTCAACTTTGTTGAAGAATTTCTTAAAAACGAAACGTTGCCAAAAAATATTTTTTCAGATTTGTAATCAGCGCCGTAAAAAATCCGTATACCAAATTTGATCAAAATCGGAGAGGAGGCAACTTTTGAGACAATTAGGACCAAAAAACGATTAAATATAATCTTTAAATTCTAAAATATAATTTTAAATTTATTTTACACCAACAATTTATTTTCTTTATTTCTATTTAGATAACGATTAAGGTAAATGAAATATTAACCACTGTGTACAGAATTTAAAAACATATTTTTGATTGATTGATCAATGTATTCAAAGTGCCGCTATCAACTATAAGATTTTCGATATAAGACTTTGAAACATATATGCAAATAACCAAATCTCAGTGGCTAGCGTCTTTGTTGTAATGATAAAAATATGTTAACTTAATGACAAATATTTAAAAGGTACGAACAACGACAAAAAACAAATATTTTTAACAGGCGATAACTAAATACCCAACAGGAACTTATCAAAACATGGATCCGCCACAACAGTATTTAACATATCTACAACATTTGAGAGTTCGTTACAAATTTATTCAAACTGTGTTGTTGTATCAAGAATTTGAAAACCTAAGAAATTATTTATTTTAAACCTAAACAGTGGTATACCAAGGTGAAATATGCATTAAGTCTTCGGTTCTGCAAGTATTGCTACTCTAACTCAATTGTCAGTTCTTAGTGAATACCCAGGTGTATCTTCTAGGTGTTAAGTTGTAAATTTACACCCCCTTAACTTTATTATTTTTTATCGTACAAAATAAATAAAAATAATAATTTGTTGGGTAAAATTTGTAGTTTCTGAGTCTGTTATGAAACTTTTATTATCTCTGAAGATATACCAGGTATTGTCATTAACAAGTTCTTTCAAAAGCCTTAAAAAAATAACACATCCTTTATGTCTATCTTTAACAAATTTGGAAATATGGGTATCCAAGCCTAAAAAATAATTTTATGTTTTTATTATACAAGATTATCATAAAGTAAGGAAGAGATATATAGATAAGATATACCAGGCATTTCCATTAACAAGTTCTTTTAAATACCTTTAAAAAATAACACATCCTTTATGTCTATCTTTAACAAATTTGAAAATATGGGTATCCAAATCTAAAAAATAATTTTCTGTTTTCATTATACAAGATTATCATAAAGTAAGGAATATATTTCAGATTATTATGTATTTTTAAGAAACTAATTGTAAGTTAACAACAAAATTTGAAAGAAAATCGATTACTTAAATAATGAGATTTCATATGTCCAACAGTGTTTAACGCAAATGTTCAATATGACGTCCATTTGGCTGATGTACGATTACCAATCGTTCCTTCAAATTGTACACAGCGTTATTTAGCTTTTCTGGTTGAATTGCAGCAATTTGCTCTCTAATAGAGTGTTTTAATACCTCCAGCGTTGTTGGTCGTGTTCTTAACACTAAATTTTTTAAATAGCCCCACAGCCAGTAATCCGCTGGGTTAAGATCAGGCGATCTTGGAGACCATGAATTTACAATGTGTCTGCTTATAACACTACCTTGAAAAACAGCAGTTAACAATTCTTAAACTGGTCGATAAATATGCGGGGGTGCTTCGTCCTGCATAAAAATCATATTGTCAATTTCTTGGTGCTCGTTTCATATACGTGGAATGACATACTCTACTAACATCTGCGCAGGTATCGTTCGCCAGTAACAGTTACAGATACGGCATCTCCATTCTGTATCTCCTCAGAGGTTAAAATAGCTGTGGACCAATGGTGACATTATCATGAAACCTCCAACATTTCTGTGGACTGTTGCCATATTTTTATTTGAGACACTATACTAACCATTTAAGGAATCCTCATCTTTATGAATATATCTACATTTTGGTATCAATTTCCAATCTGAGCACAAGGTCTTCGGTAAGAAAAATCATACCTGATAGGAAAATCATCTTTAATTCAAACAGCAGTTTTAGTTTATATGAATAATTTTAAATTTAAAATTTTCCAAAAACTGGTGTATGGCATTTGCAGTCGTTTAGATATAGAATTCACACTACTGATTGCTAGCGGATTAGTGTTGGCTATGTTTTGATTATCCCGAAGAACTTCTGCAACTTGAACATCGCTAATTCTTGGTCTTCCTGATCTCGGTAGGTCAGTTACAGCCCCTGTTCTTTCAAATTTGTTAATCAAATTACTATACGCTTTTATTTGACAAGGCCCTGCTTAAACCCATTTTCGTACGGAATCTTCGTAATCCGGTGGCCAAATATATTTTTTCACTAAAATAATCCAGAAAAATAAAATAATTTTTAAAATTTTTCTTACGTGGCTAAAAAACGTCAAAAAGTTTTGTTAAAAAGACACTAAGATTATCATTTATTTAGTAATTTCTTCCTACTAAAATAATTAGAGTTATCTCTATTTCCAAGTGAAATTTCTTTAAAATTAATTATTTTTTAACAAATATGGATATACCCTGACGAGAACCATCCAACATGTCGGCATGTAGGTAACTTCATATTTGTAAATAAATTATTATTTTTTTAATAATCTTTTCTTTTTTTATTTACAAAGGACACCCCCTAAAAACATTTAATTTATTTAAAGAAATAATAAAATATTTGAATGTTTTTAGTTATATTGCCGCAAGGGTAGACTTTCCCTTTACAATTTACTAAAAAAATTTGAATTTATCTATAATTTAAAATAAATGTGTATATTTTTTATTTTGGAGTAAAGCCAAATTTTTTTTTTCACTTAAATAATCCCGGAATTTTTTAATTTCAAATGGTTATATCTTTATACATTTAAGATTGCATATATTTATGTACCGCTTGGTTCTTTACCCAGGGTATAAATTCTGTGTGCACACAAATTCGATTGACTCTTACGAACTTGCAGATTATCTAGAACAAAATAAAGAAAAACTTAAAACCCTTAAACAGGTCTTCTTTCAACAATTCGGTGGCAAGTGTACCACCGTTTTCAACAAAGTGCTTTCGAATTTCAGTACTGAAACAAATTTGTAACACGTATATTACACTAATATATCAAAAGTTACAATTTTGCATAGAAGGTAAAAATGTTTAAATGGGGAAAGATTTAGAAGATTTAATGCTGATCTTAACAGTGCAGTTAATTTTTTCCTTGAAAATATAGTTCTGAAAATATTGGCAAAAAAGTGAAAATCGTCGATTTTAATTTTTGCTTGCAATTAATTTGTTTTAATTTTGACATGTTTTAAATTATGACATTATCAGGACACTTTTTGATCACACACATTTAACCGCCAATTCTTTTTTATCGATCGTCTTTTGTTTTGTAGTTACTAACCAAAACTTTGGATTTTCATATGGCGACCATCTTTAAAAATTTCTCTATCTTGTATCCTAAACGAGATAGCGATACATATAGGCCGAATTTGGGACACACTGTATAATCCCTACAATTTCAAACAAAATAAAATACGAAGTTATAAATAGGGGTAAATTTGTGAAGCTTTATTTTTATTTATCTTTAAACCTAAAATATTTACGTGTTGTAAAAAATAGCGGCAATAATTTTTTCAATTAAGGTTGTCTGCCTTGGGCGCACCGCCCTTTTTGTAGTCAGTCATGAAAAATAACTCCAGACAAATTACTTTTTAAACTTCTACCTTAAAAGGTTGAATGATTAATGAGTTCTCACTGCAGGGTTTTTTAATATTTATTTTCGTTATATTTAATGCTTTGATCAAGATTTTTTAATCCGTCAGAGCTAATCTTTTTAAATTTTTAAAAGTTCTAAAATTGAAAATGTCTGTTTGTTAAATGGGTGTAATATTTTATTTTTGTTGAGCTGCAATTATGATACACGGTAATTAAAATGTTGTTTTGTAGGACAGGCAGGAGCATTTTAGAATAAAAAAAATGATCTCAAACTTATTATTTAAAATAGGAAGGGTTTCTACTTAACAAAAAAGTAAAAGCGTGCTTTACCAAATTTCGTTTAACTAACAAAGTCAGCTATGGAGTTGTAAAGGATCTGTCGCTCATTTAAAGATATGTTCAGTTCCTTTGATGAAAACCTTATTATAAAACTACTCCAAAAAGTAATAAACGTATTTTTAGAATTCTTGACTTTGACAAATAAGCATCTGTGACCTGTGGCAGCCAGGTTTTTTTAGGTGAAACTATCCTTATAGTATCATGCAGTTTTTAGACAATTGCAGCAGAACCGCAGAAAATAAACCCAGCAACCCCTATATTACCGAATTCCTCGTGAAAATTTCTATCTATTGATATAAAAATATACGGGGTATTCCATTAAAAAAACGTCACCCGTGCTGTAACTCTTTTGTTTTTGTTTTAAATGTTTTGTCTGATAAGATTATTGAATTCTACGGAAAATAACCCTGTACATTAGGAAAAAAACATATAAAAAGAATGAAAAATTCAACTAAATGCCCTTTATTTATTTATTTTTTTTTTTTTTTTAATGTATTGTGTACAGTTCTCCAGATAATAAAAAGGAAACAACTTTAAAGCAATTAAGGACCAATATTAAAAGTTAAAATAACTGTTGAAACTTCATATGATTTTTTTTCAATATCCACAAAATTAAAATCACTATTCTAAATGAAAAATTTATTGTTTTTAAAACTGCATTGATCCTTACCAAAACCTAATGGGCCTGAATGTCAAATAACGAACATTTTTCAAACATATGGCTATTAAATTTGTTTGCCGACATAAAAGCGATTTTAGGGACTTTTAAATACTAGCCACTAGGGCATTATTTCAAATATAAATTGCTACTGCTCTTTTTCAATATTTGGTCAATATTTTCTGTAGAATTGTGTGCTTTGCGTTGCACATTATATTCCAAATGTAAATTGGCTTTTATCAATAACGATATATAAACAATAACAATGTAATTCCTTATGATGTGTATTTAAAAAACTGTATAATATATTTTTAAAGATATCAAAATACTCTTATAAAATGTAAGTAAGTACTGATGGGGTTTTGTCCCTTTGTTATTAGCTATCAACTTAACACAATTTTGTACTGTTGGGTCGTTGATTCACAGATATTACTAACAGGTCGGTACTATTAATATTATTATATCCACACCTATTTTTATAGCTTTTGCGATTTTCGCTGAAAGTGGACTTAAATAAAAGTCAAGCAATTCTCGGTGTATACTGTATAGCAGGAGAGTCGATCGCGACTA
>JAHBCN010000184.1:247641-252641 GCA_019359885.1 Listronotus oregonensis
TATATATATATATATATATATATATATATATATATATATATATATATATATATATATATATATATATATATATATATATATATATATATATATATATATATATATATAAACATCTTTATTCTGAAGAAAAACCAAATAATTTTTCTTTTAATTTATTATTCCCAGAAATCAAAATAAACTATAAAAATAGTGTAGTTCTGCTAAAGGTATGTATTTTTAAAATTTTCCACTTTTTGTTCATGTTTTTTAAAATCTATTTGAACTAAAGCAATATAACGTGATTTATTTTATTTTTCAGTGACGCATCTTTATGCAGCCCTAACTTAAAAATATGACCGGTGACCCTCCCCAATTTTTGTGAAAATACTATCAGTATTGAAAAGACTTTAACCCTCAACCATTTCACCAATGCCAGTTTTTAATGTAATAGTACAGGGTCCTTTATTACTGCCCAATATTTAGTTTTTTCAATAATAAAAAAAATATTGCTACACGTTAACTTTGAATAGCTGTAAAGATACGAATAAGTTGACAAACAGACTTCCTATAAATTCTACGAAAAATACTATCATTTTAAGAAGTTTATTTAAAATAAGCGTAACATTTTTGTTTACCTTATATAATCATATTATGTTTTTTTCTGTTAAATTAATTAAAATATTTTAATAAAAAAAACTGCAATTACTCAAATAATGATTGCTAAATATTCTTAAATAGACCGAACATATCATAATAAATTATATGAGCCAGGTTCATATCCACACTGTTCCTGAGTGAAGTAATAAAGTTAACGAAAGATGCATAAAATAGACTTACGTCTCCCAAATATTGTAAAATAACCCTTAAAGGGCGCGTTTAGTCACCCTGCGTAAAGCGTCTGACCTTTTTATGAGCCCTAACTAGGGATAAAGCGGTGGTTAAGTGAGTCTTGTTAGCGGAATATCTCGTAGACATGTTTACTTAAGGGTTTACAGATGTAGTTTAAAATAAAACTGAAATAAAACAACCCTAAAACATTTTTTTTAAATAATATAATTAAGAAATCTAAAAATACCATTATTTATTTTACAGGGTAATTCAAAAATCGATCACGAAACTTAAGAGGGTGATTCTACAGGACAAAATATAAATCTCATATAAATTTTTTTCAAAATGTCATTTGTTATTAACTGGTATCTGGTGGTAATGAAATGAGAAAAATTAAACACTTAATTTTTAAGGGCGATTTACGTCTAAACGGTTAAATTTAGCGAGTTAAATGAAGAGCACCGTTTTTAAAGACCTTGCATGAGTCTTTGAGAAAAAATACTTAAAACTAGTATAGCTGTCAAAACTAAAAAATTGTGTCAAAATACAATTTTTAATGTAGGTAAAGTGCCCTCTAGCGGCACACAATTAATGTAAATTGTTACTAAAATGATGAAGCGCAATCGACTCAGTCTACGTTTTAAATATTAGTATAAACGGTTTTTCTGTAAGCAAACAATTTAAGAAACAAAAAATAAAAAAATTAACTTTGTCGGCTTGTAACTCGAAAACGAATGATATTTTGAAAAAAACTTAAATGAGGCTTTACCATTATTTTGTCATGTAGAATCACCCTCCTAAGTTTCGTGATCGATTTTTGAATCACCCTGTAGATAATTATGTTATAAGGATCATAATAACGATCATTATGGTACTAGCCGTGATAACACGGCGTATGCCATAATGACTGTTTATGATCCGAATTTCATACAAAATTTTATATTCCGACGATTTTTTCATAAATTAATTTCTTTTTTATTTAAGTAAGTGATTTAAACGTAGCTTAATTTCAGTAATACGTAGCAACCTGAGGTAACAACAGAATTGTTAACTTGTCTTTCCATGTCATTGTCAAAGTTAAATTTATTAAAAAGTTCATCAAGCATTGTAAAATAAATGATTTACCCCCAGAAATTAAAAATTTAGCTCATTGTGCTGTTAATGGATTAATGCCTGAAAAGTCTAAAAGCGTATACGAAAAAACCTATGCCAATTATAAAAGTTGGTGTCACAAGAAAAAATTTGAGAATATTGCGCACGAAAAGATACTTTTAGCTTATTTAAAAGAACAATCAGTGACGAAAGAGTCTTCAAGTTTATAGACTTATTACTCGATGTTACGAAGCACGTTGTCAATTGTAATAAGTCAAGTCAATTGACATAAGTAAGTTTAGTTTCCTGATTACGTTTTTAAAACAAAGCCTCGATTCTTACAAACCTAAAAAGTCCCAAATTTTGACTAAAAAAAAATATTGCAAAGTTTTTGCAAGAGGCAGAGAATGGAAAATATTTGTTATTGGGAGTGTCAATGATAATAGGTATAAGTGAAGCATGCCGAAGAGAGGAGCTAAAAACTTAAGAATGAGAGATGAACACGATGAAGGGACTGTTTTTAGAATTGTATTACCTAGTATAAAAACCAATGTTTCCCTAGAAATCTTTGTAACGCCTGGCGATGCCGAAGGAGTAAATATGGTACACTTTGTTCGAACCTATGCATCAATGAGACCCAGCGATGCCGAAAATTCTCTTTTTTTGTCCTTTAGAAACAGCAAATGTAGAAAGCAGCCAGCGGGTATTCATACTTTTGGAAACATGTGCAAGACTTTCTTTTTAAAGTTACCTTATTCTGCCGAATACACTGATCACTGTTTCCGAAGGTCTTTGGCTTCATTGCTGACCGATTTCGAAGTTAAACGCCCTGGTGGCTAGAAAAGTGACACAGTTGCTGAAGGATATATAGAAAATTTACGCGAAAATAAAAAAAGGATTTTAGTATCTATTCTAAAAAAATCATCATTGGATGTTTTACCGATTAATTTCTCTGCACAAGAAACCGAAAATTTACAAATTAACCAACCAGAATAATGTGACGATTGACGCCTATGTCTAACATTAATTCAACAAATTGCAATAATGTAGTATTTAATTTTAACCGGTAAATTTTGTTGTTCTAAATTTATTTTTTATATTTTTACCCAGTAAACCCAAATATTTTTTTATTATAGTACTCAGTACTCCAATGAAAGCATTATAGTACTCATTTTAGTAAGGGATGGCATTTTAACACTTAAAATGAAATCCATAAGAATGTAATTATGACACGTCGGAAAATAAAATATTTTAATAGACCAACGGCCATGTGATGATCGCGTTGTTAAATTTAGCAATGGACTTAGCGATTGTTAAAAGTTAACAACGGTTTGGAATGTTTAACAAAACGTCATTGTCAATGTTATTCAATGATTTTAGTAGGCAACCTGTCAAAATCTGACATTTTGTTAAACATTCTAAATCGTTGTTAACTTTTAACAATTGCTAAGTTAACAACGGTTTAGAATGTTTAACAAAATGTCAGTTTTTGACAGGTTGTTTTAGCCCAAGTGTTTTGGCCTAAAAACACTTTTCCAACTTTTATTTGGCCGTTGGCAGCCTTAATTTTTTTTTTTTAATTAATAACAATTAAATCGTAAAGGTACAGTAAAGCTGAAGGTGAGTAGCAGAGAGAGCGTGCAAAAATGCCCTAACTCATTTGCCAGAGAGTAGGGGGGGTTAAACTGGGCGCCACTGCTTTTGGTGCCAGGCCTAGCAGAGACCTTCCAAGATTTAATTGGGAACTCTCGTTCAACTTTACTACCACTCAAAAACAAGAAAAACTTTAATAAACGATATTAATATAAGAAAAAGGAGACACCAGGCGAGCCAAATAAAACACTATATTTAAAACAAATAGTTAATAGAATTTATTATAAATTTGTAATTTAAAAGTTTACAGAAAAAATATATAATCGAAATAGAATGGTGAAGGCGCTGAGTTATGATTATAAATAAAATTAAATTTATAATTTAAAAGTTTACAAAAAAAATATAATCAAAACAAAATGGTGAAGGCGCTGAGTTATAAAATGTCAATTTAAAAAAAATAATTATAAACGTTGTAATAGACTGTTAACAAAAATTAGAATTTATTATAAATAAAGTTGAATTTGTAATTTAAGAGTTTACAAAAAATAAATAAAAATTTATAATCAAAACAAAGGGGTGAAGGCGCTGAATTACTAAATGTTAAATTTTCTATACTAAGGAAAAACAAAGAATAAATATTATAAATATAAGTCTACAATTAAAAAAAAATCATATATCAATATAACAAAATACCGCTTAGAATTATTTAGAATTTAACAATAATTTAATGACCAGGTGCACCATTTGAAAACCAATAAGTATATAAAAATTTACCAAAAAAAAAAAAAAAATACAATTAAAATAAAAGAAATGGCCGCAAATTATTTAAATCAATGTGGTAAAAATTTAAAAGGTAGAGTCCTAAATTGTTTATTGTAAAGTTAAAAAAAAGTTGTTAGTTGGTTAATTTTAATGTGTTGACTGTTTTGCCGAATCCAAATGATGGCGGGTGTGCCAGCCAGTACAACGTGAGGAGCGAAGGTGTCAAAAACTAGAACCAACACATTAACTAGTTAAATGGTCACTATCTCTGACCCGTCCCAAGAAAACTTCTACCAAATTGATGGCCCCTCCAAACAAAATGAAAACTGTTTCAAGAATTAATGGCCCATCCGAAGAAAAATGGCCCGTCCGAAGAACCCTACAAAATTCAATACTAATTAAAACCCAATAAAACGTAAGATAATTAAGCGACTTTAAAAATCCCAAGAAAATTCCCTCAAATCCCATACTGTATGTGTTTCATAAAAAAAAATTAATATAAGGAAACTTTAATATCTGGTACTTGGTTCGAGACCTTTCAGTAAACAAAAAAAAAATACTTATTAAGTAAGCAACGTTAAATCAATCATAAAATAATAAACAATCCCATTAAATCAAGACAACATAAAATAAAATTGTTTCAGTAAACTAGTTTACAAAAAAAAAAAAAATTATGCCCTTTTCCATTGACACCAAAAAAAAAAAAAAGAACATATTCCCTAGCTACCAAAAGTTAATTTACAATC
>JAHBCN010000184.1:257641-391419 GCA_019359885.1 Listronotus oregonensis
AAATAGGTGTATATTAAAGTCTGTAGAACACGCGCGATTTAAGCAAGTGTTTTAAATACCAGTCATCCACGAATACTTTACGCTATTTTTTTTAAGCTTTTGAAACATTTATTATAGTAATATTTTCTTTGACCTTATAAAGTACTTACGTCAGATCAATATTTTTTTAATTCCTGACATGTGCCAAAATTCGAGGTTAAAGGTTGGCAATATCATTTTAGACTTCACATTTCTCGTGTTGTTGAACCTTTAAAACACACGCGTGTTTAAAAGTTGGATTAAAACACGCTCAGATGTACTTTTATTAAGAAAAATAGGGTACCAATAAAAAAAATAAATTTGATGTACCTAATTAAAGTTAAAAACTTAAAAGTAAGCAAACAAATATTTAATTTAAAGTATGTCGTTATTTAATTATTAGTCTAAAAAGTATATTACTGATGCAAAACAAGAATAATATGTTTAAATTTAGATGTATTTGCTGAAGTCAAAATATATTTTTAGGTTAAAAATATTGCTTTTCTACTTATTACTATTGAAAAAAAAATGAAATTATTATATTGATAACTAGTGTACTGTTTTGTCAGGTAAGTCACTTTATTGAAATAATAGAAGCATATGTTTTTCCTATTAAGGAATACGGATAGTATTACTGTAAGAATTATACCTTGATGATCCGTGTAAATTACCAGATTAGTGTTGATAAAAATTAGCTTAATAATATATTTTTAAGTTTCTTTTTGGGCCTAATAAAATATACATATCTAATTATGCAGTAAAAAGTAGTACCATACTTTTAACCCAATAAAATAAGCAAAACAGGATAAAAGATAGTGCTGGTGGTTGCCTAGGAATTAGGTTTTCATTAAAAAAAAGGATCTTGCATACAATATTCATTGTTGCTAACATTTTCGTTTGGGGTCAAAAAAAGTAGTTCAACAAAAAAATTAATTTTAAAGATTAAACTATTTAATATTAGCAAAATAAAATAGCTAATACTGATACTCCAAAATATTTAAAAAATTCTCACAAAACCACTTTAGAACCAAAGATGTATAAGCTTTATCTGGGTTCTTGTTTGGAACGATTTTTCTGTCGGAATCAATTCAAAACTAACAATTTGGTGTTTCGATTCAGTTCTCGAACTACTTGCAAATAGTTCATGAACAATTTAAACGGTTCGCACTCTTTAGTATGGACAATTTAGGGACCGGGAGTTTGCATATGCGGAGTTGTTTCATTTTTAATTGAGGTTAATTATGGATTAAATTAATACGGTTTCTAATATAAAATCCATGTCCAAAAAAATATCGGCTGTTGAAATTTAATTAAAAATTGGATTCGTTTAAATTGATTGTAAATTATGACTTTTTACCTCTACTCCACGCCATGGTTTTGTTAATTCTGTGTAATGTCTTATATATTTATGAAAAAAATAGTCATTTCTTGGTAAAACGTTGCAACTTGAGGTTTTGTTGACCAAAATAATTTCTTCTCATGTCCTTGTCGTGTTTTCGCGTTTTGGTTTTTCGGAATTCCGAACTGAAATTAACAGTTCAAGAATTATGATCTTACGCAATCTATTTAAAGCAGTTCAAAAATCGTTTAAAATGGGTTCTTAATTTTTAAACCAAAATAAAACTATAGTTATTAACCGAACAAGGATATTATTAAGTTAAGTCCACTTACATTCGAGCTCGTCCATGGTGAAGTGAAATTATTAATTGTCAACTATTGCCCAATATAGGGAAAATATTTTTCTGGCGATCGTACTGTTTTTAAATTTTAAAAATAATTTTTTGGTTTAACGCAACCAACCATAACATAACAAGGCTATGCTAAGTAAAAAGTTGTTTTATTTTGTGAATATTTACTTGTCTATACTAAAATTGTTTATTAATGGAAAATAATATAATAATAAGGGCTTTTAATGGATTTGTGTTTTACCCGCCACACAGGTATCATCAGCAGAGTTGTCGGTTGTCGTGAGTGCATGTAGAATAATCCATTAAATAGATCTCTACTTGAAGGCTGCGATATCATATTACACCTGCTGCCTCAATAATAACGCCCATATTGACGATCCACACGTGGCCGCCCTAAATCAACTGATATGAGCAATAATTACGCGAAGTTAGAGCATAATATTTTTTTAAATTTAAAACTTTTTCGTATGGTTAACGGAACTAGAGACAAACTAGCATGCCAGTATTGGATACAATTCACACAGTAATAATTAAACTAATAAATTTGAGTTAAATACTTTACACCTAAAATAAATTTATATTTTATTCCTTACCAAGGTTGTAGTTATTTATGTTCATACCTGAAATAAAAAAAATAGTGTAAACAAGTTTAAAATACAGTAAAACCTATTTAAAAAAAACTCTTTAAGTATAATAAATTTTTATATCAAAAATAAAATAATTTTAAATTTCATTACTATTTAAAACTGTTTTTAGATTAATTTAATCTTGAAAACGAAGGTAAACATGCCGTGGAGACGTTGATAGATTTTTTGAATGTCAAAAGTTTTTTTAAGGTTTTTCTTGTTATTTTGTTTCAGGCGATCTGCAAGTTTATAAGAGGCTATCGATTCTGTGTACATTCAGGATCTATTCTCAGATTAAAAGCGGTCCCATCTGACAAGTACCCAATGAAGATATCTTTCCTTTATAAACAAATATTAATTTTTTGAAGTTATAAGATAAAAATTGAAACAAGTTATCGGAAAAGTTCAGGGCATTGCAGAAAAATATAGCAACTAAGAAAAATTTTGCGAATTTCGGGAAATTTTATCTATTTCAGAAGTGGCATGGGTATTTTTTTTAAGAACAAAATTACTTTCAGTCCGCTAAACATACAGGAGTTAAAATAAATTAGCTTCTTCAGGTAGGATTTTTAACTATCCGGTATTGCAGTGCGCCGCATTGGTGAGGCGGATATCGCAAACCGCATACCCTTGACGTCAAATTTGTTTTTTTACCGTCAGGCAAATATTTGTGCAATGGCGATCAAAATTTAATACAGCAACACGCCAAGTAATTCTCTTCTGGAAAAAAAGTGTAATTTAGAAGCAATATCAGGCACAAATAGCATTCTGCCTTTTGTAGTATTGGGTGATGAAGCGTTCAAACCAACCACCCAAGCAAAATTAGATGTGACGAAAATAATCTATAACTACAGACATTGCAGAGCACGTAGGTCTGTGGAAAATTGTTTTGGGTTGTTAAGTCTAGTGTTTCGAATCTTTTATACTCCGATTGCCGTTCAACCTGAATAATAGAGGTATTTCATACAGACATGACAAAAAATGTGTCAAGAACTGCCAAAAGAGGCGATTATTTAATAAGTAAGAATTTCTTTAATAAAATAATAATTTAATCGATCACTTTGTTCTTTTAGTACTATAGTTTTCTAACAACGATAACGAGTAAATTTAATAGCATGTTTCAAAAATAATGAGTTGGTGACGCAATGGTCTGACATAGCTTGACATTTCCGAAATCGTTTACGACAGAGAAAAACTAGGGTTACAAAAGTTATAGAAGCTAAAAATTACTTTCATATTACTAATGTTTTTTAAAATTAGCTATCTAGTGACGCCACTTACAGGGTGGATCAAAAATCTCCAAAATTCAGAAATACATTATTTTTGATCCATACTGTAAGAAGTAGCACTACTAGATTACTTCTTAAAATTAAGATTTAAATGTAAAAGTAATGGATTATTAATAAATATATTTGCGATGTGATAAAGGAATATTTTTCTCATAAATAGATTGTACAAGTCACTTCCGGTTTAGACGGAAAAGTCAAAACCGATAATGATATTTAAAACCATCTACGTCGACATTGTTTCTATATAACAATAATTTCCAGCATAATATACAGGGTGGCGATTTTTTATAAATTGATTTTTTGCCATAAATTTTTTATTTTAGGGGAAAAACTAAAAATAAGGGAGTTTTGTTGAGTGGCAGTGGATTGATCGGAAAATTCTAGGAAAGAAAATAATTTTACATTTCATGCCCTTTTTGTCTATAATTTTTGTATGTTTAGTTTTTCACTATAATGGACGATTTCGGAGATATCGAGCTTTGTCATACTATTGAGCCCCCTTGTTTCTGCAGGTTGTTTATAAAGTATTTCTACAAACTTTGAACGGCAAATGTTTAACTTATTTGAAGATAAAAAGTTTATATAAACTAAAAAGTTTTTTAAATAACTTTTTTTTAAATTAGATTTTACGTCAAAATTCTTTTAACGGAAATTTCACATCTGGTTGAAAATAAAAGTTTTTTTTCTGCTCTAACAGTACACAGTTTTGTATTTGCTTTAATTTTATATGCTTCTTCAAAGAAAATTTATATATTTCTTATCCCCAAAATGTTTCTATATGCAACTAAATGTATAAAAGAAGGTTGTGTCTTAATTTAACCAAAAATAGAGCGCTATACAGGGTGGACTAACGCAAAGGCTGAGTAGGCTGAAACCTAGGGAGGCAAATATTATGGGCGGTAAATTTATGATTATTTTTTATTACAATGTAATGGTAAAGTAATTAAAAAACAATTAATATTTAGCGAATAGATAAAAAAATCCTGAAATTTGTTTGTTTTAAAAAATTTATATTTATTTTTTTGTATGTTTTACTTTTGTTAAATTTGTTTAATACATTTTAATAAGAACTACTAGTGTAGTTTACATTTTATTATTGCTAAATTTTTCGTTTTGATATCCAAAAAATATTGGCATATTGGGGCGGCAAAAATATATTAGCCTATGGGTGGAAAAAGTTTAATCCGGTCCTGGTGCTATAAATAAATAAACCCCTTTATTTAAAATATGCTTTTTAATCAAATAATTCAAATGTACATTTGAGATTAAAATTGGTATATTTTAAAATTTTAAAGCAAAAAATATAGTCTCCACCTTTATTTATATTTAAATATTAAAAAAATATATTTTATTCAAGATTGCTTAGTTTAAATTATTACTACCAAAAAAAAGCAAGACCAGCAAGACTCTTGCAGCAAGACCAAGACCAAGACCAGGCTTGCAAGACCAAGACTATGACCAAGACTAGCCCGGTCTTGGTCTTGGTCTTGCTTTGCTCATCACTAGTGATTATCCGATGCCTCGTATATCTTTTGATTCAAAATGATATTTTTTTAATTCAAAATGGTCCATTTTCAGCACGTTTAAATCGAAAAAAATTTCGTCTACAGTGTCATTAACACCTGAAATATTGATACGGACACCTATTCACTCTTTAACGGTAGTGTCATTCAGACAACTAAAAAAATAAAATATAAAAGTTGTTTATATTTTTCATGAATTAGGAACAAATAACGTTAAAAAATGAAATCTTCATTAGAAGACCGTCTACATATTGTAATACAATAGATACAATTCTAAGAATTAAGACTCTATTTGTAGAATAAATACAAAACAAATATAAAAACAATATAACATATAAAACAAATACCCCATAAAAATAAAACTATAAATTAAACTTAATGTAATTACGCTGAACACCAGACATCTTAATAATATAAATGTTCGATATGTCGTCCGTTGTTTTCGAAACAGGACCGATGTCCCCTTTTTAGTCTTTCCAGAGTCCCTTATGATATTGTAATCCTGGTTAAGTCTGTCAATTTCATTCACAATTTTTTGCTGTAGCTCATCGATATTTCTATTGGGCAGTTGATAAACTACGTTTTTTAAATAGCCCTATAAAAGTGTATCCATTGGTGTGATATCTGAGCTATTGGGTGGCCAATGAAGTGTTCGAGCTCCTACCTTGAAACTTTATCATTTTTTATTAATGAGGGTTCGCTGCGGCCCAGTAATTTGTATTTCTCCGGTTGTATATTCCTGATGTTGTGAATGACGCTTCATCAGTCCATAATATTTTATTGTATAAGTTGTTGTCCTCATCTTGCTCTCTCATCAACATCGAAGCAACAAATCGAAAACGAAGTTCTTTTTGTTCTTGAGTTAGATACTGAACGAAAAGGATACAATATGGTTTGATACCAAATTTTTTCAGAGTTCTTTGAACTGTTCCATAACTGACCCTTCGGAGCTCTAGGCCATACCTTACTTCTCGTACTGCCTGCGGAATAGAACTCATCAGATTTATCATAAAATATTGAACAGTTGCTTGATTTCTTATGTTTTGTTTTCTTATATTTCTTCGCCTATCTTTCAATGTTTTTGTTTCTTCAAATAGAGTCTTAATTCTTAGAATTGTATCCACTGAATTGAGTCTCTGGAAACTCTCGAAAAATCTTCTGTGCGTTTCTCGGGCATTTTCTCCGCTTTTGTAATATAATTTTACAATGTGTAGACGGTCTTCTAATGAATATTTCATTTTTTTAACGTTATTTGTTCCTAATTCATGAAAAATATAAACAACTTTTAAACTTTATTTTTTTAGTTATCTGAATGACACTACCGTTAAAGAGTGAACAGGTATCCGTATCAAAATTTCAGGTGTTAATGACACGGTAGACAAATTTTTTTTCGATTTAAACGTGCAGAAAATGAACCATTTTGAATAAAACAAATATCGTTTATCGTAAATAGATTAAAAGAAATACGAGGAATCGGATAATCACATAAAAAATATATTCCATTTAAAAAATATGAAAATGACCCCTAGCAGTTTTATTTGATGTTTAATTATTTTACATTAATCATTTTCGGATTCGGAGGGAAAAATTATATATGATGGTTATTTCACTTTTTTATAAAAGTACAGGGAGAGTCAAAAAAGCGGCCTGTCTAGTCCTCGTTGGATTACCCTGTACCGGTTTTACTTTATGGATTTGTTTCATTTTGCGAAACAAATCCATAGATGACTTAGGTTTTAGTTTTAATTTGTAACACATACTAAATTAAAAGAAAAATTATTTGGCTTTTCTCCAGAATAAAAATATTTATATAAATATCTTTATTTTGGAGAAAAGCCAAATAAATTTTCTTTTAATTTGATATTCCCAGAAATCAAAATAAACTATAAAAACCTGTAACACATACATTGGAAAGGTAACGGGTATAAAACATTTAATAATATTAAGTAGCCAAACGAAAAGTATTTAAATTTCCCTGTAAAATTAGCTTGCGCCGGCGGTTGCACCAGTATTTTACCTCCGCGAAAGCACTTTATCTTTTAGAAGCAAACTTGCTATTAGCTTTCCCTCTGTAATTACGCTTAAAAAACCGATTCGCTACAAACTTTCCAAGCTTATCTACTAATAAATTTTCCGACTTGTGGCAATTCCAGGAACTTAAAAACCGCTAAAAAGCAGCCCTGTTCCTTTTAAGATAGGGATCTTAGGCAGATACAAAAAATTTGTAAATTATTTCTTACATTTACGAAGATATACCGGGATATTGGGAGGCCTCCAATTTATTTGTTATTTTAAAGAAAAAGATTTGGAAAAAATTTATATAATACAAAAATATAAATTGAAAAAAACGTTCCTACATATAGCCGGCGACATGGGTTTTGGGTTTGCTTAAGAAATTAAATATATATTCTTTTTTTAATATCTTTATGACTAGCTTTAGAAACAATAAAAAAGGGATTTTAAAGGCTACCAAATTTTTTAGAACAATAGCCTAATAATTTTATAAAGAACCATCTAATTTGTCAGTTTTACTGGCTTATTTTTAAAAAGGCAGCTCATTTGCCTAGTTTACTTGTTATTACAGTACAGTATTGCATAAAGAATGGGCCATAAAAGATATATAAAAAAACAATGAATGTATATAAATATACTAGCTCCGGGCTCGCGACTTTGCCCACCTCGACTACACGATTTTGCCTGTTTTGTTTTTTAACCGAAATATATCAAACTTCAAAATGAAGCAGAAAGGCAGCACAAAAATTTTATATATTTGATACGTGCAACAACGAAGTCTGCCCTCACGTGTCTGGCCATTCGGGTAGCCATGCTTAATTATGTGCCCCTCCTCCTCCCACTCCCCCCTTCTTCCGTCACATAATAAGTGACAAATCGCGCGTTGTGCTTATGAGCATTTGTTATGTTATCGTATTTTCTTTGTTAATTATTTTTTTTAACATAAATGGTTTTTGTAAATGATTCAGAACATAATATGTTTTTATAAACAAACTCCAAAACAATTGATATTAAAATAATTTATTTTCGTAAAAAATGGACAAATACTAGAGTGGTTACATTTTTACCATCAAGAAATATTTATCCCCCCTTTTACCCCCAGTAGATATCAATAGTATGTTTACCAACCTTCGTCCAGCGGGGGGCTTTATATCTTAAGATCTTATATCTTAAGATCTTCTACGTCACTCAAAATTAAAGAATTAGGAAGAATTATGACAGCTGTCACTTATCAAATGTTACATGTGGCCTTGAATATTCTTATACAGTTGACTTTATTAAGGAAAATTATTTTGGAAAGTTGATAGGATTTTACAATATTTTGCTAGAGCCCAATATTAAACATGTATCTTAAACACCTATAAAATTTCGTTACAGGGGCTTTTCACAATATTAAGCTTGTAAGACTGGTCGATCAAGACGGCAAATTGGTTGACTTTAGAAAACAAGTTATTACTGTATAATGGAATTTGAGAAAATCTATGTTGATAAATATTTTGTGTCGTTTTTATCAGTATATCGCAAACTACTGCAAAAAGAACACTTATTATGGTTGTTAAATATAACACTTACGGCCGACTGATGATCGCGTTGTTAAATTTAGCAATGGACTTAACAATTGTTAAAAGTTAAAAACGGTTTAGAATGTTTAACAAAACAGTCAGTGTTATTCAATGATTTTAGTAGGCAACCTGTTAAAATCTGACATTTTGTTAAACATTATAAACCGTTGTTAAACTTTTAACAATTGCTAAGTCCATCGCTAAATAACAACGCGATCATCACTCAAAATTATCTATTTTGAACAATTATTAAAAACTAAAAAAAGCTTAACAGCACAAAGTAAAAACTTTCTTGAATTTCTAGGCATTACTGTAAAGAACTCTCAAAATAAGTACGTTAGTAAATATTCCTGAACTTTGGCAACTTTGGTAAAAAATTGGAAGAAATAGTCATTTGCCGTACTCCAATTCCTTTAAAAATAATGATGAAATTCGCATACCGGTACAACAAATCGATATTACACCCTTTCTTGGGCGAACCATATTTATCTAGAAAGAAGCTAAGATGCGGCAGTTTTAAACACGGCAAAACTGACCACCACCTAAAGTATTGATGATGATTGTACTTGCGATATGGTTGACCCAACCCGTGGAAGTTTAAATGTTAAACATGAACTGGTGTTAGTAAAAAGCCCTTCTAACATAAATTCTGTTGTTAACACTGCTGTCGAAGAAAATGTAGAAGTTAATATTAATAAGATTGTTTGGAAGCTTCCACATATTATAGTATGCGATGCGGAACGGCTAGAACTCTTAAAGGTTGTTGGACGTGGAATCGAATTAGATATCAGTTTAAGAAGCTAGAAGCATGCAGAACATATTTCAGTATCAAATGAAAAAATAACTTTTATGGACTATAAAGACTTCGGTGCAGGTGGAAAGACCGAGATGGATAATTTTAGGTTTTCAAACAGCTCGAAATTATAAATCCAACAACAATAGTGGCTTGTTTCATCATTGTAAGGTATCAAAGCTTTATTTAAATTTATAATTTTATTCATGTGATAATTTAAATTTGGAGATGTCCAGAGCACTAATAGCTACTCTTTATGAAATGTATTTTGTATTTCAAGAGAGCTACTACGAAAAAGGAAAGAAACCCCTTTTTACTCCCAAAAACTTTAAAATGTATGCACTCCTTTTTGTAAATAATTGTTCCAGACAGAATAAAACACTAAACTCTGGTATTATTGATGTAAGATAAGAGAATAAAACAAATAAAAACTTTCTCGCTAACACCAGTGCCTATGTTTAATTATTCATAACAAACTTGTTAGATATTCACAATTAATAGGATCTGTAAGAAAGATTTTTTAAAAATCCCAAAATGGTTACAACATCACTGTAATTTTAGATTTAGTACAGTTTGTAAGAAATTAATGTGTAATTTTATGTTAAGTGTAATTTTAGTAGCAAAATAAAAGTTAAAAAAAATACGGTATTTTATTTTATTTCTCGTCAAGTGGTTCCTGAGATATGATAGTTGACATGTAAACATGTGCGCTGATAACGATGATAGTTCGCAATCGAAACGTTAAATATTCTCTATCTCTCGCAAACTCATAGGATAATTGTATACCCCAAGTACCTTAGTATCAGCCTTTATCGCGCGTAATGATTATTTTTTGATCTTGGAATCATTGGCAAAACGTAGAAAATTACCACTCTAATGTTTCTACCAAGTTTTATTTATTTGAATTTAATACTAAGACCACAATAGTCGATTTACCTTCGGGTTACCGTTTTCATCGCTAATTGATGTCTATCGGCATGACTTTAAACAGCTGTAGCGCCCTTATGGCTTAAGTCAGCGGTACGCGGTTTTCACCCTTCGTTAGGCACGACGTTACTATAGATTAAAAAAAACAGTGCCCCAATTCCTTAGCATTAGGGTTTAATTTTTATTTTAATCGGTAACTTTTCAACGGCTTAAGTTGAATGAAGCGCGCATGAGTAGATTGATTTTAGGTCTTAGCCTACGTGCAACACATAATTTCTACAACAAGTAGTTTTTGACAAATGACAGGTGACAGATGACATTTGACAAGTGACAGCTGTCATAATTTTTGCGCAAGCGCGGTACCCTAAAATAGGTTTAGCCTACGTTTTCTAATTCTTTACTTTTAAGTGACGTCAAAGATTTCTAGATATAAAGCTCCTCCGGGGGACGGAGGTTGATAAATGAATCATTGATATCTACAAACCCCTAACTCCATGAAAATGTTTAATATCGGCATTCTTAACGATTGTAGCAGGATGACAGCTGTCAAATTTTAACATTTGTGGCATATATGCAAAAGTAAAAAAGTTTTTCTTCTTTGATTTTATATACGGCTATACAGGGTGCCACAGATTCAAGTGCATGCATGGGGATCTCGGAAACCGTAAGAAATACGAAGTCGGTTAAATTATGGCAAAGTTGTAAATTTGCATAACTAACCATGTGCACTTTAAAAAGTTATCCGAAAAAAAAACGAAATTTGCCGATTTCGTTTTTATTTTTTTCTGGCGAGAGATATGGAAAAACAAAGGACACTTTCTCATGGCCACTTTTTAAGCCCTACAAAACAGCGTTGAGAGATTTTCCGTACGACGTTTCGTTTTCGTTAAACCATCATCAACTTAATTTTTTTAAATACGGCACTCAATTGTTTATTGCATTTTTTAAAGCAGTTATAATTCCAATTACAATGATGTATAACACGTAATATTTTTCTGTTAAATAAACATATTTTCCATAAGAGACAATGAGTTAGACAAGGAACACACATTATTTTCTATAGGAGCGTCCCATATTTGTTAATAAATATAAAGTGTAATACATTTTTGTAATTGGGATAATAAGGGGTTAAAAAAATAATAAAAATCCCAAGTCCATATTTAAAAAAATAAAGTTGATGATGGTTTAACGAAAACGGATAATCTCTCAATGCTGTTTTGTAGAGCTTAAAAAGTGGTTATAGGAAAGTGTCTTTTGTTTTTCAAATCTCTTTAAATAAAGCAAAAAAAAAAACAAAATCGGCAAACTTTGTTTTTTCCGGATATCTCTGGAAGTACTCGGAATTTTGCAACTTTTTAAAGTGGACATATTTAGTTACGCAAATACACAGCTTCTAGGTTTCCGAGATCCCCATGCATGCACTCGAATTTGTGGCACCCTGTATAGTTTTTTTTTCTATTTTGAATATACAGGATGCATATTCAAAAAACATAGAGAAGTTTTTTTTATAATTCCGAAATATGGACATGCAAGATTGATTCGCGAAGGTTGGAAATACTTTATTCCAAATTTAAAGCATGTATTAAAGAAACATTATCAACAGGAATTAAATATGGTTTATTTTTACGTAAATAATATTTTAATATCTAAAATCTCGCGAATGTAACTAAGCAAAAAAAAATCGGCAGTAATAATTATAACTTATTATGCGTTTTAAAAAAGTGGGTTCCGAATAAAAAAAAAGATAACTTCATGTCTCCTATATAAATATTTCTATCATAAAAAAGAGCGCGACTGAAAATACTCTTTGACTGGTCCAATTATTTTTTCAAAAATATTAGAATTCTTTAAATTAGTAAACTTATTCCAAGAGACTCGCACTGTATAAATCTGTTTCCCTTTGAAACGTTTTTGCCTGATATATATGCTTTTACCAACTTTCTTTAAAGAATCAAATTAAAAGCATAATACAGAAACCGTAATAGCGCTATCAAATGATTCAAACGGCTTGAAACGATATTAATAAAACTCAAGTATCATTTTTCTTTCGTCCGCAAACTGCCAAAAGACAGTTTTATACATTGCCAGACAGTTTAATAAAATAGCTTTTTTTTACAGAACAATTTAAAAATCCCTTAATTGAAAAAGGATCTAAATAAAAATAGGTATTTTCTTTTATATCACTGCCTGCCAAACGATTTTCCTATATCGTCACCACGGAAACATAACGAAAAAAAACAACTTTTGAGAAAATAGACAATAAATAATTTTAACTCAAAAAAGTTATTAAAAAAGCATTGGTCGAGAGATCAACAAGACTAACGCTCAATGCAGCTGAAAAGGTTCTGTCTAACATTTAAGAAAAGCATGAGTAGTACAGAAAATAAAGCATTTTGGCTCGGAATTTTTTCGTCCTACATGGATTTACCTGAAATCGTTACAGAAGGTAGGGAATAGCCCAAGGATCAAAGTTGATATCATGCCGAGGGACACTTTTATCCTGGGGGTGAAAATTTTTTATTACATTTTAACAATAGGAATCGTAAAGAAAGTTATTCCAAGTAAAAAATGTTTTATACATTCGTAAAGCTAATATTTTTCGAGTCATTCGCGATTGAAAGTAACAGTTTTTCGACGATAAAATCGACATTTTTAATGGGTGTTTCGCGAGTAACTTTAAAAATATACATTTTATTAAAAATAACTGTAAAGAGCAAAATTGTAGCTTATAAAAAAATCAAACAAAAACTCTTTTTTATAATTTCTCTACAACCAATACCGACCGAGCTACGATTTGTTAATGGTTAGCTTTTATTTGTCAAATGCTAAATTTGAAAGATTCAAAGTCAAATAGCGGGAAAACTTTGAATTTTTCGCGGAAATCTTATGAAAGATTTTTAAAGTATATATGCGAGCACCACTTATTCGAGCCTTTAAACTCATCCCATTTAAAAACTAAGGAATTAAAAGAATTTAATTTACATGGCCTTGTAGCTCTTGAAATACCCTACAAAATTATAAAAAACTTTCTATCAGCAAAACTAAAGGAGCTATGTTTAGAAAAACCAATCCATTTTTTTTTTTGAAAAATTTGAATAGCCCTCTTCGGAGTATAATAATCTACATAACCGGTATACTTTATACTTTTACCGATATAACTTTTGTAGTTATGTTGTTTTCATACTTAGAGGGCGTCCATAAATTACGTAAGGCATTTTTTAGGATTTTTTAATTTGATATTAGTTCATTTTTTTTTTGCTTTTGTGGAACAAAATCTCTAGTCAAAAATATGAAAGACTTCGAAAGAAACAAGAGGTTTTTGGCGAGCAAAGAATGCACTCTCGTCTCGTCTCGAGGAGAAAAATCGGTCTCCAATCTTGACAAAACGAGTGACGACAACTTGTCGTCTTGGCGGCATTACTGATATTTTCAATGATTTAAGGATCCAAATTGATTTATCGATAAATAACGTTATCGTTAACAAGTTAACTTTCCTCTTTCCTTTACCATTTTGTGCCAATCTGTTTAAATTACCCAACTTTAATTGCTAAACATAAAATACGAGTTCGTAGATTAAAACTTAGCCAAACAAAACAAATAATTGGATTAAACTTGACTTTGTTTATAAGTTTGTTATATCGAAACTTTCAATATATCCAGCCAGTCAAATAAACTAACCCGACCTACTTTGTGCAGACGGCGTTCTACATGCACTCTATTGAAAGTCAGACATAAATTCCCCTAGTTTATACCTGCCTTTGATTTTATAACACTCTGCTGTGTGCATGATTTCCTGTATTTATTGCTAAGTTCGTCTGATACCGACATCGTGCATGGGATTACAGTAGAATTAGAACTAAAAACAGTAGCGTACATAAACTGACTTAAACTTCAAGTATCTACTTTAAGTATTGGCATATAGTACTTTTAAAAATCAACATACATACTGTTATTTTAAAATAAGATGAGACAAAACAAGATGTGTTTTATGGTCGATCACGACAAATCTTGAACAGTCGGTTCTGCACATATATTAAGCCTTGTTAAATGTACCGGGTGTCCAAATAAGAAAGGACGCCGGCTGTATCTCGGATTTTTGTACAGCATTGAGGAAAGAATATTTTAAGTAAAAGTGGACAAGAGAAAAAGCTGGAAATTATTTTCAAGTTTCTAAAACTACCGCGAGATAGCGCAACCACAACTGTAAATTAAAAAACCTATTTTTTTTCCCCAAAATTTGCTGGTACAATTTTGATAACATTAGCAAAAACTCTAGCTAATTTTGCATCAGTTTGGTTAAGGACTTTTTGTCATATTGCCAATGAAAAGGGTGGAGAAAAATGATAAATAATGCAACTTTCAAATAGCTCTATCTCCCACATCTCTTATTAATCGTGATTCAAGTGGGTACTTGTTTAAAAGAAAATTTAAAGCTCTTTTAAATGTTGTCCTTTTCGGTGTCGGTTAGTTTGTAGTTCACCAACTGAAGAGCGTTGTTAAGGAAAAACTCAGATTTTCGAGATTTTCTCGAGAAAGTTAAATGCAATGGTATGATTTTTTATTAAAGATTTAAAAAAGGAAACAACCTACCAACTAGCAATTTAGTGTTTTATAAAAGTCCTAAAAATGTTTCCGACACAAATTTTATAAAACATTATTTCTCTCGGAAACATTTTTATAAGGTTTTTGCAGCACTTATAAATGTAAAATTGGCACCATTTTATAAAATACTTCAGTCACCCTAAATATTTTGTAATGGTTATTGAAATAATTAAAAAATAATTATATAAACAGTTCGGTTAACCCTAAGAATATTCAGAAACGGCATTATAGAACTGTTTCTTCTTTTAATAGCTTCTTTTAATAGCACTAAATAACTATTTTCTAAGAATTTTTATGACAGACTTTTTAAGAAAAACATGCTGAACGGTAACACAGTAATAAAATAAATGGGTTTTTTAAATATATTTTTAAAGTCGCCACAAATATCTTTGAATCAAAATGAAATGACAAGGAAATACATCTGCAAAAATACACAGAGGAAGCCATACTTATTGGATTAAATAGTAAATAATATGGATCTTTGTTTACAGGCATCTCCCGTGGGGACTAAAATTTTAGTGCGAAGGAAATTTTACTAAGAATTATATATCATGTTTTCAACAAATTTTAAGCGCGCTTTCTGTTTACCGATGATTTAAAAAAAAATTGTTCTTAAATCCACCTTTTGAATTAAAGTTATTTTGCAAACATACTTATGTCAGATTATTTTAATTATAATAAATGTTTAAGTTAGCACGTTTTTAATTGTCATTAACAACAGAAATATAATAATTGTTGTAACTTTACATGTCTGTATTAGAGTTACGAACTAGTGCATGGACATTCAAAATGGCTGCCTTCTATAAAATACTTTTGTGTTAGTAGCAAGCATTTTACAATAATTAAATTATAAGGCTACTTTTATAAAATTTAAAACAATGAGATTCTTTGAGTTAACAGTCGAAGGCAGATCAGTGCTTAGACAAAATTTTGTTGTGTCACGGGCATTCTTAAAGCAAATGTACCTAATTACTTTGATCTTCCACCTTTTTTTCATGACGATCATCTGATTATTTTTAAAGCGTCCTAACATCTTGCGGAATTATTTTAGGGACCCTTTTGTTTACACACACAACTAACCACACATGCAAGAAATATATTATAGGAAATGTGTCTTATTGCGTAGGTAGCCGCAATAATTATATTTAAAGAAAAACAATTTAATTATGTAATCAGTTTGTTCCTGTTTCCAATCTACAGCAGACTGCATCTCTATGAAATAGTTATATAGCAAGCTTTGGAGCAACAATTTACTCCAAAAAACGAAATAGTCCTAAATACTACTTTAGAAAAAGGATTTTAAGTAGCCAACTAATGCAATAAAATCATTTTTATAAGTTTTTATAACAGTATTAATATGCTGCAAAAGACTCTTACAAAGGCGTTATAAAACATTTTAGTTTTGTAGATTAAGTTGTTCTATAGCTTAGTCATGAAAGTGTATTTATAATTATTTTATGACTGCTTTATAAGATATTTTTTAATATTGTAGTAAAAACGTTTTAATGATAAAATAATAAAACATTTTAGTTGCAGACAACCATATAGTATTATCCACAACTATAATATAATTAATTAACATCTTGGAAGCATCAATAAAACAATAATAAAACAAAAAGGTTGTAGAAAATTAAAATTATAAAATATATTTGCTAGTTGGGCCTACGCACTGGCGAAAACCGCGTTGTGATATCTGCATTCGTTTTTGAGTTATTTTAAAACTTACAACTGTCAACGTCATGTCGTTTTCCAATTTCTTGTTTTTATCTTTAAGCCTACTTGACTAATATTTAACTTAGAAATAATAAATGTACCAATCACAGCATTTTTATGTTTTCGATGGTTCATTTTGTTCTGTAGTAGATATAATAAAAACTTAAAAATACTTTGTTACAAAGACTGTTTTGAATAATTGTTCATATATCATTTAAAAAACAGGTTAATTTAAAATAACTCGGTTTCCCTATCTCGCGGTAGTTTTAGAAACTTGAACATAATTATCAGCTATTTCTCTTAGCCATTTCTGCTAAAAGTAATTTTTCCCCAATGCTGTGCGATACACAATTTTTTAGATACAACTGGCATCCTTTCTTATTTGAACACCCGGTACTATGCCAACCGAATGTCAATAACAGCTGAAAATTAGATTCACTACCAAATAGTAATTATTTGCTACCAATTATTGCTACTATTAAGGAAATATAATTCTAAATAAAATACAGTTTTACAATTTTTTAAAATCTTTAGGCCAGTTTTCTAAAATTATTATCGTAATTATACCAAAATTTTAAACCTTTATTGGTAATTGTATATTGGTAAACAGCGTTTCTGTTAGTATATATATATATATATATATATATATATATATATATATATATATATATATATATATATATATATATATATATATATATATATATATATATATATATATTTTATATATGAACCGTTTTTAAGTAAGAACTAAAAACTACTCTAAAGCTCCTATACTAATATTTCTTGTATAGAAAGGAGCGCGACTAAAAATACTAATTGGCAGGTTTGAGCCTTTTTCCAAAAAATATTTTTTTGATTTATTAAATTTATTTCAAGTTAGTAACTTAAACTGTATAAAATAAACTAAAGCAATGTAACCATATTTTTGCAAAAAATTTGCAATTTTTGAGGAAAAAAAAAACGGCGCAAAAAACGGTATTACTTACTAAATTGGGACTTTTACTAAAAAAGAATTTGGAATAAATAATTACTAGATTGGCAGACTGGAAAAAGTAAATGTAGCATTAGTATTGCGGAGAAAACTATGGACAAAATTCTCTTTGCATGTCTTGGACAAAATGCGCTTTGATTGTCGTTTTAAGAGATTTATAAATTTAAAAAAAAACTTACTTTTTAAAGGCTGTTTTAAGTTTAAGTTTAAAGTGCTTTTACTTTTGTTTTTTATAAATTTAAACAAAATTAACTTCTTCCATTTTATTACATTTACAGTCTTTACTTTCTTCAACACTAATTTCTTCATTTCAATTTTCAAAATGCTGTTTCAAAATTAGAACTAACTATTCCAACTCTGAATCATGATTGCAGTTTTCTCCAGTTATTGATTTCAATAATTTTTGTAAATTATAAATATTTTTTGTTTTCTTTAACTTATGACCCAAAGCTAACCCTGGTAAGTCTACTTGTTCAAACCTTGTACGTGGTTTTAGGAGCGATTGGAAATTTTTGGGTACATTTGAAGTGCGTTATAGTACTTTACTTTTCACCTAAGCATTGTTGGTACTAACTTTTTTTTTCGACAAGATCTTATGTTGGTCTCCTTTTTTAGTCGCTTTTCTTTATTACAACTCACGAATTTTTATGAAGCGTAAGTACTAGGTACCGTACCGACTTTTTAGATGTTAAACCCATATTATTCCCCTGTTTCGTCAACGCTATCCAAGCACTGAATCATACAAATATTGCATTTTACGGCACCCCCTATACAACGAAGTAGTGCCACCACAAACATTATATAAGTAACTACTACCTCTAAACAATCCCTCTTAACGTCTGGGCAATGCCAGCCTGATGGGACCTACAGTTTAATGTGGCTTTCGAATCACACTCCACGGCAAATGGTGTTCACTGGCAGTCACCCATCCAATTACTAACCGAGTTACCTAACTTTGCTAAACAGACTGGAAGCGGTGTTTCGACGCGGCATAGCCCGTTGGCATGTTCCCCATTTGCAAGGCAAAAGCTTACATACCAGTTTTAATGCAATAGAGTAGGATACATGGTATGGCCTCAGATTAAAATAAGAACGACAACAATTTCCCCTGTTCCACTTCCAATACGACGACGGCTATTCGTTAGCATATTGTTGGCTGGGGCATACATGGGATGCAGTACAAGCGCCAGCTATTTTCCGCAATACTTTAAGATAAAAACATTGCATTATTCTGAGTGAATCGCCGTCCGCCGAAGCAACCGAATCCCCTACCCCTCTTTTTGTTGGGCCGGTAGAAGGAAAATCGGCCACAGCACGGTTTCTGTGTGTCCTTTTTTCGCTCAAGCCTTTGTCTCTCGCTTTGTCTATTAAATTAACATCTCCTTTTACCGCACTCAAAATATCTGCATGCAAGAAATTGATTTGTCAGCCGTGTATACAGGATATACCGCGACGAAATACGGCGATAATGTCAATGGGAGCAACTCAGCTAAAATATTTTAAGTTGGTGGCACTTCCGGTTATACCGGAAGTAAGTGTCTACTTTCTTGTTTTAAATAAATCATCCTATATATTATCCCATTTTTATATTCTGCACAAGATTTTTGGCAGATTTTATGTATTATACCATTGATCTAAATATTAACGTTTTTGATATATTTAAGTTTTAACGTCAAAAATGACGTTTGCAGACACCTCAATAATTATCAATTTGTGCTATTGAAAGCCTTTATTATTAAATCAAAGTTGAATTTACTGTTGAAAAGGACCTACTATGACAAGTTTTTATGATATTTTGGTAACTATTTAAACAGAGTGTTCAAAAAGTAAGATTAAAAATGAAATTGTGAAAATTGCCAAAAAAATGTTTTTTTAATGGAAAGTACAAAACTTTATAATTATTTTTTATTAAGCGTTAAAAATATGGACAAGTTTGTGTGCGGCTGTCTATTTTCATATTAAGTTATACTCCTTTTTGGCTAGGACATTTTACTATTAGTTGGCTATGAAGGTGAAACTATCGCGTTTGTTTTTTAACGCATCATAGCCAACTCTGAGTTTTATTGAATTGCCATATAAAAATATTAAACAGGAAATATATCAAAAACTAAATTTTTTTAAATAGGCAACCTTATGAAAACTTGCCTTTTTTAATCTTAAATAAGATAGAATTATATTATTTGTTTCCCATTTCATTCAATTCCATTAAAAAAATTATAGTTTTAGTTAGTTGTGGTTAGTTAGCATTTCTCTTAATTTTATTTTTAATCCTATTTTTTGAGCACCCTGAATAATAAGAATTTAAATATTGTGAAAAATCTATTAAAGTAGATCGTTATCAACAAGTTATCCAATTTAAGTTTAAAATAAATGCTTTTTTCTAGCAAAAATTGAAAATTATTTTAAGGTCTGCAAACAGCATTTTTGACGTAAAAAAAGTATGTCAAAAACGCTTAAATAAAGGTATAGGAAATAAAATCTGCCTGAAATCTTGTATAGAATCCTAAAAATGAAACAATATATAGGGTATTTCATTTAAAATAAGCAAGTTGACACCTACCTCCGGTATAATCGGGAATGTCAGCAACTTAAAAATATTTTAGCCGAGTTGCTATCATGACCATGATGAATTTATTTGGTTCGACTGATACGCACTGTATTATAAGTATAAATTAAATGCTGCTTTATAACCTTCGCAGAACAATGCGAAACTTTTGCGATTCTACCGGATGCACTTTGGTATCATAATGCTCTAGCTGTTATCTTTCGGCAAATCTGCCCGAACACGGAAAACCGCTATAAATTAAATACGACGGGACTTTTAATTTTCAGACAGAATCTATTGCGAATACCCGTTTAATGGAGTTGAGGGACTAAATACCAGTATTGATTTAAAAAAGTTTTATCATGCGTTAATCAGTACAAGAAAGAAAGGGTAGTTAGTTAGTTAGGTTGGTAGAACCGAAATGAAAAATCTAGTGGTTTCCCTCATTGCAATAAACTTTTTTTATTTTTAAAAAGTTTTTCTTACGCATTGGCCAGAAAATTTTTATACAATGGGATTGCTTTGGTCCTGGTCCCAGTGTTTAGCGACTAAGTGTGCTCAGCCCTATTTGCCCCTTTGAACTCGAAGATCTCCTGAATCAGAAAAAAGAATAACTTTGCGAAAAATATTAACACTTGTCTACGTTTTCGTGGCAAGTCTACAACACTTATTAAGATAAAGTTAACTGAAAATAACATAGCAGCAAGAATAGGTAATCTTGTATTATTTAAATTAACAGATATTTAAGTTTTACCTATATAAAATTTATTACAATTTTAAGGTTATATTTTACATACATTTTAACGCATCAAAAAACATCAAACATACATTAAAAATACAGAACTCCATAAATAAAAAACCCGTAAACACGCATTTTATAACAACCATTTAATTAACTGGAACACTTTTAGTATTTTAGCAAAGAAAACTTGTTCAAAAACACTTAAAAGAAAAACAAGTGCATATAAGCTAAAGTAATTTCAGGAAAGCTTGAAATTAATTAACACACCACCTTCTTTTTGTTTTTAGAAAATAATAAATTTATCAGACAAAACAAACTAGTATGTCATTTATGACAAAGCTTTATAGACTATAACAAAAGGATCTTAAAATTTCTTTGATATTATATTAGAATTCTAACAATTTTACTTACTATTTTATTAAAGGTAAGTTTACCCTAATAACGGTGGTAGACTTGTAACCGAAATGTTGATAATTGTTTAAATTTTTTGAGATTTTTCAAGGACATTTATTTTTTCTGTTTTATGCGACCTGCGAGCTCATAGGGGCTAATAAGGCTGAGCACACTCAGTTTCCATACCTCTAGACCAGGATCGAAGCGGTCCCGAAGGCTTATATGAGGCCCGAGTGCCGGATTTTAAATGTTTAACCCATTTGTTCCAAGTTCCGTCAACGGTCTCCAAGTATTAACAAGCCCCCATTAAGATGGACATAGATAATGCCATCCAAAAAGAACCTACATTTTAACGTGGATTCTGAATTACACACAACATCATGTGGTCATCCATAAGACTACTAACGTCGCCTAGCATACTCAGTCTGTATATCCCGGGACCAGGACCGAAGCGGTCCCATTTTATAAAAAATTCTTTGGCAGGTACCCAATAAAGCCTTAGCATCAAATGGATCAGACACAATAATATAAAACATATCTAAAAACTTTTCATTATGTTGATTTTATTTAAATTAATGGTAGATTTTTTTATTTAAAACTTTTCTTTTAAACAATGTGAACAAACACTAAAAATTCTCATTTTTTACAAAACTTTTCGCTATTATCGTTCTCGTTATTCTAAACATATCATTTTAAAAAGGGGGTTTAAAAATGTATTTTAATAAATACCATTTAAAATTAAAATTGGATTTAAGAAATGTTTATAAAAGAGGTGCTCCTACTTATATCTAAATTAATACTCTAAACAAAGAAAGAAAAATGTATTTAAAAAAACAAAATTGATATGGAAATGACCTTAAAACCGCAGTTAAAATCAAATACTATTTATACCCTTGGATTTCCTCATCCGTTCGAAGAAGCTTTAAAAGAACCACCCGGTATATAATATACTGGGTAATCCAGTTTACATCTCTTCTTTTTCTTCCTGGGAGCCGCAGCCTCTTGGGCTTTTTGTGCCTAATCTTCCTTTGTCTTTTATACCACCCACCACCCATTAGTCCTGTTCCTTCTACAAGTCTGTATAATCCTGAGACTGGTTGGTTGATATATTCCTGTGGGCTCATTTTCGGTCGCCCAAATAATGCCTGTCTTTTGTAATTTAACGCTTTACATTCACACAGTATGTGGTAGGCTGTTTCTTCCCCGTCGTCGCACAATCTGCAACTTGGGTCCCCATGTATGAGCCTAGTGTAGGTGTCCTCTTAGGTTATCGTGCCCTGTTAGCAACCCTATTGTTATGCGAGATCTTTTTCTACTTTGTCTTAGAAGTTATTTCTTCGTTCTTTTGGATATTCCCCTTATGAAGCATTTTCCATGTCTTACTCTACCGAGGTTTTCCCAGTATTCCTCGTGTTTGTTTCGGATCCACTTCCTGGTTTGCTCTCGTGCTGTGGTTTTGGTCACTCCAAGAGCAGGTTCTATTCCAAAATATGGTGTAGATGATCTATGTCTCGCTAGCTCATCCGCTTTTTCATTGCCTTGTATTCCCGAATGTCCTGGTATCCACAGGAGAGTTACTCTGTTGCGTTCTCCCAGGACTTCCAGTTCTTTTTGGCAGCTTGGACGTCACCTTGGGGTTTATTAGTGTCCCAAGTGACGCTTGGCTGTATGGTTTTATGCAGATCCGCTTGTTTTTGTAAGCCCTCCTGTTATTTTCATTTGCACAGTGCAGTAAAGCATATATTTCTGTTTGAAATAAAGAACTGTGTGTTCCTAGTGAAATGGAGAATTGTGAATTTCTCTAGGTTTTCATCCAGTTTACATATTTAGCAGTAATTACTTTTCAGAGTTTTTAAAAAACCTATTTTCGTCATAATAATTACTTTCTCTGTCATAGTCGCATAGGTCATAGGTTTTTACCAATTTTGATGGCACATAGTGTAAGTTATCCAGAAAGGCAGATTTAATATGGGTAAAAAAATATTATTAAGGATTTGAAATTATGTATTGTCCTCCGGTAACGTAGTGGTCAGAGCTTCGGCTCGCCACCCCGGCGATCCGGGTTCGATTCCCAGAGCCGAAGAGACACTTTAAAGTAGTAGTTATTTAAAATAACGTCCGTGGTGGCACTACCGCGTTGTCTAAAAGGTGCTGTGAAATACAACATTTGCATATTTCAATGCTTGGACAACGTTGACGAAAAATCTGGGAAGAAATGGGTTAAACACCAGAAAACCCGGCACTCTCGGTACTTTGGTATTTAGGTTTGTATATGTATATATAATCTGTAGGATATAATATACATATATAATAATCTCTCGTGAGCTGTCATAAAGATAAAAATAAAATATAGGTATATTAGCAAAACCAGAAGTATTTTTTATTGAAACTCCCCTATACAGGGTGCCACAGATTCAAGTGCATGCATGGGGATCTCGGAAACCGTAAGAGATACAAAGTCGGTTAAATTATGGCAAAGTTGCGCATTTAGGTGCCTAACAACATGCCATTTAGAAAGTTGTAAATTTCCGAGTACTTCCTGAGATATCCGAAAAAAAACTGAAATTTGGCGATTTCGTTTTTATTTTTTTCTGACGTTATTTAAAAAGATAGGGAAAAACAAAAGACACTTTCTTATGGCCACTTTTTAAGCTCTACAAAACAGCGTTGAGAGATTTTCCGTACGACTTTTCGTTTTCGTTAAACCATCATCAGCTTTATTTTTTTAAATACGACACTCAACTGTTTATTGCATTTTTTTGAAGCAGTTATAATCCCAATTACAATG
Organism: Listronotus oregonensis; assembly: GCA_019359885.1. NCBI lineage: Eukaryota > Metazoa > Arthropoda > Insecta > Coleoptera > Curculionidae > Listronotus > Listronotus oregonensis. The sequence continues at coordinate 281,858 of JAHBCN010000184.1, forward strand.
ATGTATAACACTTATTTTTCTGTTAAATAAACATATTTTCCATAAGAGACAATGGGTTAGACAAGGAACGCAATAATTTTCTTATGGGGGCGTTCCATATTGTTAAAAATTTTTTAGTGTTAACATTTTTGTAATTGGGATAATAAGGGGTTCAAAAAAATTAAATAAAAAACCCAGGTCCGTATTTAAAAAAATAAGTTGATGATGGTTTAACGGAAACGAAACGTCGTACGGAAAATCTCTCAACGTTGTTTTCTAGAGCTTAAAAGGTAGCCATGAGAAAGTGTCTTTTGTTTTTCCATATCTCTTTAAATAACGTCAGAAAAAAATAAAAACGAAATCGGCAAATTTCGGTTTTTCCCAGTATCTCCGGGTACTCGGAATTTTGCCTTCCTAAAGTGGACATGGTTAGTTACTCAAATACACAACTTTGCCATAATTTCATTAATTTCCCCTTACGGTTTCCGGATCCCATGATCTAATCTGTGGCACCCTGTATAAATGTTTTAATTAATCATACAGATGTTTAAAGCTGATTTAATAACAAGAAAGTACGTCAGTTCGAAAAGTTTTATTTGGGATTATTAATATATTAAAGGAAAAACGTGCCTCAGAATTTCTCTCATTTTATTTAATAGAATTCACTTTTCTAAACAATTTATGACCAAAACGTAACCTTTTGGAACAAGCCCTGCGTCACAACGCACTAAATTACACTAAATGACTTCTCGTTTAACCCCAAGTTCGCCTTTGTAACCTCAACTTATTATCTTAATTCAGCGATACACACAGCCAATTCGTATAAGAAAGTTTGTGCTTTATCATATACTACTTATTAAGTACATTGTAAATGTTGGTAAATTTTTGAAATAAATACCAAAAACAAAGTATCTTTTATGATATTAGGATAAAGGCAGGGATTTTAAGTATACATGCAAACATAGGAGGGTATAGGTGGAGGCAGAATAACACTACATACCTTTGTTTATGACACCTTTATTTCTTAAAAAAAACCCGGGGAAAGAAAAAATTTTTTGTTTAAAAAAAAAACAAAACTTTACAAAAAAACCCAAAAAAAAAAAAAAATTTTTTAACCCAACAAAATAAAAAAAGTTACTTTTAGAGTTATGTCGTTTACCTTCTTACATGTTAACCAGTAGATTCATTAAAACTTACACAAAATAAGTGACAACAAGCAAAGAGTCAATTTCTTATGACAATTCAATACCGTCAGAACTTAACTTCAGTGATCAAATAGGCCTCTTCAACATATTTTTCTAATAGCTTAAAAGACACTTTATACTTAAAGAAAAAATGTTTCCAATTTTTTTTTACCTAATTTTATAACAAAGCTAGAACTATTTAAAATCCGAACATATAACCTTCGCGCTGAAACGATATTGATGTCACCAGCCTCTAACCAGATTTCAGAATGTCTCGTCGATACAGGCCACTGTGGCTAGGTTCCAGTATTACCTCTCTAGGGAGAGCAAGTGGAGCTAATCCGGATATCAACATCTTTTACCACTTTGAATTTTTAATTAGTTGATAAGTTTTATTTACATTTGTGTATTAAGTGTATAAAAAATCTATAATCTATCCAATTTCGTTCGACAAGAACACCTTGCCATAAAATATATTGTACTGGTTAAAATATTCGATGGATACAACAACAAAAGATGTATTCAAAAAGTCAGTAATTATGATTACTTACCAGGTGTTTTTCTTAAACGATAACGAACAGATATTAATAGACCTGGAGCCGAGAGAGTTTTAGCATGTATCATAGGGGCTAATAGACAATGTTATTCCCCACTTTGAATTCCCGGTATGGCATCCCTAAAGTGTAGCTTTTAGGAAGGGTGAATTTTCAAACCTGTAATTAATTAATATCCATGCCCTTGGATCATATGCCCCACTTTGATTCTTGATTAATGTCGTCAAGAGGGTCGACAAAGTCCGCGAACCCAATATGGCGTCACTTAAGGTCCGGCATACTGACCGAAAGGTGTAATTTTTCCACTGTAGACATGGACCATGGACCCCACGCTGTTGGTTGCGTGATCTTTGTTAACAATGAACTTGGTTAAAAACCCCCCCGGTTTAAGTGGCCGCCATAATGAGGCAAACATGTCATTTAGGCAATGAACGCCCCATTATGGCGGTCACTTGGTGATGCCCCAGAGATATAGCGTTTTGAAATTTTTGTTCTACAGTTTATTGTTAACAATAATCACGAAACAACAGCGTGGGGCCCATGATCCGTGTTTACAGTGGAAAAATTACACACTTCGGTCAGTAAGGCGGACCTTAAGTGACGCCATATGGTATGACACATTGAGTTCGCGGACTTTGGCGACCTCCTTGACGACATAAAACAAGAATCAAAGTAGGGTCTATGATCCAGGGGCATGGATATTAATTACACGTTTAAAAATTCACCCCTCCTAAAAGCTACACTTTAGGGAGGCTCCAGATCTATAAAGATTTAACCTGTTTTTGGTGATTTTTTTTTGTGATAATTTCGATGAATTTTGACGGTGTAATTACCCTTTACATCTATTTTGTTGCACATATAATTGGTATTTAACCGATTAATCTTAAATTGAAATAAGGAACGTACTGAATTTTCTGTTTTTGCTCTGACTAAGATAAATAAATTAACTAACAAAAAAAAATATATTTATACTCCTCAGGACTTGTATCGCCACAAGCCCTTTTGGTCTAACGTCAAATATAAAGGGCACGACGTAAGCAATAGAACGGCAATGCGAATGAAAAAGAATATTAATGCGTTAGTCGCGGATTTGGGGTATTAAAATTACGTAACTTTCTTCAGAGTATTCTCTGTGATATCTAATTTTTTGCTTACAGCACAAAAATTGCAGTTTTTAGACTTATAGACCTTTTTTCTGGAGTGTATGACGACGGTGACGTACCCAGAAAAAAGTCTTCGGGGGAGGAGACAAACCATGCCCGGCGCAGGCGCCGCCGGAGGCCAGTCCGACGAATCTGAAAGTTTGGGGTGCCCAAAAAGCAAATCGAAAAAAAATCCCCTAAATGGCAAACCTCACTCGCTACTGCCCAGGTATTAAAAAAAAATCTTTCTCAAGTCTTTTGGGAGGGAGGCAAATGCCCCTTTGCCCCCCTGGATTCGCCACTGCATGACGATATGGGCTTGTTGAAGGCACCAGTATTAGTCGACTTTTTTAAGTTTTTATAGCTTACTATTAAATTAAAATTTTTTGCAGGTCATCGCATCTCTAGGGATATACTAGCCCTTATTAAAATATCTTTTTTTTTAACACCTGACCAAATATTGTTCTTAACTTTTATTTTTATCTTCGAAAAGTAGACACGCGGTTCAAAGGCTCCAAAGCTACTTTAGGAAAAGACGAGTAAAGGCCCGAAATAACCGCCCTGACTTTTATAAATTCTGGTAAACAGAAGTCTTTGTTCGACGCAAGAAACTCTCCTTGCATCAACAAATTATGTTACTGTAAATTCAAGCCATTTGCTTTAATAAATCAATTTTCCAGAATTAAAAATTCGGAATTCTAGTCACTTAAAATTAGACAATTAATCGTTGGAAACGTAAATATCAATATTCATTATATTGTAAATATAAAAACGTTTTTCATGTTTCCAGTTCCATTTCATACGGTAAATACAAAATAATAGTAATTTTTAGAAGTTGTCGTAATGCCTGCTAAGAACTGTTTTAAAAGCACTACGTATTAGAAAAAAAAGCTTTTTTTGGTTTTCCATACGCATTTAACTTCAAATTATAAAATAATTTCGTATTTTTTTTACTAATTAAATTAATTTGTTGACCACATTTTAATTAAATAGTCTACAGGTTGCAAAATTTTTAATTGGCTTAATATTCACGGTTCACTGACACCGCTACGCGTGATTAATACTACACACAAATGTATGTTATGTTTTATTAACAAATTGACATTTAATTAGAGAATATATACTGAATCCTTTGGACTGTGATAAATAATGCTAATGGCATTAACAAACAAAAATTTATAATTAATAATTATAACTAAAATTTAAAAATAATAATAAATTCATGGCTAAAATTTAAAGACCTATAAATCAGTATTACTTTTGTTTTTTGTTAACATGGATTATATAGTTCTCTGAAGGTTTCAATAATCCTAAAATCTTGAACTTTTATTTGTATTTGTTAATTAGTACACATCGTTTCGGTTAATGATGAACACCAACAGGGTACAACGGATTTATAATATTTAACAATAATTAAACCATATTCGATAGAAAAGAATATTATTAGAACCGGAAGTAAATCCAGTTTTTCTAGTGTTGGCAGTTTTGCAAAGCCACAAAGACCATTGCAGAGAACGCGATTGGAAAGACAATTTAAAAAAGGTGTGACCGGAAAAAAAGCAATGTTAAATTTATCTAAAAATAGGATTGATTATGTTTATTTTGATGATATTAATGAGGTAGTGGAAAGATTAAACTTACTATTAGCATCTCAAATGGCAGGTCACACAAGACACAACAATAAAATTGTCTCTATTATCGAAGAACTAAAGGAACCCAAAGCTATTATATAAATCCGTGTAAATAATATTTTGTTAAACTTCCAAAATGTCTCCAGATAAATTTGGTCTTCATATTACAAAACATAATATAACAGATTTGGAAAATACCATTTTTCAGAAACTGAAAATAAATTACTAGAAAATCTTAAAAGGGATAAAAAATATGTTAAAAACGAAATAATTTAAATTTCGAACTACAATAATAACTTCTTGAAAAGGAGAGTTAATGAAAATAACAAAATTTTGCTAAAAAGGTAAAAATATTGACAAATGATTAATAATAATACCCCCAATGTTTATACTAAATCAATAAAAATTTTATCATTCAAATTAATGAGCTTTAAAACTGCTATTAAAATATTAACAAATAATTTTTGGAAATGACAAATCTAAAAGAAAAATTGAAGAAAGAAATTGTCTTAAGGTTACAACATATTCTAAAAAATTAAACGATAGGGTTGAATTAGAAATGAAAAATGCTCAAATTGTCCATAGTAATCTTGGTAAAAGATTACAAGAAAATGAGAGGAAAATGATTCTACACTTTATTATGTATAAAAATGATGTTGATGTAGTAAAAATATCCCAAAAAAAAATTAATAGTCAAATTAATAGAATTAAAGTTAAAACTAATACAATTAAAAAACTAAAAGATCAGCTAAATAAAATTGAAGATGAAACTAACACAATTAAGAAATTAAAAGATCGGGTAAATGAAATTGAAACTGAAACTGATACGATTAAGGAACTAAAAGACACAGTCGACGGAATTGAAAATAAAAGAAACACTATTCGGAAACTAAAGAATAAAGTAAATAAAATTAAATATGAAACTAACACGATAAAAAAATTATAGGGTCAACTAAATAAAATTGAGGACAAAACTAATTAACTTAAAAATTTAAAAGAACGATTTAGAAAAGTTGAAATTACCACAATAAAGAAATAACAAGAAAAGTTGTCGCCAATGAGATAAGCTTCAAAATTAATAAGTTAGTAGATCAAAATAGTATTCTTGAAGATAAAGAAATTAAACTAAAGTTTATCACTTTTAAAACAATCATAAAAAAATGGATACATTAAAAGATATATTAAAATCTCTTACGGAGATTTCAGATCAGAAATCGACAAAAACAGGAAGAAACTGGAAAATTTCTTAAGGGAGTTTAAGGAAATTTATTTAACTAATAATAATAGGAGAATTTAGGTTACTGATAATGAATTTATTTAAAAAAAAATAGATAAAAAGATTACTAAAGAATTAAAATTTTTAAATGTACAAGTACAGACGAATGCCGAAATTTCTAGACATGCAGCTAATCAAAGCGATAAGATATGATTTAGATTAATTAAAACATAATTTTAATAAATGATCAAAAATTTGGATTTATTTAAAAGTTTAATATTTAGTTATTTGATATTAATAGTAACAAATAATCGTTTTTAACTGATAACAATAGCCTGACCGATTTTTGACGGTTCATCAACGGCTACCAGAGATTCGAAATGTCAATATAAGGCTTACTAAATATATTCGGGTTATTTAGAATTTGCTGTGTTGTTTTGATCACGCATGCTCGCCAACCACCGACCTAGACGCTTCACCTCGTTCCCCATATTATTTTGTTTCCTTTGCCCCTAATTTAGGGTGGCTTTTTGTCTCCCCAATGTATACTTTACCACACTTACAAGGATAGATAAGGTCAGTTTTTGAAACATTGTTGTTTGGTCTCGTCTTAGTAACGAAGACTTTCTAGAGTGCCTTGGGATTAAAATTCCCTTTTATTATTATACTTGTTCGCAATTCTGCGGATTTTTTCTGAAGTTGCTTTAATATACAGAATTGTCATAAATATTTGGTGCTATATTTTAATATTATTAATATGCATAAACCATTCCTTAGGCAGAAAATAATGGCCATGCCATGAAAAAAGTGTTAATGCTAACCTTACAATATCACTTTATTTGTTAATTTTACGCGTGATTAGTTTTACTACATGATTAAAAATGAGTCATCCTTTAGCGACAAAATGCCTCTGTTCTTTTTCGTGTAAGCCAGATGGCTTATATTGACGAATAGCATTGTTTTTGTTTTAAGGACAAATAGGTAGACGCACAATAGTTCGCTTTTATGATAGATACCCGTCCCTTTTGCAACCTAATTCACCTTTTGTATAACTACTCTTAAGTAAAACAATATACACTATCTGGCACAAAATTCCGACACCTAAAATTTTTGATGATGTTTGTTGAGTTTATAATTTTTTTTATTTGCGTACAGATTTTAAGGATTTTTTTATTAGTTGGGCCTATTCCTAAGATATTGTATTTTAAATAATCCAATTTTCTGTTTTCTTGTATGAGCTGCACAACTTTAAACATCCACTGGGAGCACCTAGAGCAAAATATTAGAAAACATGAAATTGAGAACCAAAAAAATGCTTTAAAATGGTTTATTTAAAGAATGCGAAAAAATATTAGCCCTTATTACAACAAATTTAATAGATTTAATGCCTCGACGTTTGCAAGCGGTAATTGACGCAAAAAGCTATTTAACCAAATATTAAAGAAGACTGTATTTTTATCTGTAAAAATATTTTTTCTGCCATATCTATTTTTGTACGAATACTTTTTTGGGTTTAAAATACATAATACTTTTTTTTTTGTACAATAATCGATTTTTAATAATTGTTTTGGTTAAATATATTGTAACAATTAGGGCCAGTTGTATAGGTTAAGGTTAATATTACGATTAATCTTTGAATTAATCTCAGGTTTTATTCTTGGATTAATCCTAAGGTTTATCCATAGTTTTGTTTGTACAGTTGTATACCTCTGATTTTCAGTCACAAGGTTATTAAAATATTCCTAACTTCTCCTAGAAAAGAAGGAAGAATTTGTTAAACATAACCTGCAATTTTTATTTTTTAAAGCATGATTCCTAAGTAATAAAATAAAAAATGTGGATGTTTTAATTTTTTCTGGAAAAGTAGGTACTCACTGGTTGGTATTTCTTTGAAGATGTACGCCAATTTGTATGTAGTATTTCCACGGAGGCTTTTAAAATTCTAAACCTATTTATAAACTCCTGGTCTACCCAAATTTCCATGGTATCGATATAATTACGAAAAAATCGACGTCTTCTTGGATTTTCTATCATATTTATCTTATCTAAATCGTCGTCCTTGTCTAATAGTACATCCTCAAATATTTCGAACGCCTCCATTTTTATTTATTAACCTGAGGATTATGAGTTAATCCCTACTCCATCCACGAGTTATGGGTTACTCTAGGTTAACCCACAATTTGAAGGTAATCCTATACTTCACAACCCGTTTTTATAGAAATCTGAAGATTAACTCGCAATTTTACAATTATCCTAACCTATACAACTGGACCTTAAAGTTGTAAACAAGTAAATATATGATCATTTTTTATGCAACGTAGCTGAAATATTTTTCCCGAAAACCCATTTTTGATGATGTACAAATACTTTTTTGATATATTGTATATTTCTTAAGAAACATGTTAACATAATTAAATCACAATTACCCAAAACAACGTTAGTCATACAAAAACACCTTTAATTCAAAATATCCATAAACAATAATACTTGATGAAATACTCGTATAAATAGATCACTTTGAAGTCACGACTGTGAAATAATTACATCATTAAACACTGACCTATTAGAATTAATAGCCAAATGCTAATAAGTATCCCATTTCATATCATTATCATGCTAATATTATGTAAGTTATAATGACATGCCAAAGTTGTGTACCTATTCCGGTTATGTTATACATATATTTTATTTCTAATGAAAGGATATGTTTTGTTATAGTATAAACCTAAAATTACGTGTAATTCATATAGTCAATCAATCTCGTTAATAGGATAATAAGGTGGGCAGATAATAAAGGTTCGTGTCTGTTTGTTGCCGAATAATAAAGGTAGTTTTGTTTGGCACAGTTTGTAAAGATTTTTTTAGTACCTAAAATTTTCCAGCAAACCAACAATGCAATCTTTTAAAAAGTAGTGCACGGAACATAAAAAAAAAACAAAATATATACAATAGTTAGAGTTTTCCTGTTCTCTATATAAAATAAACATGTACAAAAAAGCCATTTTTCCTTTTAAAATAATAAATTTTTATTTACTTGTAATTTAATCACAATAATGTCAATAGAACTTTCGTAAAGAATAATTTTTTTTTATTCTTTACGGTGTGTCTTCTTAAGTTGGAATTATATGAAAAACTTTTTTATTATTAAGGTTTACGAAAAAAAGTCATTCTTTATAAAAAGTTCTGCATGGTCCAAAAATGTAACCATTAGATATTATTTTTTTTTAAAGCCCTATATGGTTTGTCAAAAAATATGAATTTTACTCAAGAGTAAAGTACCTTTAGTTTTTACAATACAGAAGAATATTATAAAAAAAGTTATTTTGAATTAAAAGTTATATTCAAATATGCAATTAAAATTATTTAGCATGCAAATTAAGGATTGGTGATTATCTACTAATAATTTTCTATTTTTTCTTTACGACTTAGTAAATTTGCCATTTTTACTGTAATTTTCCAAATACGAACTCACTCTGACACACATTGTAAAATATTTCATGTCAGTGCATCCTAGATTACGTTAAATTGTATTAAGCCAGAACAATTAATACGGAGTTATCAGCAAATAATTACCAATAATTCCAAATTTTCATGCTAAATAGCTGTAATTGCATATTTAAATATGACTTAATGACTAACTTTTTTCGTAAACTTAATAATAAAAAAGTTTTCCATATGGTTCAAACTTAAGTAAACACACTGTATAAAATTTTATCGGTGCATTTTTTGCAGAGGAGAGTCCTAAAAATTACCAAAATGGACCATTTTTTAATTTTTTTAATAATTTCATTACTTGGACCCTTTTAAAGTTAAAAAAGCTAATATTTCGAAAAATGTTTGTCTATAATATGTTGTACAAAAAAACTGGTTGAAATATTTTGCAGCGATATTTCGGACGACTTAGCGCATTAACTGTAATTTTCCGATATCTTATTCTACAGTTTGTATGTCTTAAATGTCCATAATAGTTTGGCAATAAGTGTGAAAAACGGCTACGACATTGCACTGAACGCGCGATTTTGCTCGTGGAGCAGAGTAGTGAAGTGTCAGAAAAAAATTTCAGCGCGTTTTTTAATATTTCTCCCCGCTTGCTTTGACTCCCCACTACTTTGCTCCAAGAGCGCAATGTAAGTAGCCCTTCATCACACTTTTGGTCAAAATTGTATCGAAATAAAAGATATACAAGTTATTTAAAAAAAAAATTGAAAGTTAATGATCCGATTTCTAAATTAAAATACAGGTAATACACCGAGTCGTCCAAAATATCTCCGTAATTTATTTAATTTTCGATTTTTTAAAACTACTCCTCGGAGAGTGTCCGTCTTTAGCCTGTTTAAAAAATATATCACAAACAACCATTTTTCCAAAAATCAGCATTTTAACTTCTAAAAGGTCCAAACTGTAATTTTTTATATGGTCAACTTCAGCGAGTTTTTGTCTTTCCTCTGCAAAACATGCACTAATAAGGTATAATAAAAACCATTTTGTTTTTCTTCGTATAATAACAATTTATTTTAAGAGGCAAATGTAAGGTATTGGTAAGGCGCGTCCATTAATTACACGAGGTGCTTAGGGGGTCAGGGTCCCCCTTGAGCCCCTTTTTGATTATAATTATTCTTAACATTAAATTTATAAATGGCTTTTATTTCTTGTTCAGAATAACCCATAGTTAAATATTATTTTTATTATACTTACCTGAAAATACTACATTTTTAACTGTGTATAAAATACAGTAAATATGACATTTTCAGAACAGCGCACGGAATTTTTTCCCGATCCCTCTTTCCGTGCGCTTATACAAAAATCCAGCCATGGAAACTGCTTATAACAACGATTTATTTATTAATGACATATTTTATTTTCTGTCAGTGAAATTTATGCCATTTTCAAAAAATTAATTCAGATTTGGAAGAAAACCCGAATATTCCCGATATTATATTACAACAAGCGGCAGATGTGAGTGCAGATTTATTACCAGTGAAATCCAGGTTGAGATATGAACATGAATATCACATTTTTACCGAATGGCGAACTCAGAAAAGAATCAAAATTGTGAGTGACGATATTCTCTTAGTTTATTTCTTTGAAAAAGCCAAATCTATAAAGTCATCCACCTTATGGAGTCGATTCTCCATGTTAAAGAGTTGTTTGACAATAAAAGAAAATACTCACAACCAATATCCAAAAACTATCGCTTTTTGAAACGACAAGCTGTAGGATATGTACCAAAGAAATCCAAGGTTCTTACATCAGAACAAGTAACCAAATTTTCATGTGAATATTCAGATGGACAATATCTACTAGCAAAAGTAATTTTAGTGTTTGGCATCTTTGGCGCATGCCGCAGAGATGATTTAATACGTTTGAGTTTAGACGATGTGGAAGATAATGGGCGTTTCCTTGTCGTGTTCTTACAAAATGGAAAAACTCACAGGTCAAGAAGTTTTACCATTACCAATGAAAATTTAAAATTCAATCCCTGTACACTTTACCGTAAATAGCAGATCTCCGCCCTAAAAATATGGAGAGTAGAAGATTATTTGTTGCATACCAAAACCAAAGATGTTACGCTCAACATGTTGGGTGCCATACTATCAGTGGTATTCCAAAACTTGTTGCAAAATACTTAAAACTAAAAAATTACGAAGAATATACCGGACATGGGCTAAGGCGTTCTTCGGCTACCATGTTGGTAGAAAGCGGCGGTGATTTGCTCACTTTGAAAAGACGCGGAGGATGACTTTCTTCCAATGTAGCAGAAGGATATATAGAGGAGTCCATACAAAGAAAAATTGAAGTATCCCAAAAGTTGTTTAGGCCTTGTAATTTGGAAACTACAAAATCTGTATCAGTCAATCAAGAAAACCAAAACATACACGAACACTCCGCTTCAACATCTTTAGTTCAACAAAAAGAAATACAAAAGGGATTTAGCTTCAACAATAATACGAATTGTACAATAAAAGTACCATTAATCATAACGGTTCCGTCCAAAATTAATTTTCTTAGATTTAATTAGCTTGTAATTTTTTTTGTTAATTTGTTTTACTGTTTTAAAAATAAAAATAAATAATCGCAATTTTCTTAAATCATTTTTGCGATGTTTTTTGTTTATGTTGTTTTCAGGTACCTAAGTATAATAAAAAATATCGTTCATTACACGTCCAGAAATTTTTCCGTTCTTGCATGACGATTTTTCCGTGCGAGTCACGCGCGCACGGAGAAATCGTCATATCCGTACTGGTAATGAAATATACTATTTACCAAATAATTAATACTAATACTAATGTCAGTGTTAAAGAAAGTCATTCGACGGATATGTCAAAAAAGAATAAACATAGCGATATAGAATGATAATGATAATAATAAGGCTTATAGTTTTTTTGCATTTTGCGATGTAACCATTAAAGTCATACATAGGGTATGCTACATAAAATATGTTTAGAATTTTAAGGAGAATGCAAATCTCAAATAAAAATACAGGGGACTCATTTAAAATAAGATAGTAGGACCACGTCCAGACGTTCTGAAACACACTGTATAGGTGAAAAGAAGTTTTTTAAATTTTTTATTTTGAACCACCAAACTGTTATACTTAACTTGTTTTTGCCAAACGTAAAATAAATAAGTTAATGGGGGGTTGCATTTAAAACCGGACACCCTGTACAAGCACATTTTTTCACTGTGGTTCTAGACTACTTAATTAGTAGTTTTAAATACTAGTCTTTACTGGTCTTAAATAATAATCAATCAATCACTTTCATGTTTTTTTTAATAAATTACGCGCAATCGACCACAGATTAATGTATTTGCAATAAAAATACGCATTTTAAAAAATCTCACTTGAAATTGAAAGGGGGAAAAAAGTCGATTTAAATCTCACGACATCTCACCAAGGGGAGAGAAAGCCAAAGAATCCTCAAAATCATCTTAAATAATTAACAGACGCCCTCTAACATGGATTTAAAATTACACAGCCTCACAAAAAAAAGGTTGAAAGCCCGAAAGACTTGACAATGGTATCTTTATGTTTTTGAGGTCGCTGAATCCAAACCCGGGGTCAGTTTGACCCTATCAGGTCAGGGTAAGCGCATTTCAAGGCCAAATCTGCAAAATTACGCAGCCCAATAAAAAAAAATTGAAGGTGCGAAAGACTTGACTATGGTATCTTTATGTTTTTGAAGTCGCTGAATCCGAATTCAGGGTCACTTTGATCCCATCAGGTCAAGGGCACTTCAAGGTCAAATCTGCAAGATTGTTTGTAAACAAATTTGAAGAATGTATACTAATGTTTTTGAGGTTGAGTACGAATCCGTGGTCAAATCTGTAAAATTTTAATTTGGCAAATTAGACCCTAAAATATCTCGTGACCATGATCCAATGAGGTCAAACTTATCATGGATTTATATTCAGCTTCCTCAAAAACATAGGTATACACTTAGATGCGAATAATTTTGCAGATTTAACCTTAAAATGCCCTTGACCCAGACCTGATGGGGTCAAAATTAATCCGAGATCGATTCAGCGACCCCAAAAATATAAAGATACCATGTTCAAGTTTTTCGGAACTATAGATCAGGATCAAGGTCATTTCAAGGTCAAATCTGCAAAATTAATCTCAACCAAATTTGACGAGTGTAAAACTTACGTTTTGCGGTTTTGAATCCGAATTCATGGTCAGTTTGACCTTATCAAATTTGGTTGCGATTTGACCTTGAAATACCTTTGATTCTGACCTGATGGGGTACAATTAAACCCGAATTAGGATTCAGCGACCCCAAAAACATAAAGATATCCTACAAGTCTTTCCGACCTTTAACTTTTTTTTTGTGGGGCTGTGTTATTTACAGTTTTAAAGAGTGTTACTAATATGGTTTTTTTAGGGTTCAAGGCCAGTCAGTCTTGTCCCAATTCAAATTATTGCTTTTAAAGGTAACCAGTTGTTATGTTGTATAGTTATGTAATATAGTTATTTTTGTAATAAGTACCTAAAAGCAAGTTTTTTTGGACGAATTGTTGTTGTTTCCAGTTGTCCTGTTGCAAATAAGTCCCAAAAAACTGATTTAGGTACGTGATACAAACAACAATTTTTTGGTTATGCTCCAACAAAACATTTAAACTTTTTATTATGTATGATTAGTCTTTTAAAAACGCCAGTCAATTTTGGAAAAATGTTAAAATTTAAAAAATTTAGGTATTTAATTGTTGTAAAAAAATATTTTACGGACTGAAATAGTCCGTAAAATAGCCCTTTTTTGAAGTGAATACAAAAAATCTTTTTACATAAACAAAGATGTAACATTTCAGACAAGATGAAATGAAATCGATAAATAAATTCCATTTCTCCGCAACTTTCGGCAGATTGAACATTTTTATTGGTTTAAAATAAAGAAAATACGATTTTCTTACCCTACAGTAAATACTTTTATAACCTAGCTAAATTTTCCTTACATTTGTCGGTTTAAACCAATACTTCAAATTTAAACTATCTTAGCAAACATAGCTGTAAGAGTTTTAAAGCGGCTTTGTTGTCTAACATTTGTTTTAAATATTTCTTTATTTTTAGAAACAATGTAAAATTCTAATAATTATCATATTATTAATAGATATAAAGTATAAAAAATTATCATTTTATTTACTTAAAAGAAGTTTAAAATTTTTTTTTTATATTGTCTAAATTTGTTTTTTTTAAATTATTCTTTCTATTTTTACATTTTTTATCATTTTTAATGAAACGTATGTACAAAAATATTTTATTTTTTATACATTATACAAATGATAGTTAATTATATTAAAAGCCCCGTTACAATTTTGCTACTTTTTTTCTTTTCAAAAAATTTTCATTTTTAAAAATGTTACGTATAACACTTGAAACACAAGTAAAAAAAGTAGGAGACATCGGAGATCTCATGTAGATACTTTTTTTATGAATTTTGTTTTACCCTTAATTTAATATTGGGTAATATGCTGCAATAAATGGGACTTAAAGTGTTTTATATATAAAACTGATTATGATCGTGAAAACCAAAACATTGGGTCTAGAAACCAGAGCTTCCATTTTATTTAGCAAGAGAGTAATGAAAATTTTATGATGATATTAATATTACTGGTACCTAAGGTGGATCATAGCATAACGCTACTTCATGTTAAAATGACAATGGTGTCAAAAAGCAGTCTGATTTTTTGTGATTTGTTAAATGCCATAAAAATATTTTTACCTATTGAAATATTCCATGAAAAATACTTTTTAAAACAGAAGTAGGTAATTGTGCCACATACGGCAGGCAAGCATGTTTTTGCGGAAAACTATTTAATAAATGGCAAAAGAAATCTCAAAAAGGAAAAATTTTGCACATATGCTTTATTTTTTGTGTAACTTTCCTGGAGCCTTTAGGGTTTTATTAGAGCTTCCATATTTAGCCGTAAACTGTAAAACAGCAGTGCAAATTTGTTAAAATCGGTTCGGAATTTTTGCACAATATTTTTTCATATACCAGGTGGTGCATCGTCGGGCAGGATATAAGAAATCCCATATAATATTTAATGGGGTCAATTATTGGCTTTCCTAATTATTTTGGTAAAAAAAATCTATTAAAGTTTATTAAAGAGCATGCAAATCTACGTTCATGGTAAAAACTTTAGGTTCTTCAGTTACACCGTTTGCGAGTTCGATGCTAATATATTTTTAAAAATTGTTACTTTATTATCGCCTTATATTTATAAACAATGAAAATACCAGTTAGTCGTTGTTTTTTGATAATGATAAAGCACTAAATTTCAAAATGACAGGGTGTATTCACAACTTACTGGAATTTTTATTGTTGTTTATAAATATGAGATTCGCATGCTCTTCAATAAACTTCAATAGAATTTTTCTCCCAAATAATTAGGAAAGCCAATAATTGACCCCATAAAAAATACATGGGATTTCCTATATCCCGCCTGACGATGCCCAGGTATGCTAGAGATCTAAATAATTATTAATTTTTTTAATACAAATTGGATAGTTTATGCCCCTTTATTAAGTGTTTAAGATTATACACAATTTATTTTTCATTTTTTTAAACATTAAAAAATATATAAATTTAAACAACTATTAAGAATTCATAAACAATCATATTTTTATTTTAAACAAAGCATTTTAAAGATTAATTCGTGGTAGCATAAAGTTCTTTCTTGTCAAATAGGAGATCCTTAGAGAAATCTAAAAGATCCAAAAAAACATGCTGAAATCTATGTTTCTTACTTTTTTTGTTATTAATAGAAATTATTGCCATTTTGTAACAAGCGCAATACATATGTGTTTTTATCTAATCCTATCTCTATCTACAGTTTTTCTCTGCGACCAATACTTACAAAGTTATAGGCGATTAAAATAGAAATAGTGCATTTTATCAGTTTTTCTCAAATTTTGTTTATTTAACTAATGTTTTGGACCTTTCTGAGAGAAAGCTTATTAACTAGATTCTTGTTGCATACATGTTTAAAAGCTTTTTAGCAAAAACATGTTTGCCATTTTACATCTAACCAAAAACAGATAAGGCTCTGTCTATTACAAATATCTTACAAATTTTGATTCACAAGAAAATGTTTTACATTCCTTTTAAAACATTTTTAATTTAAATAATTAAAGTTATAATATTGTTTATGAATAGCTTTACTATATTTCTTAAATATGCAACTTCTTGCCAGTTTATTACTGTATAGGCTTGCTTTTTATTAAACCATATATAACACTATTTTCATCTAAGATACTATAAAAATGACACATCAAAATCTTAGCTTAATACGGCTTCTATTAAAAAACTCTTATTTGACCCAAGTTAGCCCACACAAGCAGGAGGTCTATTCTACCATTATGATTGATTACATAGAAAAATAAATGAATAAATTATCGAATGTTAGGCCTCTGGCATACGGACGTTTTTTTATCGGTCGGTCATTTCGCTAGACCGGCAAAAAAACAGAGGTAGCTATTTATCATTATTATAAATGCTGGTGGCTATCGATTTTTCTTTCAACCAAGATTATTCGTGCGAAAAACTAGTCAAGAGAAATTAAAATGCAAGAATTTATTACATAATTCATAAATTAACAATTACGTAAAGTTTAAAATAACCGCCTTTTTGGAAGATACTGTGGACTATGGGAAAATAGCATTCAGCATTAAAATATAAAAATTTGAATTTCTAAAATTTTAACAATAGACAAAACAAGTCGTACGAAGTCAGCATTAAATAAAAGTCAAGGCAAGGTTCATCCCAATAGCTGTTAGGTTAACTGGAGAAAGCATCGATTTGGCATAAGCGTGGCATCATAAAGGTACATTCTAAGGTTCTGCCGAGCGATGAATGAACCTCTGTACTCAAACAATAAAATCCACTAAAACCCGGGAAAATGGTTACTACAGATACTATTTTGTCGTAAAGCGTGGCTGCCAAGTATCTTTCTGTTTCATTTACTTGATAGTATATTATGATTAAATTTACTTAATTTATTTTTAAAATTACATTAAACTTAAGCTCTACTATTGTATTTTAAACTGTAAATAATATTTGTTATATTTATTACCATAAAGTATTACACAGAAAAGTAATAATGTCAAAATACTATTTTGTTTTTGGAAAGCTACTAATAAAGGCGCTAAAAAACGTGACAACAGTGCATTTTGCGTAGAGGCGTACTTCAGCCACCTTCCATCTTCGGCCTTCGGTTTCGCTCGACAGATGACACATTCAATATGGCGTTTTGGTCTGAATGTTTTTTGTTTTTGGGTTATTTTTGTGACAATTGTTGTATAAATATCAGTTTTGTTTAAGTACTTTTAATAAATTAAAATGGCAAGGCAGTGCCAAGTGTGTAAAGTGACGGATTTGATTCCTGGATAATCATTTCACAAGTAAGTACAAACTATGCTTGTACCATTCTATGGCCAATAATAATACAAACATGTTGGGTGCAGCTCTATCTATGCTACCAGCTCATTGGTTCATCCGGCAAATAACAAAATGAACTTAACAAAATAGAGTTAAAGTCTCTTGGAAATTTAGAAAAATCTAAATATTTATATTACTGAAAGTATTGATATCCTCTTTAAAGAAAGCTGATATTTTATCAATACATTTAAAAAGAATTTAAAACTCCATTTAAAACAACTTTACTTTTTACCAAGTTTCTTTCCCTTATGTTTTACGAAATGCATTTAAATTTTCTTCCCTCGTTCCGTGTGCGTACGTTCTGTTCAGAAAACTTTTTTAGGTTTTATCTTAACTTGATAACGTAGATTTGAAATATGTTGTACATCCAATTGAGCAGGATTTCTTATAGTTCAGTAACTGAAGACCTGAAAGTACCCAAAGCTGTAAATAAATTCGTACAGTTTTCATTTGTGGCACAATTCTTAGGTCTCCGCGGATGCTTTCGAGCAAGAAAAAGTTTATCACGATTCCGACGTGGAAACCCGCTGAAAATGGCCCTCTAAACTCCCAAAAATAGGTTTTCCGCGAATATCTGCCAAAATATGTGAATTAGAGAATTTTTGTTTAAACAAAAAATGAAGATCACCTCGAAGTCTACAAAAATGACCCTTACCATTTTTTTCGCAACACCAATATTTTTCGCAAAAACGGCCGTCGAAAAATCCATAACATTTCACACTGGATAGATGTGGTTAGTTGTGAGTCCGCGAGTCACTGGGGTGATGAATTTCCCTGATTTTTGTCAAATTATTGAACTTTATTAAAAAGAAAAAAGTACATTTAGAAACTAGACAATCTAAACTTTCAAATGATGTGCATTGAAAAGCATTTCAATAGAGGATGAGTTTTTAATTTGCGTTTATTCTAGATTTTCTAGAACTCCGTAAACGGCTAAAAAATTCAGATGGACAAAACAATTTTTTATCAAAACGCAACAAAGGATGGTGAAGGAAATTTTCTGGGATCCTTGAACACTTGCTAAGGTCTCATTATAAAGAAAAGGTGGTGTTAATAACAAACCATTTTTGTTTTAAATATCAATAAATTATTGAGATACTCTCAAAATATTGAAAAAAAAATTAACCGTTTTTTTTAATATTCTAGAAAACTCACACTGCACCCAAACTCATATGCAATGATAGGTACGGGGTTTTTCATTCCGAGGAACTTTAAATGATTAAAAAATGTACGTTATTGCCTGAGTAATGGAACAATTCGTCCGCGCGCTTATAAGTGAATCCATAAAGATAGCGGCATTCTAGCGGTAGAGCGGCAGCTGAAATGAGGGAACTATTGGGTCCCGTTATCTCGAAAACTATCGATTTTTCGAAAAAAAAGTATAGGGGCCATTTTTGTAGATTACGAGGCAATCATTATTTTTTGTCTAAACAAATTCTTTAATTCGCATATTTTGGCAGATATTAGCGAGAAATCCATTTTTCGGGCCTTGAGGGGCCATTTTCATCCCTTTCCAACCTGTTAATGTTGATAAACTTTTTTTCGCATTCCCGAAGACCTAAAAATTGCGCCACAAGGAAAAACTGTACCGATTTATTTACAGCTTTGTCCCTTTATTTATTGGACTATTAGTATTTTTAGCCAATTTTCTTATCAAATAAAATATTTGAGTTCCAAGGGGCCCTTTTTTATTTGGGACACCATATGCATTATTATTTATAATTATACAATATAATTTAGTCATTAAAAAAATATAATGCTAAAAATCGTGTGAATTTAATATATTTAGTCGACCAAGGTCAATTTATAAGAAAAAAAAATAAGATGCTTAAAAGTTGAGAGTTTATTAGGTTCCCTTTGCTTACGCATTATTTTTTAAATATTTTTCACTTTTATTTACAGCGGATGTTTATAAAAATTTTAAAAAGCATGATGTGATGAGATAAAATCCTAAATAGTTGGGTGTTTTTTATTATTGTGTCATTTACGTTAATATTTAATTCGATTTTTGATCTTAAAATAAAACTTAATTATAAACTCCCACCTCCATAGTTTTATTACTTTTTGGATAATAAAGAAAAAGAAAAACTGCAAAAATGGTAGTTTCAGCTGAAACCTTGTTAGGCTTTTAAAGTCTTTAAGATAGGTCTGTAATAAATTTTAAAATGCAATAAAAAAAAACAAAAATATACCAAAAATGCATTTAAGAAATTGCCTCGATTTTGAAAATAATAGTTCAAAAACTTATGTTGTTCTTAAGTATTAGTATTGTATTATTTAACTTTTATGTGTTAATGTGTTTACCTTTTTTAATAATAGTATTATTATTACTTTGAAATAGAAAACTAATTCAATATTAAAGCAGAAACCTTTTAGTTTTCTTCCTAAAGTTTGTGTTTTTTAAAGTAGTGATAAAAGGACGCGTTTTATTGTTTAAAAGTATTTTGTAAATAATGAATAGTCAATTCAAACGTTAATATTAAAGCAGAATATTGGTGAAAGTAGAGGAACATCAATTATTTTGCGGACAAAAAGTGCAAATTCCAGGAAGCCCTTTACAGCGTGTACTCACCAAAGATCAGCATGCTCACAAAGTTCAATCAACACAAGAAATTAACCTAGTAATTATAAAAAGCCAAGAGAGTTCGTTAAATTAATTATTTTTTTAACATAAAAAGCAGGAGTGCAGAGAACCCAGATGCGATTATCACATGTATATCGTGTCACTGTTTGGTGCGCCTTTTGGGCTGAAGGAATCATTGGACCGTACTTCTTTAAATAGAGGCTGGTTAAGCAGTGACTATGGCTGGTGCTTGATATCGTGACCTCATAACCAAGTTCTTTTTGCCCAAACTGGATAATATTAGACGACATGTGGTTTAAACCAGACCATGCCACATGCCATACAGCCCAGAACAATTTAGTTACTGCATGAGATATTTTCTGATTATATACCATCTTATTCCGGTGATGAGAATGGGTCCTCTAAATCATGTGATTTAACAACGCTGGACCTTTTTCTATGGAGCCATTTAAAGTCAAAGTTCTATACCAATAGGCCCACACCAACTTGTGCATTAAAAAAGGAGATTTAACGTTGCGTAAAAAAAATTCAGTCAGATTTATGCAATACAAAATCTACAAAAAAATAACGTATATGCCAGCAAACCCATGAAAGCCATTTGGATAATGTACTATTCTATATAAATCTATCCTATGTACTTAAGGATTTAATAAAAATAATACAATTAAATAAAACTGTGTTTGCCATTTTAATTATATCAGCGTAAGTTTTGGGACACCCTTTATAAAAAAGAAGAAAACTACATCTACGCAGAAGGCTTTCTAATAGGTTAAGTCTTAACCGAGATAAAAAGGTTTGACTAAAAAAATGTATTTTTAAAATCATTGTGTTGAAAACTAAAACACTAGAAGCAAATTTGACATAAGAATCTGTTATTTCATAATATACATGTGGAAACACTTTATCTTTATTAATAATCAAAATACTTTCTGAATGTGCCGAAAAGGGAACAACCTGGACAATTTTCTAATTTCTATATTTAATTAAGTATTAATTAAAATTTATTAGCAATTGGGTTTTTCTTCTATTTATTACTTAAAAATATTCCTATTTTAGTTTCTTTTAGTAAACCCTTATAAAACTTTCTTTTATTTGGAGATACTAAATTCCCACCCAAAAAAACTAGCATTTTGTCGACATGCTCACAAAGAATTTAAAACTCCATCAAAAACAACTTTACCTTTCACCGAGTTTCTTTCTTTAATGTTCCACGAAATGGCCACTCAATTTTTCTTCTTTCGTTTCATGTGCGTATGTTCGCTTCGGAAAAGTTTTTTCAAGCCATTTTCAACTTGATAACATAGATTTGCAGAAAGGGAATAAAATGATTTAAAAGAAGTTGGCTGTATAGGGCTTTTAAATATATTTGTTTTTTTTTAATGTTTAAATTTCCCATCAAATGTTGTTATTAAACAAGGCAAGCTGTCAGAAAATGGCTTATTAGATTTGTTATTAAACATGCAGCCTATTTTAAGAAAAACATGCCTTAAACAATCCAATACGGTGCTTAGTCATTCATTTTTAAAAAGTTATGATAAATCTATTGCGCGAAATGGCGGTCATTTTGCATATTTCCCAAAATAGATAATATTTTTTTGCTGCTATTTTTTTTAAATTAATTTACTAACTGTTAATTATAATAGGCAATTATTGTTCGCAGGTACCTAATTGATAATATTGTTTTTCTCGTGAAACATCTAATACATCTAAAACTGTTTAAGAGTTTAAAAATATGTCTTTAAAATACAGTTTTTGGCTAAAAGAGTCTAAGTTGCCATAATATTAGTGACATAGCAAAATCAAATAAATGACACTTTTATTTTACATGGTGTTTCAAAAACATAAAACATCGCCTTATAGTAAATTCCTTAGCCAAAAATAAATCAAAAATGTTATATAAAAATAACCCCAACACGGTTTTAATGAAGTGTGGGAAAAAATAGAATTGAGATATCCCCTTTATTTTAAAAACAACTTTGTTTTTAATAACACTAAAATCTTGGACTTGCATTGCCTTTATTTGTTAATTGATACACAAAGTTTCGGTTAGTAATGTATCTCCAACTGTTTTCAAGTGATAACTCATTAACTGAAACGTTGTGTACTAATTAACAATTAAAGACAATGAAAGACCAAGATTTTAGTGTTATTGAAACCATAACAAAACTTTATTTTAAATTTAACTGAAACTTGCACAGTGAAAAAACTAATTAAAGTAAACTTTCCAATAGACCTTTTCATCACAATTTTTTTGTGCGCATGCGTCAGTATCAGCCATTTTTTTCGTACTGTTTTTTGTAAACAAGCATGTTAAAGGGCCTGTAAACACATAATTAAAATAAAAAAATACTAAAGAAAGTATAGTTATTAAAGAAAAGAAATACGAAAATAAAGAAAAAGTGCCTTAATTAGCAAATAGGTTTTTTAATCGATTATTATAATGATATCAGTACGAAAAGGAACAAAGAAGCGGTGTTGTTATGAAGTATGTAAGAGTGATACACGCTATAAATCATTTAAATACAATACAATTTAATCAATATAACAATTGTATATATGTGGTAGGCCTAATTAGAATAAAATTATAGATACTTTTTGTATAGTAAAGAAGTAATGATGCCTAACCTCTCAATCAGCTCACTTCTTTTTCCTTTTTAAAGACGTCCATGACATTTAAGCTACCTTTTAATTGCGTACAATTATGGGCTTCAACTGAATTATAAATCAGTGAAGCACCATCAACGATTTTTTCCAGTAAATGATTTAATTGGGGAGATAATACTGCATTCCCAGCCATTGTCGATCAAAACAGTACGAAACTTTTGAATTGCCGCTATTTCAACATGGCGACTGCGCTTGCGCTTGTCACATGATGAAAAGGCCTTTTCTTCTTCATTTATTTTTAGGTAATAAAAACATATATTTTATTTAAGATTGCGTATTTTAAATTAATACTATCAAAAAAAAGCAAGACCAGCAAGACTCTTGCAGCAAGACCAAGACCAAGACAGGTTAGTTTAAGACAAACCAAGACCAGGCTTGCAAAACCAAGACCAAGACCAAAATTAGCCCGGTCTTGGTCTTGGTCTTGCTTTGCTCATCACTAGTCGGTAGTTAAATGGGCTATTTTTAAAATCTAATATCTCAGAGATCACTGGACATAACTTTTTAATTTTTTTTTCAGGTAATAAGAATACTTATATTAATTTACATACCGAATTTTGTACCTCTATGTTTAAGGAGACCAAAGTTATGAAAGTAGGGAAAAATAGGTTAAAACATTTTGTGTGAAATACACATTCGTGCGTCAGGCCGAAACTTGGCCTGGCACACTACTGTGCGCCTATATAACGAAAACAATTAAAAAAGGTGATTTCGACAACCCTATGTGTTAAACACTCCTTATTTTTAATACGCAACTAAAATTATACGTCTCCCCTTTTTTATTGTTACTTACTCTATTCTTGTAACTAGAGAGCACACTCCAGGGGGTTATTTACTGTATAAAATAAAGCAAAGGATGTTGTTTTGTTGCCTCTACTTTGGCATGTGTGTCACTGTAGGTGGCAAATTAGGAAAGTTTTTGAGTAGATGATTATTTTCGCTATTGGGGGTTAACAAAAATGTAACCTTTTTTATTTTATTGTAGTTCGTATGAAATCCTAACAAAAACATATGTTATTTTGGAGGTGCTTATTATAAAATAATAGTGGAAACCCACTAAATTATGTATTATAAAAATTTAACATTTTTCGAAGCAAGACGGTAAAGGTAATATAAGGCTTCAACATTTATTCTCATATGCATAGTGTCCGCATAATAAGTAAATTACAAAACTTAATCAGAGATTTCTGACGTTAAAATAAGTTGATTTTACAAATTTATTTTATTTGAAATTGCTTCTCTTGTCCCCTAAAGAGCGAAAAAAGTTTTAAGATATATTTATTTTTCTTAAGTTTTTTGAAGCCATGCTAAATGATTCTAATGTTTTTTTGTAACGCGTAATGGGTTACTTCTTTGTCAACAATAAGAAAGAAATGTTATATAAACAGCTCCAAAACAGCCCCATTATTAAAAGAAAGGGTGTAAAGGAAATATTTTTAAAATTGGAAATTCTTAAGTCGGGTTACTTGATTTTAATAAAACTTATTACAATTAAAACGTAACGTTCTGATGGTAAATTTTTATACTGTTTCAAACCCCTGGGGTAGCTTCAAGCAATTGAATTTACTTTGTCAGTATTGTTTTGTTATAACTTTTTTGTAAATATTATTATTATTAATAATTTGGTGCGTAGTACCTATTATCTGCTTAGTTCTACATACTCCTGAATTAACTCGACACATATAACGGTTTTCAAAATATTTTAATTTTAAATTTGCGTTATGTGATACTAGTAGAATTAAAAAAAACATATAATATAGTATTTTTATAAAAAAAAATGTTTAAAGTATCCACCCCTTGCTTGAATAAATACATTTTTTGGTTAAAATAAAAATTTGTTAACTTGGTATATTATATTATAAAAATACTCTGAAAATCAACAAAAAAATAAAAGAATATAAACAAAAGAAAACACGGTACATAATATTTGATTCTACAGAAAAAAGATAAATAATAATTTAAAAAAAATGATACATAATGTTAAAGTTAAAAAAAATATATCTAATTAAACACATTTAACATTTGTACAATGCTTTTTATAAAACGTAACGTAGCCTGTTGGATTGCCAATAAAAAGATGATCCGTAAGATTCCTGTTTCCTTATTATTTACCGAAAACTTCATTACGAATTATGAAGCTATTTTATAGGTTAGTTATTTTATTTTGTGGAAATGCAATTTCCCGCTGTAAAACTCAACCACGACTTTAACACTTTAAGAATATAAAAATAAAGACATTAAAGAAGCTATTCTCTCCAGAAGAAAGTAATAAGTGTCTAATAAAACGAAAAACACTTTTATCGGCCGCATTGGATTTTTGTAAAGCAATGAACTTATTCTCTCTTGAAGTTAGTAAAAGAAAAAAGCAAAGCAAATTGAAAAATAAAATTGTTAAAAGATTTTTATATCCTTTAACTGGAATGGCGGTATCCATTTGGACCCCGACAAATGTTAATTTGTACATTATGAACAGGGTAATAGGCTGAGCTGGTCGACAATCTGTGTATTCTCCAAGGTTATTGTAATGTACAGGGTTATTCATTTAAAAGTACACAGGGTTTTATTTTTGAACTTCCCTGTAATTTTTTAAAAAGCGAATATAACCATTTCATGTATTTTTTCCGTAGAATTCAATAATCTAATCAGAAAAACATTTGAAACAAAAACAAATAGTTACAGCACGAGTGACGTATTTATTAACTGAAATACCCAGTATATTTTTATATCAATGGATAAATATTTTTACTAGGAATTCGGTGATACAGAGGTTGCTGGGTTTATTTCCTGCGGTTCTGCTGCAATTGTCTAAAAACTGCATGATACTATAAGGATATTTTCACCTGAAAAAACCTGGCAAGAATTTTAAAAATACGTTTATTACTTTTTGAAGTAGTTTTATAATGAGGTTTTCATCAGAAAAACGGCTTCAAATTATATTATATGCTAAAAATGATATGATAATCTATTTCTAAACCAAGCAGCAAAATTACAATAAACGGAAAAAATTAAAATACAATACGAGATAAAATATGGTGGTAATAAGAACACTGATAACAAAAAATTATAAAAACACTAATAATTTAAATGTTTTATATGACCCCCGTTATTTTCGAAACATGATCTATAACACCTCCTTAGCCTTTCTAAGCTCGCCGATATTATTTGAGGTTCTTGGTTAAGACGATTAATTTCATTTACAAGTTTTTCTCTTATTTCTTCCGTGTTTGTGTTCCCATTTTGGTAAACGACATTTTTTAAATGACCCCATAGAAAAGTGTCCAAAATTGTAATATCTAGACTATTAGGTGGCCATCTAATAGTGTCCATAACGTCCGATTGAGAAACTGCACAACTTGACGAACAGCATGGAGCGGCGCTCCGTCTTGTTGCCAAATTATCTTGCGATACGTTTTGAGTGGCAATTCTTCTAAAATGTCCTCAATATCGTTTTCAAGAAGATTGAGATATCTTTTTCCAGTTAAGGATCCCTCATAGAATATTGGCCCGACAATTATATTGTTAAGCACACCACACCAGACATGAAGAGAAGACCTCCCTTGGTATTTAATCTCTTGAAATTTCCTGAGATTTTCTCTTGCCCAGCTGTGCGTATTGCGTCGGATTATTGGTGAACGTAGCTTCATCCGTCCAAAGAATCCTTTAAACAGGGTAGATCGATCTTGTTCATGGATTAAAATGTGGGAAAGAAATTGAAAGCGAAGTTTCTTTTGTTCACGTGTTAAATGCTGCACTGGAAGAACGTGATATGGAAGATACTTAAAATATTTCAGTGTTCCCTGAACTGTCGCATAGGTTACTCTTCTTCTTGCAGGGCCATACCTCAAGTCTGTAACTGCGTCAGTAATTGACTTCATGGGATACAAAGTAAAATAATTTAGAATAGCTCGATCCCGGCTTCTTTTTCCCATTCTAGTCCTTTTTCTAATATGTAACAATTTTGTTTCTTTGAATAAGACCTTTAGTTTTAAAATCGTTTTTACTGATATATTTCGGTGGAAATTTGTAACATATCTTCGTTGTGTTTCCCTGGCGTTTTCTCCACATTTATAATAAAAGTTATAATTTGAAGCCGTTCTTCTTATGAAGACCTCATTATAAAACTACTCCAAAAAGTAATAAACGTATTTTTAAAATTCTTTGACCTGTGGCAGCCAGGTTTTTTCAGGTAAAATTATCTTTATGGTATCATGCATTTTTTAGACAATTGCAGCAGGACCGCAAGAAATAAACTCAGCAACCCCTATATCACGAATTCCGTAAAAATCTTTATCCATTGATATAAAAATATACGGGGTATTCCATTTTAAAAATACGTCACTCATGCTGTAACTCTTCTGTTTTTGTTTCAAATGTTTTTCTGATTAGATAATTGAATTCTACGAATAAAATACACGAAATGGCTATATTCGTTTTAAAAAGTACAGTGAAATTCAAAAATAAAGCCCTGTTTACTTTAAAATTAGTAACCCTGTATGTGTCGTTAATCGGTGGTCAGTCTAGGTTGAAGCGTGTGTTTGTACGGTCCTTTTAGGGCCCAATTTGACCCTGCCATACCAGTAGTGTAATTATTTTGGAATTTGCATGTATGTAAAAATTGCACCAACCAGCAAAGAAAAAAAATCCCCGTCGGCAGATAAATTACAACAAAGGGCTAATGATATTATAAATAAGGGATTTGGACTGATATTGACTTTTTTCATGCTGAGTTCGAGCATAGTGATCACAAAAGCGAGTCGAAGCAAGAAGGCATTGATAAAGAACTAGAAAATTGGGCGGTACAAACTGATGTGTGCGAGCAGAGTAAAGAAACGGTTTTGGAAAGAGAATCAAAATATTTTTATGAAAAAAAAACCGACATAAAGGGTCAAAAAACGCTCCTGTACCCGGTCGCATCCGTGGGACAAATTTAATTTCTCTTTAACCGGTTTAAGAGAAAATCTTTCGTGGAGCAACCTGCTGTACCAATAGTAGCTTGAAAATGTTTCATTAATAACCGGATATTGGAGGAGCTAGTCAATGAAACCAATGCTCGTATTACAGATATGATGATGACGATATGATGATATTATGACCACCAATTATAATCTTTCAAGTCAATAGGGAATATTGCCGAAACAGAACCGATGGCAGGTCAACAACCTGTTCAAGGGCGAAAAAGGGGAAAGTACATATGCCCTTATTTCTAGAAGAAAGAATCAGTTATTTGCAATTTGTGTCATCACTATGTTTGCAAAGGTATTGCAATATATTAAATTGTTTTTGTACCTTTTAATAATACGTTTTTGATACCAAATTAGTTTTGAGATGAGTATTTTTTTAGATAAATATTTTTGTTATGATGTTTTTTGTTGTAATGTTGTTTTTTTTTTTTTAATTTAAGCTACAAAATTTGCTATACTCTGTGCTTTTTAAAATTAGAATATCAGAAATATATTACTCTAACAACTTTTATCCACTGCACAGTAATACTTTTTTCGACCCAAAAAGACCCTGCCATACCATGAATGTTACAATTTTCTGCCATACCAGTTAAAGGATATACGCAGCAATAGAATAAATGATGGAATTAATAGCCACTCCAATATTATTGTATGTATTTTGTAAATATTTTTGTCAAAGAAAGAGTTGCATTTTGTCAATAAAGTAAACAAGGATTGGTTGCAATGCAGAAAAAAAGGAGGTTAAAAAAAAGCAAAAAAAGGTGATTCAACCGAATTATACAGTTTAATATAAAGAACGACGTTATTCAGTTAAACAACCTTTTGCAACGTTTAAAGGGGGTGGTTAAAATTCGGCCTTTTTTCACCCATCATATCTGTGAGAATTTAGCTTTAATTTGGTCCATTTTATTATATTTATAATAAGTCCAAGTATCTTTCTTACATCTACAATGAATTAGTAAAAAAATCAGAATGGCAAATGACAAAAAACCTACAAACTTGCTTTTTGTGCGATTAATCTGAATCTTAAAGTACAGTGGCCAAATAATAAATAATACACTAAATACGCTTAAAACATTTAGTGCGTATGGATAGTGGGACATATGGGGGAAACCCCCTGATAAACAACCCTTAAATATGGAATTGGATAATACAATAAAAATCGGTGAGACCGTTCCATCTCATTATGAAATACATTTATATAATTTAATATTATATAATATTGATAAGGCTTATTATATATATGTCGAGTCAAAAGACAAAAATATAGGCAAACTTCATGCCATTCGGGTAGGACACTACCTTAAACAAGATCCGTACATTAACGATAACAAAGTAAATATAACACCCATAGGCCGCAATAAAATTAAAGTTGAATTTAAATCATATGATGCAGCTAATAAACTTATAAATAACGAAAAATGTATTTTAAACAATAATTTTATTGCCTATATTTTTTTTTGTAATACGCAAGGGAATTATTAAGTATGTGGATACCTTTTTTCAAGAAGACTATTTATTAAATGAAATTAAACAAGAATATCCAAATGCTAATCTGTTTATCGTTTTAAACTTATTGTAAACGGTAAAGAAGTTCCTAGACAGATGATTAGTGTTTCTTTCAAGGGTACAAATTTACCTTCTATCGTTCATATTAATTCGGTTGTTTTTGAAATTGAACCTTTTGTTTATAAAGTAATTCAATGCGATAAGTGCCTAAGATACGGACACGTATCTAGACATTTAAAGGTAAGGAACGTTGCAAGAATTGTGGTGTTACATACAGAAGACACAACTGTATGTGAAACTAAATGTGCTTTTTGCAAAACAAACGATCACGGCACTTTACCCAAAGAGTGCCCCGAACACTAAACCCAAAAAAATCTTAAAAAAATAATGGCACAACATAATGTATCTTTTCTGGAAGCCAAAAAAATTCACAACAAACCATCTTATCTAAATATTACAACTCAAAATAGATACCAAATTTTGGATGACCTAAAAGAATATCCTCCCTTACCATCCAGCAGTCAAAGACATTTCGGAAAACAAAAATCAACCAATAAAGTCGTAAATTCACAGCATAGCTCACAAGAATCCAAAAAGCGTAAAGCCGAGGCTTTGGATAGGGATAATACGCCCCCTTCAAGTAGAAGTTCTATAACAAGCAATTCATCCATACTTCCAAACCCTTACAGAGAGGAATTTGCTAACTTTAAAGAACAAATGGTGGAAAAAATGTTGTCCTTTACAAAAAGCTTAATAGAAAATATACTAAAAAATGATATAGTTTTAGATAACGATTTAAAAACCTCAATTTCCATCTTCTTTGAAAATAATATACCGGAAAGTTATAAATAAAAATGGATCAAACAACACAAAAAAATATTATATTAACCCAGTGGAACGCTAGGTCTTTGGTGTCAAATAAACATAGCTTTACAAATTTTTTGCTCTCTTATAAAGTAGATATTGCTCTCGTTTCTGAAACGTGGTTAAAACCACATTTACATATATCTTTTTCCGGCTACAATATAGTACGGGCTGATAGACCCAATGGTAAGGGTGGTGTTGCCCTTATCATTGCATCTTATCATTACAGACTCTAACTTTTGATAGTAATGTAAACAAAGTTGAACTTTGTGGTGTCAAACTTTATCTTAATAATAAAATACTGACTACTAGACTGGAGTAATATTTTATTTTTGTATGACAACGTTATAATTGGAGGGGATTTTAACGCTCATCATGGAGCTTGGGGATCTAGTAATACATCTCGGGAAGGAATAGAGCTTCTAGAAGCCATCGACAACTCTAACTTAATTATTTTAAACAATGGCTCCCCAACCAGATTATCTCCAAATAATGCTAAATCTTGTATAGATATTACCTTAGCATCATCCAACCTAAGCCCCCTTGTTAACTGGTGTACTCATAATGACACACTAGATTCGGATCATTTTCCTATCAGGATGGAATACAGTTCGTCTATTAACTTGGACGGATTTGTCTATCCTGTACGAAGATGGAGAATAAATTCAGCAAACTGGCCACTTTTCAGAAATACATTAGTAAACTATATCGCTAATGCGCCAGCTTTTAACAACATAAATGAAAAATATAACTATTTTATTGAATCGCTAAATAAAACATTAAATATCTCTATGAAAGAAAATAAGCCTTTTTCTCCGAAAACCAGGGATAAACCGCCCTGGTGGGATGACGACTGCTTGGAAATGATAAATAAGCGAAAAAAAGCTTTTAAAGACTACAAATTAGCTCCCAATCAAGCTAATTTTATTCAGTGCAAAAAAATAATGGCCTTAACTAAAAGAAAATTTAAAGAGAAAGCTAAATTACATTGGCAAGCATTTTGTAACTCCTTAAATAGAAATACCTCTATAACAAATATTTGGAAAAAAGTTAAAAACATCAAAAAAACAAAATCAAACTTTGCGCAAGTTAATGAAAACATAGCTGAACAAATTCACATTACCTTAACCCCTCCTTACGCCGATTTTAACCCCTTACTAGGTCTTTCTAATAACGACGAGAATGAAAATAAATTTTTAATGAATAAATTCACAATCCTAGAATTAGAAAGGGCTTTTAGTAAAAGAGATAACACATCACCTGGACTTGATGACATTTGCTATCCGATGCTACAAAACCTTGGCTTTCTGGCCAAACAGTTTCTCTTATTAATCTTTAATGAGATGTGGTTTTTATCATATATTCCATGTGAACTTAAAAATAGTAAGTTTAATTTAGAATAGAGTATTGGTTGTCAAATAACAAACATTTCCCTCAAAGCCAATACGGCTTTAAACCCGATTTTGGACCTATGGAGGCGTTGGCCCATCTGGTCACAGATGTGCAGTTGGGACTATCAGAGAATGGTTGCGTGGGTGCCCTATTTGCTGACATTAAGAATGCTTATGAGAGTGTTAATCTTTATATTCTTGCTCAAAAAATGAAGCACATAGGTTTTCCTGTAATTATTATTAAATCAATAATTAACATATACCTAAACAGAACTATTACTATACGACTAAAAAATAATAAATACCTACCACCCAGGAAAACCTCCTTAGGAATTCCACAGGGCTCAGTTCTTTCACCTCTTTTGTTGAATATTTATGCACTAGATCTCCACTCTATATGGGATATGCATGTATCCTGTATATAATATGCGGATGACATTGCTATTTATAGCGTGGAACCGAACCAAACAAGATCTAAAATTAAACTTAATTATATCACATATTGTTTAAAAAGGTGGACCCATAATAACGGTTTCACCTTATCACCTAACAAAACAACCGTGGTTTTCTTTACCCGACGAAGAACTGAAGCACAGAATCAAATAACTTTAAACGGTTTACCTTTCCCTGTAGCCAAGTCTATTAAATACCTTGGAATAGTATTAGACTCCAAATTACTTTGGACTGATCAAATTAGTTACCTGGTAAATAAAACGGAAAAATGCATAAACTTATTAAGACAAATATGTACTTTTCCTGGGGTGCTAGCCAGCAAACTGCCCTACTTTTTTACAGAGCATACATCAGGTCTATTTTGGACTACGGTTGCATTTTTTATGGCTCTTCTAGCAATACAAATCTTAAAAAACTAGATAGAATACAGTATAAGGCACTTCGAATTTGTTTAGGATTAATGAAATCAACTCCCAATGCTGTAGTGTTGGTTGAGTCCCTTGAAGCTCCTCTTTGGTGTAGAAAAGAATACCTTGCATCAAAATTTATTCTTAAGCTCTATACTAAGAATACTTTTTTGTTAAATAAATCCTATAACCTATATGTATCAAATCTCTCAAATTCATACTGGGCCAAAAAAAAATCCCCCCTATAGCAAATGGATATGAAGATTGCTTACAATTTAATTTCATCGAAAAAGAAAACAAAGATAATAAAATGTTTTACGAAATTAACTACCAAACAATTTTTACTGTACCAGAAATCTTTTTTCCCGAATATCCAATAGAAACAAATAGCGCCAAATTATTCTTTAAAGAAATATTATCAAGATATCCTAAGAATGCTATTATTATTTATACAGATGGTTCAAAAAACAAAAATAATCTTAGTTGTGCCTTTTATTGCCCGCTCATGAACTATCAACGGGCATTTACCCTAAATCCCGAGTTAACCATTTTTTCTGCAGAAGCAGCAGCAATTTTTTATGCTACACAATGGGCAATAACCCAAAATAAAAGCAATGTAGTGATCTGTTCTGATTCACAATCAGTACTAAAATATATGGCAAACTTTCATGCAATTAAGCATTCCTATCCACACAAATTTATTGTTCAAACATTAGATATGGTACGACAAGCGACACTTAAAAATATTACAGTACAATTTATATGGGTTAAATCTCATTCAGGTATTACTGGAAACGAAATAGTCGACGGCGTAGCCAAAAATGCACATCTTAACAACAGCAATCACGACATATCTCTTATCGTACAAGATTACTTACCTAAGCTAAAGAAAATTAGCCAAAGAAAATGGAAACAGGAATGGAACAAATATGGAAACGAGACTAATACCTTTTATTTTAAAATTCATGCTGATATACCATACAAACATTGGTATTATAATATATCTGTACCAAGAAGCGCTGTATCAACCATAAGCCGTCTAAAAACAAACCATGGGCGTTTTCCCAGTCACCTTTATAAAATTGGAGTTAAGCCAGATCCCCTTTGTATATGCGGTGAATATGGAGACCTTAACCATATACTTTTTAATTGTCAGATATATCACCAAGAAACCCAATCTCTTTTAAATATACTAATCTCCAAAAAATTTAAATTACCTATTTGTTACCAGAAGTATTAAGCTCAAATGATCCCGAACTAATGCATGCTCTCCACTCCTTCTTACAAAAAATAAGCTTAAAACTGTAATTTTTTTTTTATTTTTATTATAATAAAAATTTTATAACAACCTTGTTTTTTAACACGTCCTTAATTTAACCCTTAAATGTCTTCCTTTTTTAGTGGTCTTCTTTGTTTGTTTCTTTTTTTTTAAGTCGCCCTGACGGACCCCTGGGCGTGAAGCGTGTGTCCCCGTCTATTTATGTTGGTTAGGAAATAATCCTTTATATAATTATTTTTGATTTAAATTTTATCTTATGCAATTATTATTACGTGGCTAAAACACTTAGTTTGTAAGGCCAAAGCTAGAGAAAAAAATAATAAAAAGATCAAATAACCTGTAAAACTTTGAATTTTCACGAATTTAATGGGCGAAAAAAGGCCGAATTTTACCCACCTCTTTTGTATTAGCTGATGTGGTTAAATAAATTACATATTCGGTTAACTTGAACTATTCAAATGTTAAATTAAACAAGTAGAACAGTTAAAATTACCTTTCCTACCGTTTAATTTCACAGTGTTATTGGTCTAGTAGGAATCGGCGCATAAGTACCGAAAACTATTCCACCTCAATTTTTTTATACGATCCTCTTTAAATTGCCCTACTGATGATATATTGGTGCTATATTGTTTAAACCGAAACTGTTTAAACAATTGCAAGGAATTATTTTTTAACCGGACAATTCTTTTTCAGATTCTTTATTAAAATACAAATAAAAAAGGTTTTATGGCTTTTTACGATTAAGTTAATACTTTTGTAGATATGCATTTTTAAAAGTTCGAAAAATCTCAAATTTGAGTACTTTTTACCCATGAAAAATATATATTAAGAAAAAAAGATAAAACATAAAAAATATATTTTTTTATTCTTTATACAATAGTTAATAATATCCTTAATTAAAATTTGAAAAAAAATTATTGTTTATACAGGTTTTTTGATTGTTTTTTAAGCGCGCTTACAAGTATGCATGCGTCCTTTACTTTTATCGCCGTCTCTCTGACTCATTCGCTGCATCTCTCTGTGTTTCGAATCATTATTTATCATTTATCTTAAAAAATAGTAACTTTATCAAAAATGTTAAAGAGAGCAATGGTATTAATAATTTCATTATCTACAATTTGTTTTAATAAGTTTTTTTCCTGAAATCAATTTTACAAAAATGATTGGGGCTTTATTTTACTTGTAAGCGCGCGTAATAAACAATTATAGTTATTAAGGTATCAAGGGTATTATAAGGATAATAACGCTTGAGGTCGATGGTGTGATTCCCGAGGCCCTTTGGCCCGAGGGATATACGTTGACCGAAAGCGTTATTATCCTTAATACCCGTGGTGCCTTCTACGTTTAATGTCCGACTAAATATTCTTTATGAGAAAAATTTGAATGAATTTTGAATGTATTAGTTTAAACCAAATCAAGTACTAGCATTTACCTGAAAAAATTGTTGAAACGTAATTGTGGTAACCATGGTTGTAAGTTATTTGTCAATAAGACAGCACATAACAAATAATTTTGCGATTGAGGCATAAAAATGTCCAAAGTAGTGGAAAATACCCATCTCCCCCAAGATATTTTAGTGAAAGCTGCTAAAGCTGAGCATGCGCTTGTGCCAGAAAAAACTAGGCGGATTCACGAGAAAGAATATTCCATTTTAAGGCCTGGCTGACGGAACACTGCGTGGACCGTGTGGACGAAACCGTTTTGATGGCTTATTTTCAAGATTTGTCAGAGTCATTGCATTAGTGATAGGTGTATTCAGAGCTTGTAGAAGAGGCGAGCTTGTGAAATGAAGTTTTCCGATGTGCGTGATATGGGTCAGCATATATTTATTGACATTCCACAAAGTAAAAATGGGCAAGCAAGGAGCTTTTTGGTTATTGATGACAGTAAAATGTGCGAACAAAGTTTAAGATTGCTACATATTTGGGTTTACCTGATGCTAAGGCGTACACAGGTTATTGTTTAAGACGTACAGCGGCAACAATTCATTCTGATGCGGGAGGTAGTTCCGAGAGCTTAATGAGGTTAGGACGCTGAAAGAGTTCTTCGGTAGCACGAGGGTACGTGGATGATAGTAAAAGCTCCAAATTGGCTAATGCTTCCCTTGTAGTTGGGAAAAGTATTACTTCAAGTAACACAGCAACTGCGGTGGGGTATGGAAATGTGGAATTTTCCGGTCAGTTTGAAAATTGTACGTTTTACTTTAAAAAATAATTTTTATTATGATAAGTATATTGTGTAAGTATGTTTGTATTTTCGTAATAAATGCTTAAATGAAGATAATTTATTGTTTATTTATTGGTAAATTTGTAGTGAACTTTTAAAAATTGATATATCCAAAAATATTAACTTTATCGTAAAAAGTCTGGGGACCTTTTTTATTTGTGTTTCAATAAAGAATATGAAAAAAATTTGTCCGGTTAAAAAATAACAATTTCTTGCAATTGTTTAAAGAATTTCGGTCTAAACAATATAGCACCAGGTGGCGCCATGGCAACATGCATTTATATCATCAGTAAGGCAATCTTAAAAGCATCGGATAAAAAATTGAGGTAAAATAGTTTTCGGTACTCATGCGCCGATTCCTCCTAGACTATATTGCTAAATTAACCAATCGATCACTTGAAGGAATCAAACTATAAGATCAAATTTACCAAACTGACGGGTTAACCTTGCTAAACGGTTGTGTTAAATGTGAATTTGCCAAGCAGCTTTGGTAAATTTGCCGTAAATTTTTACTTATCAAGCCCATCGTCGATTTTATTCCAATTTTGTATAGGGTTTTTTTTGGGGGTCTGTTTACAAATAAAAAGTAATTTTTTTTTCGGTACCTATTTGATTTTTTTAGTTACGATATCCCAGTTTAATACTGGCAAAAACAGTTATTCATCATGGCCTATGCTTATATTAAGTATTGTTTAACAAGCAACACCATTAATTGCTCTGAAAGAGAAAAAGTAAAATTGCTGACAAATTTATTTTTAAATAGTATTTCTAAGGGATTTAATGTGCGCTTACAACATATTAGTATAAAAATAAAGAAAATCCTCTTCATTGGGCACTAAGAAAATAAACACGGTTAATGTAATGTTTCGCGCACTTTTTAAAAGCAACAATAATATTTTTGGAGTTGTTTTATATCGAACATATACAGGGTGATTCATGAGGAAATGTCAATACTTCAGGTACGTAGTTAGGGTCCAAAAATAAACAAAAAATATTATATAAATATGGGTCCGCAAGGCCTTCGTGTTCGAAAGACAGGGTGTTAAAATTGTTATTTAACTTTTCTATTTTCTAAATAAAATCTATGATATTGTAAATATTGGAGTAAAAATTAGTATTCAGGGATTTTTTGGTATGTCGGATTTGAATCTAATCTTATTACTGCTCTTACTTGTAGGGGGAGCCACCTACACGTCTTTTACTATTTTGAACAATCACAACTTTTTGGTACGGCCCTGTATTACATTTTTAAGTAAATTAAATAATTGTTTTGTCATTTTTACGTCAAAAAGGTATACTTGTTAAAAGTTGATATGAGCAACCGTTTTCGAGATATTTAGATTTAAAAAATTACGACGCATCTGATTTTATTATAGCAAAATTTAAAAAAAAAAAAATAAAACAAAATGTATAATTAAACCATATGTATTTTAGTTTTCAATAAAATTATTTTTTTTAAATTATGTTCGGCAAAACATAAGATAGGTTTTAAAATTTTTAAATATTCCACCATTTACTTCTAAGCACATGCCAGCTCTGTGGTAAACACCCTGTATCTCGGAAACGAAGGCCTTGCGGACCCATATTTGTAAAGACTTTTATGTTTATTTTTGGACCATGACTACGTACCTGAAGTATTAACATTTCCTCATGAATCACTCTGTATATTAAAAAGCGAAACTTTATCCTAAAAAAGAATAAAGAAATTAGCATTACGTCTGTAATCAGTGTTAAGAAAGCGAAATTGGGGCATCAAAACTCAAAATCAAGGGGGTATAGACAAAAAAGACCTGGCTCGTGTAGGAGTTTCAAAATTTAAATAAAATCGGAAATAAGCCCAAAAATTATCAATTTAACAGAGATTGGTCTTACCAAACTATTGGACTAATTTATGTAAACTAAATAATACAAAAAATAAAAGTAATGATTTTTTCGCAACGTTTTGCAGATATTCATCATCAAACTTAAAAATCAAACATACAAGGTAATTTTTTACTTAATTACGCATTCGCCAATTTTGATGTTCTTTTTTCCATCCGTAGGTATTTTGGATAGCTGATCGCGAATCTAAAGTTAATTTATTTCAGTAACGTTTCGTTCTCAAGATACTCATCATTAAACTAACCGCACTTTTACTGTATTTCCCTTCTTTTTGCACAAATTGGTAAAATTGGTAATTTGGTGCAAAAAGAAGAAGAAATACGGTAAAAGTGCGGTTAGTTTTGATCAGTTCTGGTTAGTATTGGTTCCCAAAATAATTTAAATTTCAAGTTTAGTTATGAATATCTTTACCTTTTAAAATTTAATATGTGTAATTTAACTCTTTCTGGAGACTCTATCTGGTAAAATCATAATAACTACTTTCGGCTTTATCGGAAGTTCTACAAAAATTAAGTTTCCTAATAATGTTACTTCAAAAACTTTAATGACACGCACTTTATTAAATATAACATTTAAATTAGGCAAATCTTTTAGAATACTTTTAATTTTGGAGACTTTGTCTAAAGGGAATATTTTTTTAGATTCGGACTTTTGTTTTCTCGTGGAACTACCTAATGTGTGGACATTTTTAATCACCATTTTCTCAAAAACTAACAAAGATAGGTATATGATAAAATAAAGATTTTATATTAGAAATGACTTATAAAATTCGAATCTTAAAAAATATACAGGGTGTTTTATTTAAAATAAAAAATTCACGTCACTATAGATTGATAGGTAGATGTCAATATGTTAATCGAAAATTGGCAGCAGGTGACATTTTATGTCTTCCTAAAATTGTAATTGTACATTATAAACCTAAGAACTAAAGTGCTACTTTTAATCCCGCGGCGAAAGAATGTTAGCCCGACGTAGGGAGGGCTACACTTGCTAAAGTATTAAAATACGCTATAGTCCCGAGGTTTATATACTATTTATTTACTTTAGATAATAAAATTAAAAAATTAATCTATCAAAAAGCTATTTAACGGTACTCTAATATATTGATAGAAGCAAGGCTGTTAGGGGTAAGTTTTTTATATT
The DNA here is from genome assembly GCA_019359885.1 of Listronotus oregonensis. Classification (NCBI taxonomy): domain Eukaryota; kingdom Metazoa; phylum Arthropoda; class Insecta; order Coleoptera; family Curculionidae; genus Listronotus; species Listronotus oregonensis. Next base: position 320,862 of record JAHBCN010000184.1, read on the forward strand.
GTTAAACTCTATACACCACCAGAAACAATTTCTGGGTTCCTATGACATTAAACAAAATCTGATGCTATCAAACTGAAATTGTCAAAAATTGAGCATTCGTGGTAATGGATATAATATACAAAGCAGCCGAATAGGCAATAAATCAGTAGTTGCTAACGAAGTCAAAGAAAATTTACGAAAAGCAGTTTTCTGAATATAAAAACTGGTGCACCAGTCGCAATGTTAAAAACATACCAGAAGAAAGGGCTTCTGGCCTACTTCTTGTATAAATGGACCAAGTTAAAAGCTTCCTTGCTGTGGAGCTAGTATTCAATGCAAAAAGCAACAATAATTAAAGAAACTAACGTTAACATTGGCCAGCACTGCAAACGAATTGCATTTTTAAAGAGGTAAAATGATGGCTATAAACCGAAAAAATTAAAGGTTCTGGATTTGGATCAAGTAACAGCATTTTAGTTATAAGAATTTTAGTTTGTTAATATATGGTTTCTAATGCTTGTAGATTTAATACAAAGTTTTGCATCCCAAATCTACAAATTACCTTTTAATTTTCAATGAAATTTCTATGGATAAAATTTATTTTTAATCCCTCCGGGGTTAATTTTTTTTGATCCCTCGGGGATTAAAGAAGCCACTTTAGTCACTAAAGAGGGGGAATAAAAGTACCCATTTAATCCCTTAAGTGCATAAAAAAATTTGTTTTTATTTAAGAAAATAAAAGGCTTGGTTATGATTTCATTGTCACCCGTTATTTAAGTTAGTAAAATGAATTTTGTTCTTGGTGTCTATGCTAAACTAAATATGTTTTTTATACCTCTATTTGTTTTTTATATAGTATTCATAAAATAATTGACATCTTAAATGGCTGAAGCAAACTAGCATAGGATTTTGTAAGCGAATTGAATCGCAAAAGTGATGGGTACTAGTGTGCTTCGGACGTTAGAACACTTCTTGTCTTTGTCATCCACCAATAAAATATTACCATTTACTGAAAAACTATGAATAAAAATAAAAGTGGTAGCTATTTATTAAAATAATAATAATAATAAATTTTTGTTAACAAAATCTGATTTACCAAAAAGTTGCGAAGATATAAGAAAATTATTAGAATCGTTCGAAAGGCAATGCTTTAAAAATAGCTATTTTTATTGATTTATTAACTTCTAAAATGAAGGGAAGTATAAATTGCTTTATAAAAAATAAACTAATTTATTAAACTGTCTGCCAATGTATTAAGCTGTCTTTTGGCAAACTTTTTTCTTTAAAGGGTGAAACAAAATTATACTTGAGCTTTATTAATATCATTTCGAGCCGTTTGAACCATTTGATAGCGCCATTACGGCTTTTATATTATGCTTTTAATTTGCTTCTTTGAAGAAAGTTGTAAAAAGCAATATATATCAGCGAAAACTTCAAAAAGAACACAGATTTATAAAAAAGAGTTTTTATATAGTATGGGTAGAAATATTGAAAACGTACGTAAAACTAGTTTATTTAAAAATTCTTAGAAAGCGCATTTCTAAGTAAAACTTAATGTATAAAGAAAAATAGGACGTTCTGGGCTCCACTTAAAAATATATACAGGATGTAAAAAATTCCAACTTGGTCGTAAGAACTTATTACAAAATATTTTCTAATTTATCCCCTGAAAACGTGTTATATCTCGAAATTGAACTAATTGGCAATGAAACCTATAATATAAAAACCATATGGCTAAAATGTACAATTAGTCCCTTAAAATGTATTTATTAAACCGACTGTTTTTGAATTACATTACAATTATCTTTAGTTTGGAAAAAATGCACCTAATTTTACGTTCAAAAACAACACTTTCTCTAAAACGATTTTAGAACTTGCGAAACCCTGCCACATTAATTTTACAAAAAGATCTAGACAGATATGCAAACGCTTAGTCAATACATGGATTTTCAAAACGGGCGCATGTAAACTAAGAATCAAAATTAAGATTTTATATTTGGTACCAGAACAAGCATAGGTAAACTGAGGACTAATCGTTTTCCAGAGCATCGGTAAACTGAGGACCAATGCCATGCATAATTACGGCCTAAACGAAATATACTATGCTCACTTTTAGTGAGAACATCTAAAATATAATTATGAAAAATAAAAAACCGCTAAACTAACCAGAACCATCCACGACTGACCAGAACTAAGGGCTTCTGAATTTGGGAAAATAAAAAGCCGCTTTAACTTACAACTAATCATGACCGACCAGAACTAAGGCATTTTAAATTTGTCTAAATTATGCATACGCAGAAGTTAATACCAAAATTTTAATAATTTTCAATCTGGTATTTAATATGGCCCGCCCATTCCTATCCTGTATGGGAATTTTGTAATTTTTCAGTTTCTCGTCTCTACGGTAGCGTAGTGGTCAGAATTTCGGCTCGCCACCCCGGCGATCCGGTGTCGATTCCCAGCTGGAGAAACACTTTTAGGCAGTAGTTATTATATATATATATATATATATATATATATATATATATATATATATATATATATATATATATATATATATATATATATATATATATATATATATATATATATATATATATATTATATATATATATATATATATATATATATATATATATATATATATATATATATATATATATATATATATATATATATATATACAAGTTGTCATAAAGATAAAAAAAAGTTTACATACTCCGGTAAAAAGGGGAAAAACAAAAGTTACTCTTTTTAAACTACTAAAATGGCAAGATTTCTAAATTTGGAAAATAGAGAGGAATCAGTATTCAAGAATATACCGTAAATTAAATACAGTGTGTCCCAAATTGGGCCTACATGTATTGGTAACTCGGGAACCATTAGAGCTACAGTGTTGGTTAAATTAGGAAAGTTTTAGATAATTTAATTGCAAAATTAAATCTGCTTTTAGATTTTATATATCTCTTATGGTTTTTGAGATAATTAAGAAAACCAAAATGGTTCATTTTTAACTTTTGCCTGTAGCTCGCAAACTACCAATTTTACGGTTTTAAGATTACTACATTATTAGAACGCTTTTTTAAGAAGAATTTAATTTAAGTAAAAATATTTGGGATTACATACATAATATTTTATTAGAAAATATTTAGTCCGAGTTCTTAATTTGATTAATTTAAGTGCCTATTGTCGACTATGAAATTTCGACAAACAATTTTGCATATGTTAAATGTGTTATCTGACCAAAACCAAACAAAACCTAAGTAAAAAAATAAATATTAATAAAATAATTCTAACATACCAAACGGATATTCAACAGATATAAAACAATAGAAAACAGGCACTCGACACACGTGTCAAGTCTGTCTTTTATTCCCAACTGCAGAAGGGTCAAATGCTTGGCTAGTTCCCCCTATAATAATTCCCCTAATAATTTTTTCATTTCATTTAGTAGCAATACAATGCATTGTTTCTATGTTAGGCTCGGGAGAATTTATATGTAGGCTACCATAATCAAAAAATTAGGAATTGGTTTAAACTGGTATATTTTACTTCCTTTACTTTGACATCTATATACTTAATGATTATACAGATAAGGAAAAAGATACAAAATTGTTTCTTAGTCCGACTAGAGCTTAAATCTCTAAGAGTTCAGTATACACTAAAAGTTATTTAGGCATTGTGCGTAAAGCTTGATTTAGCTAAATTAGTTAAATAGATGCAAAAGGCACTTTATTAATATGGGATGTAGGTAGATATTATGTTCTATATGGTCGTGACGGATTCATGTTTTAATAAGTTCTTGTTGGGTACTCGCCAAAAACCTCTATTTAATGAGACCGCTTTGTTCCTGGTTTTGGGGTATAGAGTCCGCTCAGCCCTATTGACTCCTATGAATTGACAGATCGCCTGAACCAAAAATACAAAAATATTGGGGCATTTCGCGAATTAACATGTCAAATTCATAATAATACGTAAATGTTGTTAAAAAATAGTAAAATGTTATGGTTATATAGGCCTACAAAAATCACCGGTCTTTTGCCCTGACCTACGCCCTAAACATATTTGACGCATGTCACATCAAAAACGCCCCAAAACTCAGATTCTCAAAGATAAAAAAAAATTGTAGGTTACGCTAAAATAAATCCACGCGCTATGTTTTGGAAAATTATTTTTTATTTTAAAATTTTAAGCTTAGACCGATGTCAATTGTGTTTCATTCGAGACGATAGTTATACTTGTCGTATACACCAAGAGGATGGTGACATTTTTTTGCTTATTATATATCTACTACCCACTTCGGCAAAACTTGATGCCATCTTTGCTAATAGTCCACCCTGGCAAGTTGATTACCACATACTTTATAATTCGTAAGGAACTTCGTTTCGACGAGTCTACCACACTTTTCCTCTGCGACTTTTCTCGATTCCTCCGCTTTTCCGCTCGAAAAAGCCCTATATTATGGCGATTTCCCAAGTTTCTAAAAAGTCACGACCACAACTTTTTTTTTAGCTAAAGTTACTGAAAATTTTGTTGAAAATGTGAGTTTAACTTGTCCGACAAAAATTTGTCCGACTTTTTCATGTCTACTATAAAACATGGCCAAATGACAGGGTATTGAAAACCGATCACCACATAGGTAATTTTTGGTAAAATTAATTGTAAATAATTTATAAAATACCATTTTGTGTTTGTCCGACAAATTTCAAGCCGCATTTTTTCAGTCCGACAGCTAGAAATTGGAATTTTGACGGGGTATAAAAAATCGTTGACCACAAACCTAATTTTCACTTTTTTTTTTTTTAAACTTATTGTAGAAAATAGTGATACACCTATCCGACAATTTAGTGTCCGCATATTATTAAAAAATTATTAAATACGTTGTAAGAGGCCATCCGTTAAATTATGTCACATTTTTAGGGGGACGCATGTAGAGGATTGTGACATTGTGTGACAAGGAGTATGGGAGGGTTATCAGCTTTGACATCACGTGTAAAAATCTATATTTCTCTTACTCTTTCTATATACTTATAAGGTTTTAAGTAGGTTTTATTCGTTGGTGAGCTCACGCTTGCTGTTCTGCCATTCCGCGCGGCCGTTGCCCATGAGTATAAAGGGTAAAAGATAACCAGCACCATCTCCAATGAACTTTTAGTCCGGTGTAGAACTGTTTTGATTATTTTTAGACGTAAAATTTCAAGCGGTAGACATGAAAAAGTCGGACAAATTTTTGTCGGATAAGTTTAAATTACATTTTAACAAAATTTCCAGTAACTTAAGCTAAAAAAGTTGTGGTCGTGACTTTTAGAACCTTGGAAATCGCATATATAGGCTTTTTCGAGCGGAAAAGGAGGAATGAGAAAGCCAGAGGAAAGTTGGTAGACTCGTCGAAACATTGTTCCTCACGAATTATAAAGTATGTGGTAATCAACTTGCCACGGGGGGCCTGTACCGTGGACTATAAATATGATTTTAGTAGGGCATTAATGGTAGGATTTAATATCTTGCCGATAAACAATGATATCTGTTTTTTAAGAAAACGCTTTTTCGCTTTGTTCACTGTGCACTCGCTACAGCCCTATTGACAAGACCCGTAAAGCGGGCGAAAAATGTTTGGGGAGAGAGTCATAGTCAATAACAATACAGGGTGTCCCACTTAAGATGGATACAAGCCAATATCTTGTTTATTTGTTAAGCGATTTTTTGTCATTTTTGGTATAAGGCACACTTGCTCAGGGTTAGAAATGCGATTTTATTTAGGAGTAAACTACCTTTAGGACAGTATTTATTTAAAATCTGATGAATTATTTTAAATCCTTCTCATCCAAGACACTAAAGTTCTAATTCTGATAAATATTGATACAGGGTGTATCTACCATTAGAAATATAACATTTTTTATTTTTATTATTTTTTCAGTAAATACTTACGACTCTATTGGATAACTGAATAGAAGAAAGTAACACGGCAAAGAAATTATCAACAGGATGCAAGAATTATAAGTCATTTCTGGTCGAATCCAAGATCCAATTTAAGAAGCTTTGATAGTAGGTCATACGCGTATGGAGTACTGTTTAACTATGCAGGCTAAATTTTACCAATAAGACCACGGTCTATTGGGCAAAATATTATTCACTGAAAAGTGACTTTTCTACCAACGGGACAGTATCATCTTAGAATATTAGATATTGAAGTAATGAGAATCTTACTGGGTAATTAATTGCAAAAATCAATATTCTGAGAAAGTAAATGTGTAGTAGGGTATTTTAAAAGACCGTATTATTGGACCCTTCTTTTTTAATACGACTTTAAAAGGTGCAAGATTTTTGGTTTTCTTGCAAAATGAATTTTGGGATGCTGTTTTTGATTTGCCGTTAACTTATAGAGAAAATATGTGAATTTAGCTAGATGGCACTCCGATCCATAATGTTGCATGTAAGAAGATGGCCCAATGAAAATTTTCAAGATAAATGGATTGGTCGCAATAGTCCTTTTGTAGCATGACCTTCTAGGTCTCCAGACCTTATACCACCGGATTTCTTTATATGGGGTGCTGTTAAAAATAAAATTTATAAAACCCGTCCACGAACTTTGGAAGAATTAAATACTCGAATAAGACAAGTTTGTAAACAAATTTCTCGACAAAAATTACGTAAAGTTTGCTTAAAAATTAGGAAAATTTCTGAAAAAATGCATTAAAAATTATGGTGGTTTGTTCGAAGATGTGGACTTTTAGTTCATTATAGAATTCTAAATCCTAGTTTATAGCATATTTTTAAAAGTTAAATGTAAATAAATGAGTGTTAAAAATTAAAGTTTATAGCAATTGTTGTAAATAATTGTTTTAAATTATTATAATGGTATAAATGAGTTGTTTATCTAGTGGCATCGTAAGTATTTATTAAAAAAAATATTAATTAAAATAAAAAATGTTATATTTTTAATGACACACCCTGTATCAATATTTATTAAAATTAGAACTTAAGTATCTTGGATGAGAAGGATTTAATATAATTTATCAGATTTAAAATAAATGCTGTCCTAAAGATAGTTTACTTTTGAATAAAAAAATCAAACCCTATTAAAACGTACGTCTATGAGGTATGACACTTCTAGCCCTTGCAAAAATGTGCGCCTTATAACCATAAAGCCTCCTACCGAAAATGAAAAACATCGCTTAACAAACAACCAAGATATTGGCTTTTATCCATCTTAAGTGGAACATCCTGTAGAACAGGATGTCTCAAGCAACAAATTTCTTACAGCTCTTCCGTGGGCAAGGAAGGAAAGCTCTCTTGTAAAGGTAGCACCATTATTAGGGCAAATGATTCTTTTTTGAATGGAAACAAAAATGATAAAAATTGTAGGAGACGCTATTTAATAGGCGAATCTGATATGTAAATCCTTAGTTTTACTGTTTTGCTTTAAAAATAGCTTGCTATAGGAAATCATGGTCGTAAATCCAAACTTTTATCCCATTACAAGTTTTTAAATCTCATGAATACAAACATTTAATAATACCTAAGGAAACAAGGTGAAACACTAAATTTAGAAAAAAACTTAAAAACTAGCAAATATTTTATTTTTTAAACAAAAATTTTAAAAATATTATTGACGCTGTTTTTCTATTTCAAAAGGCAATAGCTTATTTATGAAATGGCAAGAAATTCTATCCAATTAATTCTATAACATTGACCCTTTCAACTGACCCAAAACTTGACGAATATTATTTCTGCCCGGTCGATTTTGTCCCTTTGAATAAGTAAAACCGAGCACTAGGAAAACAATATCCATCTACCTCCCCTAACTTGGACCCTATCAGATAACCTGTCATGTCGAATTTTACTCATCGATCTTGTATCTGCTCCTTTTGGGGCATGCATATCGGTTTATGGTTTCAGCGACTGTCGCTTTCTGGAAATAGATTTTGTTACCAAAATAACGGTTAGATGGTGAACATAATAAATATAAATTAAAGGGCAAATGGGATACAAATAAAATGGATTTTATTTTTATAAAAAAAATTATTAATTTATTTATTAAATAATAAGAGTATAATTCTTAAAGCAAGACTTATCTATTTTTGAATGGATTTACAAGGCATTGTTTTGGTTAGAAACCATTAAGAAAGATGTACATATCTAACAAGAATCAAGATATGCTCCTAGAAAGCGCCGAAGCATGTGTTAAATATACAAAGTGTGCAAAAAATGAAAAATGCATTTTTTCTTCCTTAATCGTGCAAAATTTTGCAAGTATTACTTATAGAGAGAAATTTTAATGAGATAAAAGATTTATAATTTTCTACAAAATAGGACAGGTAAAAATCACAAAATGCATTATAGTCCAAGAAACGAATCATTTTGCTTCGCAATTTTTTTTAGAATGCATAGAATGACTTAAAATTTTGACAGTAGGTAGGGAATAGTCCAAGGATCAAAATCTATATCATGCCGAAGGGCGCCTTTACCTTGGGGGTGGTTGTCAATCACATTTTTTAATTATAACTCAATAAGAATATGTAAATTTTTCTAAAATAAACAATTTTTTTTAATCAAATTATATTAAGGGTTGATTTTTAAGGACTAAAATGTAATAAATAATGTTTTAAAAAATAAAATACTTATTTTTTCATTTATGAGAGCCTAATTTTGATGTGACTTAAGCTTTAATATGAATGTTTTTAGGTTTTTGCAATAAGGAGTAGTTTTCACCCCTAAAAAAAAGCTACCTTTAGCATAATGAAGAGTTTGAAAAGAAGGGTAAGTTAAGCTTAATCCCAAATTTTCCTGCAAAACCCTGTGATAATATATACATTTTTAGGATTTTTTTAAATTCATAATAAGGGTTGATTTTTAAAGGCTTAAATACTTCAAATGATGTTTTAAAAAAAGAAAATACTACCTTTTCAGCTTAGTTTTATAGGTTTTGGCAATAAAGGGTAATTTTCACCCCTAAAAAATTAAGAGCGCTCATCGGCATAATATAGATTTTAAAGAGGAGGGTAAGTTTCATGCAAATCGATGCATTTTGAAAAAATTGCCAGGTTTTCCACTTTTTTCAGCTTCGTTTTCTGGACTATTGTACTTGTTGCAAAAACGCAATAAGCAAGAACACTGTCCAGGTCTGCGTTTGCGCGTTTAGATATTAAAAAAGAACCATTGGACAGATTTTTATAAAGCCCCAAATACCTACTCTAAAATGGCCACCAGCTCCCCTACTACGTCCTATTATTCCAGAGAACCTATTTTCCAACGTCCCTAAATTGTAAATTTTGCTGCAATTTTTAGCCTTTTAAAAAGCACGCCTATCCCGGGAAAAACGCCGTAAGTGCCGTTTTTATCAGGAAGATTTGAAAAAAACCTATTTAAATGAGTGAACCAAATGGTGTACAATTGGATTGATACTTATCTTTATTTTATTAGAATTGAGCCTATGTTACCACAATATTTTTTATAGTTATTACATATATTATTACAACTAATTTAATTGGATTTTCGGCAAAAAAATCTGACATATTCATAAATTAATTATATGTTGTGTGAGTTGTAGTAATAATTAATAAACCAGAAAATTTAAACATTTCAAATATTATCTCTTTTATACAAATATTTGATATTTTCCATTTATGTAGAGGAGTATTTTAGCATAATAAAATAGTGTTTTTTTATCCAAAATTCATAAATATTTAAATAATATTATTTTAAACATGACATGAGGCACAAAATACTACATCTGTAAACATAGCACCAAAATGGCGTAAATATTAAATTAAAAAAGTTTAACAGCATTTAATATAATATACGATGTATGTATATAAATAAACTTTTTACGTTACTTTTAATTAAAATTATTGCAAATTAATGAAGCAATTTGAAATTTTTTATTATATATATATATATATATATATATATATATATATATATATATATATATATATATATATATATATATATATATATATATATATATATATATATATATATATATATATATATATATATATATATATATATATATATATATATATATATATATATATATATATATATATATATATATATATATATATATATATATATATATATATATTATATATATATATATATATATATATATATATATATATATAAATCTTTATTTAGCACCTCGCTAATTTTCATAAATAAGTATAATACAATACAACTAAATTATAATTTACAACAAAAAAAATATGTTCATATAAAAAAATTAAAATTAATGAATATTACTATTATTGTCATTAAAAGTTACATTAAAAAAAATTAGTGGGTAAAGCATTTATACATATACAACAAATTAGACGTCATAAATCAAAGAAACAAACATATTATCTAAAATATACAAATACAAAAGGAAGATGTAAAACTTACTCCTCTAATTGAGCAAATCCAAAGACTTCATTAAATGCCTCTTTAAGAGCCTTTTAAGCGGTTTTACCGATTGAATAGTTTTTAGGCTCTCAGGAAGTCCGTTATAACTATCAAGACTTCTAAAGAAAAGTGAGTTTTGTGACCGGAACTGAGAGACATTGGGTATATAAAAGTTATTTCTAGAACGAGTGTTATACCCATGAACAATAAAATTGTAATTAACCCTGTCCATTAGATACTGGGGAGCTTGACCTAGGTTTATTTTGTATATAAAAATTAAAGTATTATACAACAGTAATTCCTTTACTGGTAACCACTGCATTTCTCCCAATAGATCTCTGGTTGGAGTCAATCTAGGCTTCCTAAGAATGATTTTCATAGCCCTATTTTGCAATTTTTGAAGGCGAGAAATCTCATTTTGATTTAAAAGAAATAGAATGGTGGAGCAATAGTTAAAATGTGGAAGTATGATCGTGTTAAATATAATTTTTCGTGCCCACCTTGTCAGATATGCAGAGCAGCGCATCAAATAATTCACCTTAAATGCTATGATCCCAATAACATGATTCGCATGATTTTAAACTTTAAATTCCTATCTATTAAAACACCTAAATATTTAAAATTTTCAATTCTTTCAATGGAATCGTTACCCACCTTGATTTCTTAGGTTGCAAAAATACCTGTAATAGGCTTCCTTACCCAAAATCATATATTTGGTCTTGTTTACATTTATTTTTAAATCATTCGTATTGCACCATCTGTAAACGTTTTCCAAAGTTTCATTCAACACTCTCACAATATCAAGTAAGTTAGCAGATGCGAAATAAAAAAGTATATCGTCAGCAAACAGGTGAGCAGAACAGTTTTCCATACATGAAACAATATCATTAATATATATGATGAAAAGTAAAGGTCCAAGTATACTTCCCTGCGGCACGCCGAAGTCTACTGATAAATCATCAGATAAAATAGTATTTATTTTTAAGTTTTGTTTTCTGTTCTTTAAATAATTCTGAAACCACTTCAAAACGGTGCCCTTTAAACCTATACATGCCAGTTTCTTAATTAAATGCTCTCTATTGACTTTCTCAAACGCCCGCCTCAAATCAAGACATACTCCTCCAATTGCCAAATTTTTCTCAAGATTTAATCTCCAGTCCTCCAGCACGCACTGCACTGCAGTTTCGCATCCAAATTCTGAACGAAATCCAGATTGTACACCCGTAATTATGGAGTTCTGGTTTATGAATTGCAACGTTTGTTCATGAACTGTTTTTTCTATTACCTTTTCGATAGATGGTAAAGAATTAATTGGTCTTAAGTCAGAGGCCTTATTTGACTTAGGCATAGGAATAACTGTCGATATCTTAAGTAAATCTGGCATTGTACCCGTCTCCAAGGAAAAGTTAACTATATGCAACAAGGGCTGTTTAATGCTATCAAAAGTATTTCTCAAAAAATTTACGTCAATACCATCCGGACTAGACTTGTTTGACATATCAAAAATAACACGCTTGAGAGTGACATAATCTAAAGTTCTAAAATTTATTAGACAATCAATGGGAGCGAAGTGTGGAATATCATGAAAAATAATGTTATTTTTGTCTACTTCTTGAAACGATATCTTTAATGCTGTCTATAAAAAGCATTAAGAGCATTAATTACTATCCGCTTTACTTACAATTTGATCATCTATTTCTATATCCGTTAAAATCGTTCTATTCTTCGACACAGGCAGTATTGTTTGTAATGTTTTCCACATCTCTTTTGAATTATTTCTATTGTTATAAATAGCCTCATTGTAAAAAATATTTTTTTCTTCACGAATAATGCGAACAGCAATATTTCTATTTTGTTTATAAGTTTCAAAATTTTCGATTGTTTTATTAGATTTGTAAATTCTGTAACTATTATCCCTATTACGTGTAGCGAACTCAACTCTATCATTCCACCACAGCTTGTATTTAGGTAAAATTTTAACTTGTTTTATTGGGGCTACCTTATTCAATACCTCATTTATCATTAAAATAAATTCGTTATATTTTATATTAATATCTGCACCATAAGAGTTAAAACGAACATCCTTTAAGTACCTATTTATTTCAAGATAATCTAAATGGCGCCCTCTAGTTTTTATAATTTGGGACTGCCTCTGCAACACCTCACCATTTGTCATTACTTCAACAATATTGTGGTCTGAAATTCTTGGTGCCAGGAAAGCATTTGCAACAAAACAATCACTATTTGTAAACACTAAATCAATAGTTGATTCTCTCGTCCTTGAAGAACGAGTAACACCATATACTATATTCTTTAAACCTGTATCATGTATAAATGTTTTAAAGTCGTCATTATTTCCCTCTAAAAAATGAATATTAAAATCGCCGGCCACCAATACTGTGAAATTCACATCACATACATTCACCTCACACCAGTCTTGAAAAAATGTGTAAAAATCATTCATTCTTGAGTTAGGTGACCTATATAGTGACGCAATCATAATTTTTTTATCGTTTAAAATAAACAAGTCTGAAACCAACCAGTAAACCTTTTGAAGACAGTACCTATTAGATTTTAAAATTTTTTATATATTTCTAACGTAAAGTAATGCACCTCCCGTATGACGACTGTCACTGAACTCTTTCTATATTATAACCGTCAATCCTTATTTCATTATCGAGGATGTATTCTTGTCAAACAGGTCAACCGGAGGTTTCCTATTTAGTACAAATTGACATATTTCATCATAATGCGCTGGCAAACTTGACGCATTTAAAGATATTATAAAAGGAGTTTTAACTAAACTATCAGCATTTTCTCCTGTCCCCGCTCTAAAAAAGACAGTGGAGAAGTCTCACCTTCCCTCGTCGCACGTCACTTATTTCTACAGTCCTAACAATAGTAAGGGTCTTATAAAGTGATCCTTACGTTCAATTACATTAATAATTAATTTGACTAAATTTATATTTTCTAACCTATGACCTTTAACACTACTAGTATCTAAGTATGAAATCTTTACATCTACACAGTTATTTACTCTATTAAGAAATTCTCTAAGTCGACAATTACAATCATATATTTTAGTAAAATTATTGTATACTACAGGACAAGACAAAAAAATTATATTTGTTTTTAAACATGACCTTAGCTTACCCCAGATTTTTTTAATACTCGGAACATTATAATTTAAAAAGTCATTAGCTCCCGCCATCACAACAACATAGTCCTTGTCTGTAAAGTTCCTCGTCAACAGATCAATGCTTTCAATGACACTGTCAAAGGAGGCACCACTCTTTACAATGGATTCCACGGAAAAATTCTGCATACAATATTCACTCCTACTTAAGGCTTTATGAAGATATTTTCCATTTTCGTCACATATTATCATTATTCTATTCTTGACATCACAGGACACTAATTTCTGCGGCACTGGTTGATTTATTTTAGACCCATCTTCAGGTTCTACAAATACTTTTTTCAATTTTGTATTGATGTGATCTTGAGAATCAGTAGAATCAATCCCGTGGTCATTACTTTCGGGTATTTGCCCATTTGCACTTAAATTACTCAACATTAATTTAAGCTTTTCTATTTCTTTACTAAAGTCCTCATTTTCCTGTTCCAAAAACCTCATAGCTGCAACCATTTGTCTATTCATAATAATTAAATCATTAATATCTCCTTCTAGCCTAATCTTTTCCTCGTTCGCAGTTTTTAAACTAACTGTCATATCTTTTAGCGTCTTATCATAATCGAGTAAAGTTTCATCAGTTTGACTAAAGGAGTTAATTTGATTTAGGTTCATTTCAAATGTCTGAGTAGCCATATTCTGATTAAGATTACCATATCCGCAATCAGTTTGAACCTCTTGACTAGTATAAATATTAAAAGACTGATCATACTCAGTTTGCTATACCCCAAAACCAGAACCGAAATAGTCCCATTCTTAAGAAACTTTCCAGGCGAGTAACCAAACAACAACCTATTAAAACATGGATCCGCCACAAAACTATAGAACATATTGACAATTAATTTTTTATTTTTAACAAAAGACTTTAGGATTTTTAAAACCCATATATACCCAATATATATATAATATATATATATATATATATATATATATATATATATATATATATATATATATATATATATATATATATATATATATATATTTATATATATATATATATATATATATATATATATATATATATATATATATATATATATATATATATATATATATATATATATATATATATATATATATATATATATATATATATATATAATATTTAATTTTTTTGTAGGTTTTTCTTGGTTTGTCTTTTATTTAAACAAAAAACTCTATTTTGTTTAATTATACTTATTTTATCATGATTTTTCGGCCATTTTTTGGCCTTTTTCAAATTCTAAAATATAAAAGAGATGCTTTTCGTACAAATCGTTAACAATAGTAAAAACTAACTTACCCTAGAACATAGATAACAAAGTAAATAACAATTTTAAACAAATATACACTTTACATTTTCACCAACAGACATTTAATTTACTGTGCGTTTTACAGCAACGAGATGTATACTTTACTAAGGTTACTAACATCTTTTTTGTCGTTGATGGCATTCTTGTTTTTTTGTATCTCTATCTCTTTTATATTTTAGAATTTGAAAAAGGGCAAAAAAATGGCCGAAACGTCATGTATAAAATAAGTATAATTAAACACAAATAGAGTTTTTTGTTTAAATAAAAGACCAAAGCCAAAAAACCTACAAAAAATTAAATATTATAAATTAAGGTCAAAGAAACTACAACACAAAGTATATATATATATATATATATATATATATATATATATATATATATATATATATATATATATATATATATATATATATATATATATATATATATATATATATATATATATATATATATATATATTATATATATATATATAATAAGAACATAAATGAAAAATATTTGTTGGGTACATGCCAAAGACATCTTTGTACAATGAGACCGCTTCGGATCTGGTCCCGGACCCTAAAAACTCGCAGAAATAATTTAAAAAATCTCTAAATAGTCTAAATACTCATCTACGTTTTGAGAGGCATGTCTCAAAGCGCATGTTATCAAAATGAAAATAATGTGTAAAACCTTTGCTGATTTCCTAATAATAATGTAAATTAAAACTGTTAATATTTTTATTTAAAATTATAGAAATTCTAAGATGGTTTATTAAGAATATTAATATAACTATAATTCCAAAACAATCTTAGATTTTTATAATTTTAAATCAAAATTTTAATAATTTTCGTTTTAAATATTAATTAATTTTCGGTTGGATTTTTATACGTTATTTTCGAGGTTATTTTGATCTTTAAGGTGGTGGTAGAATTGCAACCGAAACGTAAATACGTATTTAAATTTTTTGGAGTTTTTTTTCTGTTTTTGGCGATTTGCAAGTTCATAGGGGCCAATAGGGTTGAGCACTCTTAGTCTCTATACCCTGGGAGCAGGACCACAGCGGTCCCATTGTATAAAGTTGAACAAAAAGAGATACGACCAAAAATATTTTTTTTTAACGGGACACCATATTTATGGGTTTGTTTTTATAAGTGACTTGATTTATTGTCAATCAACACCTTGCCCATTTAACTGGATATCAGGTCTATATTGATTGATGTAGTCTCGATAACACCACCCCAATTCCCAACTACTCACAGACGGGCATTTGATCACGTACGCCACTAGATGAACAAAAACGGTAAGAATACTGCCGGACTAGTGACAGGGGCACAACGACTGCCAACAGCAAAACGGCCGCGCGTCATTTAGGCCACGTCAAAAACCGCTCAGTGTGTAGCCGGCGAAAAAAACACATAAGAAGGATTTAAATTGCAACAAATAAGACAGATAGATAAAAATTAACATTTTGTTAATGAAACACGTTATTTCTTGGTTCATTTTTAACAGCAGCTCATTATTTTTAATACGTTTTAATAAGATGAATTTTGTGTTTATTTTTATTAATAACAAAATTATCCTAATTCATATGAAAAATGTGCACCTTTTTTATCTTGGGACAGTCCACGAAGGCTGATGCCTTAGTACTAACGTACCGTGGGTGTCTTAAGTGTGTTAAGAGGGGGTTTGTTCACACGGGACTTAAATATTTGGAGATTGGGAGGAGAAGGAAAAACTTCTGCGGGCAGCAGGTTCCATAGTCTTGACACTCTAGAGATAAAGAAACGAAGAAAGCAGGAAGTTCGGGGCCTCTCTAACTGAACTGTAAAAGGATGCATAAAAGTTGCACTACGTGTTGCTCTGTTGGGAGCTGCCAGAGAAGGAATTATACTGGCCAATTCTTTTGAGCAGAAGCCTTGAAAATACATATAAAAGAGCGACAGATCCTCTACAGCTCGACGGTGGGCAAAAAGAGGAAGCCTCTCTGTGAGCGTTGGATCATTAATAAGACGACCGGCTCTTCTCTGAATGGAGTCCAGAATGCTAAGTGTTGTAGGGGACGCCATTCCCTAGACATAAGAACAATATTCCAAAGAGGGTCTGATTTGGGATACATACAGAGTGTACAGATTGAAAGAAGAGAAATATTTTCTGGCTCGAAAGAGGAATCCAAGCTTTTTTAAAGCTGCCGAGGCTATGGATGTAATGTGTTTGTGCCAGTTGGGGTTATTCTCAAAAGTAACGCCGACAAGATTAAACGACTCTTTGTCCTGCAGAACTTGGCCGCTCATATGTAAGGAATGAGCATTGGCAGACTTTTTTCGCGACAGCGAACATGACTGTGTTTTCGAGGTACGTTTGAGGTCTTGTGAAAGAGGTATCTGCATTGACCTGCGCTTGTTTTCCAAATCAGAATTACATGGTGGCTTAAAAAACTGAATACTAGAGTGGAGGGTACTATCGTCAGCAAAACTATGAATAGGATTGATTGTGGAAGAGAGAAGAGCGTGAATGTGTAGAAAAACAGCGTGGGTGCCAGCACTGAGCCCTGGGGCACCCCAGCATTAATTTGGTAGAAGCTAGAGGAATGACCATCTACAGTAACTGATATACGTCGATTAGAAAGGAAACTGGACAGCCAAGAGCAAAGCTTAGGTGAATGACCGTAAGAGAAGAAGGAAGTTTGTTAAGAAGCCCATCATGCCAGACCTGATCGAAAGCTTTGAATATGTCAAGAGCAACGATCTGGGATTCACCAAGAAACTTAAGGGATTTGTTTCAGTTTTGTGAGACAAAGGAAAGAATCAGCTGTGGATCTACTGTGACGAAATCCATACTGTCTATCATGTAACATCTTATGTTTTTCCAGATACTTTAAGATTTGGGAATTTTTTAATTTTTCCATTACTTTGCAAACAACATAGAAGAGATATAGGTCTATAGTTAGAAGGGAGAGTTTTGGAGCCTTTTTTGGGGACAGGTTGCACACGTGCAGCTTTCCAACTCTCCGGGAAAATTCCTGTGTCATAAGAGATTCGAAAGGGGCGAGTTAGGATGGGTGCAAGCTCGGAAGCACATTTTTTAAAGCCGATTGCTGGTATGCCATCCAGCCCAGACGATTTTTAGTATTAAGAGAAGAAAGAATACGCTTGATCTGTTTGACTTTAAAAATTATATCGGACATTTTATGAGAAACAGGGACAACTGTTGGAAGAGGAAAATTAATAGGAGGATCAAACGTAGAATTGGCAGCAAATTGTTTGGCAAATAGTTCGGCTTTTCCTTTGGAGGACCTTAAATAGGAAAATAGAAAAAGTTAACAATAAATACCAGAATAAAAAAACGCTAGAATAAAAGAAGTCAATTTTTTGTCAAAATCCAGCATTTAATACAAATTGATAAAAGTAAAACAATATAATTAAATAAGTTCGGTTGTAACGAAAAATGAATACGAATTTTTTTAATTTAAACGCATTGAAAACGGACATAGCCGAATTGTGGTCCAAATAGATAAGTATAAACTTTTTTCCAGTTTATGTATGGCAGAATTGCAGTCCAAAGATTCTTGGAATAAATTTAATTCGATTAAGCCATGGCAGAATTGTGATCCAAACGAAAAAGTTAACTGTTCGTGCTTTTAGTGATTTATCACTTTTGAAATATAATTGGGGAAAATAAAAAGCCGTTTTAACTAACCAGAACTAACTATGACCGATCAAAACTAAGGGCTGTTGAATTTGTCTAAATTATCCCTACGTAGAAGTTATTAACAAAATTTTAATTATTTTAATCTGGTAATTATCACGTCTGAAATATAATTAGAGAAAATAAAAAACCGCCTTAACCAACCAGAACTAACCATGACCAACCAGAACTGAGTACTTTTGAATTTCTCTAAATTATCCCTAAGTTGAAGTTATTAACAAAATGTTAATATTTTCAATATGGTATTTATTACGGTCCGCAATAATTCCATCCTGTGTGGGTTAAACCAGCTTATAATTTATTACCTGGAAATTTTATTACAGGCTAACCCTTATTTTTGGACCGTAATTAGGCTATTATTTTTACCTACCTGATGATTTGGTCTGCAATCGTCCTAGGCTGTTAAAAATCACCAAACCAATAAATTAGGTGTTCCATTCGGTAATTTTTAATTTTATATTGTATCTCTTTTATGTTTTAATTCAAATCTTTTCCGTAAATATCCTTTTAGATTTAAAAGAAAAAAATAAACAAGGTGGCTATTTCACATTTTTTTTAAATACAAAAAAAACTAAAAATAATTGCCTGTTTAATCCTTGTTGTGGTTAGTGCACATGAGTTTTTAAGCCATGTAATAATTTAGTAACTAACCACACTGACTCGTATCTTGATGCTATTAAGCGAATATAAGATAAATCGCTTTGTGCTCTTTTATCAGATCGCAAACGTGATCCAGTATGATTCTTTTTACTATTTTTATTCTCTAAGCCTGATTCTTAAGTGTCCTTTGTTCCAAGCCACCCTTCAAGCAATCACAGTAAAATAACTTAATTGTCAGATGACTGGAATATTTCCAGCATTCCCAGACAGACCTTAGAATAAATATGTTTAAAGCTAGATCATCATCTAAAGCAACCTTGCTGTCTAATATTATGCTAAATTCTTGCTTCCCGTAGGACCCTTTTGGCACATTTTGTTAAGCAAATATTAATTCTGTACCTCTCGAGCTGGACGATGGCAGAATTGCCAATATCTAAAAATGTTCTGTTTATTTAAGATTAATTTGGGTCGAACTATAAATTGTTCCTTTATGAGTAAAGGTGTAGTATTAGGGATATTGTTTCTGTCATGTTTAGTTTAGTTTATACAAACAGACACAACTAAGCGAACGACCGGGTTTAAATATTAAATGATAAAATTGGGTAGGCTGGATTTTGTATCGGTTCGAAATAGCAAATACGATAGAAACCAAAGTACATTTCTTTTTGTAAAAGATGCTACAAGGATTTTTACTAGTGCCTAATCAAAAAGTTTTATAATACTTACGGCCGAGTGATGATCGCGTTGTTAAATTTAGCAATGGACTTAGCAATTGTTAAAAGTTAACAACAGTTTAGAATGTTTAACAAAATGTCAGATTTTGACAGGTTGCCTACTAAAATCATTGAATAACACTGACAATGACGTTTTGTTAAACATTCTAAACCGTTGTTAACTTTTAACATTTGCTAAGTCCATTGCTAAATTTAACAACGCGATCATCACTCGGCCGTAAAACAATTTAATCTTTGCATATTAAATTTATTTTTAATTATTGTATACAGGGTGTCCCAAAAGTAATGGGACAAAGAGCAACAGCAGATTCCTTAGGTCGAAATAATGCAATTTGCGTAAACTTGCCTTATCCTAAAGTTGATAATATCTAAGATATAGGGTGTCAATGTTTTTTTTCGTTTTTTTATTATATTTTTTTCACTAAAAGACATAGCGGTGCAAAATTGGGGATTTCAGGGGTTTTTAAGGCGAAAAATTTAAATTCGTCCATACTTTTGATGTTGCTAGTAGAGGGCCCCAGCTACGGCCTACCCCATTGGTTTTAGATGGCAAGCTTAGTATATTGACCTGTTTATTAAAAAAGGAGTAACTATAATTTCTGCTGCGTCAAAAATATATACCTCATTTAGATCTCTAGAAGCAACTGTTTTCGAGATAAACGCACTTTAAAGGACTCCGCGATTTACCTATCGAAAATGGGTTTCGGCCAATTGTTTTCAAACTCTGCAATGTAACAGTTTTCAAAAAGCTGATCAAAAGTCTTTATGAGTACAAAACCCAAAAACCCCTCTAATCCCCCAAAATCAGCCTTAAGCGTCACTTGGGCTTTGGAGACCTTTGACGGTGATTTTGGGAGGGTTAAAGGGGTTTTCGGATTTTGTGCCCTCGGAGACTTTTGATCAGCGTGTTGAAAACTATTACTTTGCAAAGTTTGAAAAGAATTGGCCAAAACCCATTTTCCATGAGAAAAAAGCAGGGTCCTTTAAAGTGCGTTTATCTTGAAAACCTTAATGGGGTGTACATTTTTGAAGCAGAGGAAATTATAGTAACTTCTTTTTTAATAAACAGGCCCATATAGTAAACTTTAAAAAAGTTATGCCATCTAAAACAGTACGGTCGTAGATAGCGCCCTCTACTAGCAACATTAAAAGCATGGACGAATTTAAATTTCTCGTCTCAAAGAACTCCCCAATCACCAATTTTGTACCGCTATGTCGTTAAGTAAAGAAATTATTACAAAAAAAAACGAAAACAAAATTAAAAGTTTGACACCCTGTATCTTAGTTATTATCAACTTTGGGATTAGGCAAGCTTACGTTAATTGCATTATTTCGACATAAGGAAGCTGCTGTTGCTCTCTGCCCATTACTTCTGGGACACCCTGTATATGCAGGGATTCTAGCAGAACGTACTACATTTTTACTTTTAATTGCTTGTGCTTACTTACGCCAAGAAAGATATTGCATCGGATAGTCAATTAGTGACGTAATACACTTTTATTTGTACCAAGCTTCAAGTTGTGAATGTATCCTGAGTTATGAGAATGCGACATGCCTTTTGTCTCACTTATAATCGAGAAATAAGTTAACTTAAATAACCGCAATTGTCAAGAATATTGTTAGTTAGACGTCAAGTGAGTGAGAAATTTTCTTTTTCTGGCATTTAAGCCATCGTATCGGAATTTAGGTATAAATTTGACATATGTGACTTTGAGCCAGATAATTTTATTTTAAGTTTAATTTTTTTACCGAATTTCCTTGCGTCCCTGTATTACTGTCTAGAAATGTTTTTCCAGTCACGCAAAAAATTTTCCATCATCTGCAACTCGGAAAAAAAAATCAAAAAATACGTTTCTTTGGAGAAATTTCCGGAAGTAATAAATAAAGATTATAAATATTATATAAATATATATAAATAAGAAGAAGATTATAAATAAAAATTTTACGCCTTCTAATTTTAACTAATTTTTTCGAAAAATAACCCTAGCTAGCTGTAGGATTAAAAAGTTAAAATCTCCCCAAGGTGATCAACTACAGGAAACTTGCCACATTTGTTATTGTCAACAAATAACATTAGCATCTAGCATGAAATATTACTTTTTAATCTAGTATTACAAAAATATGAAATAATAAACAAATATCTACTTTAGAGACACAGACTACAGAATAGTCATAATCTTACCTTCATTATCAATGCTGAACAGCCCAATTCCATCACCACCTTTAATAGAGTATTCCACCATAGAATCACCTCCTGGAGGGTCCAAATCAATAGCACTAATATTCATAATAACCGTACCGATTGGTCTATTCTCGAACACTTTTCCGGTTAAAACGGTGTCACTAAACAACGGCGCGTGGACATTCTCGTTAACGTCTATAACGTTTACCGTAACGGTAGCCTCGGACGATAAACTAGGGTTTCCGCGATCGTACGCAAATACCATAAGACTGTGAACTTGTCTTTCTTCAAAATCTAACGATTTGGTGGTGCGTATGGTTCCTGAAAGTTTATCTATTTTAAATGTACCGTCACTGTCGCTATCCTCAAGAGAGTACAAAACTTCTCCATCTGGACCAAGATCTGGATCCGAAGCGGTAACTACTGCTACAACAGTTCCTGAAAAAGTTAAAGATATATAATCAACTAGAACCATTACCCATAGTTTTTTGAAACATTAAATATACAGGGTGATTCCTAAGTTGACGCTTTTTTAAACTGTGTATAAACTCGTTAAAATAAGTAAGTTTTTTAAATAACATTTTTTCAAAAACCTAAAAATAACAAAGCTACATAAATTTATTTGAAAGTGTGGCTAGTGCGGGCATGAGCATAAATAGATAGTTTATTTCTCATTTACGCTTGTTTTTTGTGTCGTTTATCACGCCGTGAGTCTGTCTTATTGCCTTACCCGATCAAGGCGAAAATAAATTTTAATTTAAAATCATTGTTAAATCGCAAAAATGGCACAATCTAAAAACAACAAATAGGTACGTAAATTTGTTTCTTATTAATTTATGCAAAGTGTCGTTAATCTGCAAACGTTGCTTCGAGATTGTACGCGCGACGGTTTTCTTTGCGGGCTTATTCTGGATCCAAGTACTCAGGTAATTACAAGTCAGGTCGGTCTAAGTAAAAAAAGTGTGGAAAACATTGCGGAAAAATCACGTTCAACGTGTCCAAGCTTCTCAGCCGAAAGACTTCTTGGGAGGTGACAACTTCCCCAACAATAAATGAATGTAAGTTCCTTATTTTTTAGTATTTAAAAAAAAAGTTTGTTTATTTTATTGAGTTCTATATACAGTTAAAAAAAAGCGTCAACTTGGAAATTACCCTGTATTTGTTTTGAGATCAGTTTGGTTTAAGCAAGATGTTTGCTAAAATCCTTGGTGCATTTATTTTTAATGATAGAACTTACCCTTTGGTACATCTTCTCTAATTTTGACGTTATAATTTGGTAAACTAAATTTCGGAGCATTATCGTTAATATCGTCTATGGAAATTCTTACTATAGCTTCGGAAAATAAAGGTGGATTATCTGGTCCTTTACCACCGTTATCGGTAGCTCGTATTCTTAGCTCATACAAATCTTGACGTTCGCGATCCAGTGCATTTGCAACTAAAAATAAAATTTAAGAAGTAAAATTTAAAAACAAGTCATGTCAGACATCTATACAGGGTGTCAATTCAAATATCTCGAAATCTGCAATTTGGTATAGATGTCACACAAGAAGGATGAACTATAACCGCTATAGTTTGGTCAAGGGGTGAGTCTCCCCCTAGGCGCCTTACACCTCAACTTTAAAATTTCAGGTGCATATCCTTTCTGTGATATCTTAAATCAAAGGTTTTATTGAATAGTATCTATTTGCACAAGATTTTTTTTTATTTAACGCAGGAAATAAAAAAACAGAGTTCAAGTAAAAAACTCTATTCTATTAAAATGCTATTTTAATTGATGAGTTCCTTCTTGCGTAAAATTTTAGGGTAAGCGGTTTTCAACCCTTGCTCATCGATCCCGCATATTCAGCTCTTAAAGTTCCAAAAAAATCCCTGTTTTTTTATATCTTGTATATTTAAAATTAACATCCGATACTATTAAATGTTATTACAAATAAAAAAAAACCTATGACATTTTTTGATATTTTTATTTAAAAGGTTTTAGCAGAATGCCAATTATTAAATTTTAAATTTTTGTTAATTGTTTTTTTTATCCTTTATACGGCTGTAGAGTTTTTTTTTAATTTTAAAGAAAATTTGGTTTGTTATGGTTAGTATTATTAGAGAATTCAGATCTATTCCAAAAGAAGTATTTCAAAATGTCAGAATGAAATTTAAAATAAGATTTAATTACTTTTGTTTAAAACAAAATCTTGTGGAGATATAGATACTATTCAATTAGGCTTTTGACTTAGGATATCACAAAAGGTGCAATGTAATTTAAAAGTTTTTAAACTGACACCATGACTTTGTCCAATTTTTTAATTTTATAATAATATAATAAAAAGATCTGTAAAAAATAGAATGACATGGTAAATAAAAAAAAGTCTTATAAAACAGAAAATGATCTTGGTAAATCATAAAATAATTTTTAAGAAAAAAATTTAAACTAATTGATTATAATTTATTATACAGGGTGTCCTGATAAGGTCGTCCTCCGGCGATATCTCGAGAACCCTTCATCGCATAGCTTTCGGAAAAAAATATTTATAGTAAAACCAACCCCAAGAAAGTATTGGAAATTATTTTTAAGTATCTAATTCCACCGCTAGAGGGCGTAAAACTAAGAACAAAATTGGAAACACGGCCTGTTTAAAAATATGCTATATTAACTTATACCGTTGATAGTTTTCTTACAAACTACGTAAAATAAGGCAACTTTTCTCTTTTAAGCGTTTTTTCCTAACTTGTAAAATATAGGGAGGGGGAGGAGCAAATGTACATTAAAAAAAATAAATAACTTCTTTTTGGCTTAACCGATTTTGATAAACTGGGTCTTGTTTGAAAGAGCTTTTACCAGGGCTTAAGATAAAATATTGGTATAATTTGGAATAATAATGGTATAATATTGGAATTTATTTTTTTTGTTTTATCCCTAGAAACTGATTTGTGTTAAAGTTATAAATTTTGTCAATTTTATCGAAAACTTTAAATACAGTGGTATTATTATTATTATAAACCCATTTAGAAAAGCATAAAAAAACAAAGAAACTGGCGAAAATCGCATTTCGATATCTTAATTAATTCTCGACTTATTGCCGAAAAACTGCATTGCTCGTGTCCTTTCCTATTTTCAGTTGTCAGATTAACAACGCGGCGTTTTTATCGAGAATGCCATGACAACAAAAACCATTTGTTTCTCTGCAAATATTAAATAATATTAATAATATCCTTATTATTTGTTTATTATCAATTTAATAACAGCATTCACAATTACACGGCTCGTGGATAATAATAGCTGATTATTATCTACGGGCTTTGGCAAATCGTATCTTTATTGTGCTGGAATAGGATGCATATTTTCAGTTTCTCTTAAACGGGTTGTCAAACGTCTAAAAACTCTTTTATTAAAATGCCGTCTTTCGTAATACCTTATGGCATATTGTCTGGCCGCAATAGAGGCATCTGAAAAATTTTCAAAATAAAAGGCAAGCATATCATATGCCTCGGTGGTGAAAAAGACATAATTTAAAATTACTTAATAACGATTAACAACACTACTACTAATGATAATAATGATGAACTGTGATAAACAAGAACTAAATTTAAAATTATCAGGTTTGACAAACAATGCACTTGTCATTTTTTGACGTCCCGGCACTCTCGATAAAAACGCCGCGTTGTTTATCTGACAGCTTAAAATAGGAAAGGATACAAGAAATTCAGTTTTTCGGCAATAACTCGAGAATTAATTTAGATATCGAAATGCGGTTTTCACCAGTTTGTTTACTTTTTTATGTTTTTTTAATGGGCTCATAATAGTAATACCATTGCATTTAAATTTTTCAAAAAAATTGACAAAATTTATAACTTTGACACAAATCAGTCTCTAGGGATACACAAAAAAATAAATTTATTATACCAATATTTTATCTTAAGCCCTGGCAAAAGCTCTTTCACACGAAACCTATTTTATCAAAATCGGTTAGCCGAAACAAGGTTATTCAATTTTTTTCAAATGTACATTCGCTCCTCCCCCCTTCCTATATTTGACAGGTTAGGGAAAAACATTTAAAAGAAAAAAGTTGCCTTATTTTACATAGTTTGTGTGAAAACTATCAAAGACATAAGTTAATATGGCATATTTTTAAATAATCCGTGTTTTTAATTTTGTTCTTAGTTTTACGCCCTCTAGCGGCAGAATTAGAAATTTGAAAGTCATTTCCAGCATTTTCTTGAGGCCGATTTTGCTATAAATATGTTATTCCGAAAGCTATGCGATGAAGGGTTCTTGAGATATCGCCGGAGGACGACCTTATCGGGACACCCTGTATTTAATTATAAGGAATAAAGAGAAAATGTCGACAGCTAATATAGATGTGTATTGCATTTAACAAGCTAATAAGAAAGATGAATGGTGAACATACAAAAAGAAACTTTGGGGACAGGTTTCCCTGAATGAAGTAAGTACACCATCTATTTTAAGAAGGCGTAGGTTGATATCCTACTGTCAGTGCCCTGTTATGTTAAGGTAGTGATTGATTGATTGATTGAATCAATCAATCAATCAAGGTAGTTCACTCGAAAAACGCCTTTTCTTTAGAAATATATAAGATTGAAATATAGGTTTAATAAAAGTGTCTTTTATCTAATTGAAAAAAAAAACGACATTTTTTTTATTTTCTGTAAAAAGAGATATTAACAATCAAATTGTGCATAATTAAGATTGTCGTGTCGTGTCGAAAGCCATGCGTCAAAAACGGTTCTTACGATATTTTTTAAAAACTAATGCAATATAAATCAAAGTATTAAAAAATTTAAAAAATCCTGAATTTTTTATCGTTCTGTTAAAAAGATATTAATTTTTGAAAGTTTACATGTGTTGTGTACAGGGTCCTTGATTATATTTACGTGGCATCTGCCTTATTTTTGAAGATAGACCAAAATGTTTGTAAAAAATATCGCATTAAAAAAATGAAAAAATATGAGAATTTATATTAATATATAATATTTTTACCCTGTATAATATGGGCCACAACAAAAGTATTACAATAAAAGAGGTTTCTTACTTATCCAGGTACCTCTTAACCAGGTTTCACTGTATTAATCTAACACTTTTTAAGGAGATAAAATCTATGAAAGTGCATTTACTATTGTTAACTTTTTTATATGAATAAATAATAGGCATGAGAAAATAGCAATATACCAAAACATTTCATTGTATCATGGCAGTAAACCATTTGGAAAATATCATTACCTGTCAAAACGCCAGTTGTTTTATCCACTAAAAAATCCTTGGTGTCCGTAGCTAAAGAATATGTGACTTTAGCATTATCACCTTCATCTAAATCAGTAGCATTAGCTTTAAAAATAGCTGTACCATTCAACGCATTCTCGGTGACTCTAAAACTTGCCAGAGCTTTCTCAAATTTTGGGGCGTTGTCATTTATATCTAAAACCGTTATGGGCAGGACTCTAGAAGAACTCTTTTGGGGCTTTCCGAGGTCGTATACAGTAACGTTTAAAAAGTACTCATATTCCTTTTCTCTATCGAGATACCCAATTACTTTTAATTCACCTGTTTCCATGTCAATACAGAATTGAGAATGAGTATCACCACCTAGAAAATATTTAAATATTTTATTTATTCGGTGTGAGTCATTAACTGGAAACAAATTTCATAAATTAAAACCAATAAATTTTTGGAAAAAATGCTCGGACTTGTCTATGAGTATTTTAAATCGCGCTTTTTTATTTCCAAAAAATATTTTTACGGTATATTCCAAAAGAGGGAAGTAAAATTCGGCCATTTTTTGCCCTTTAAAGTTTCAATTTGGGCCATTTTATTATATTTATAATTCTTTCAAGTATTTATATTTATATCTACAATGAATTGGTACAAAAATTAAAATGGAAAGTACCAAAAAAAAAAACTTAAAACTTGCTATTTTCATTGAATTTTTGTCATTTTATACGTTTTTTGACCTTTTATTTTAAAAAATTTCATGATGCGCTTAACGCACCAAAATTAATAAATGCTAGTTTATTAGCTTTTTAAGTGTAATATTAAAGATATAAAAATTATGTTAGTGCACAAAGCGCATTATATATTTTTTAAATTAAAAATCAAAAACATGTACCTAAAATGGCAAAAATTCAATAAAAGTAGCAAGTTTTAAGCTTTTTTGTACTTGCCACTCCGATTTTTTTACCAATTTATTGTAGATGTAAATAAAGATACTTGGACTTACTATAAATAAAATAAAATGAGCCAATTTGGAACTTTGAATTTCGCGATTATGATGGGTGAAAAAAGCCCGAATTTACCCACCTGCTTTGGGATATGACTTATTTATGACTTTTGTAAATCGGAACCCAAATTTTGTTAATAGTATTTTAAAGGCGCATAGCAAGATTCATTAATGTAAGTTAAATATGATTTATTCTTTAAGTAAAATTTGTTTATGTTGTATGTCGCAAATGATACAGAATGTATAATTTAATATGCGCTTTAGAACTACTGATAAAAAAATCTGGTTTTAATTTTAAAAAATTACCCGATTTTATTGTTTTTGCTTTATTGAATTTATTTTAAGTTAGAGACTCACACTGTATAAGGTATTTATTTAAGGGCGTCTGAATTGATAAACAAAACATAAATTTTGAAAAAAAATTTAATATATATATATATATATATATATATATATATATATATATATATATATATATATATATATATATATATATATATATATATATATATAATTTTAAATAAAATTTAAAATTAAAAATAAAAAAATTTTTTTAAATTTATTTGGCTTTTGGGGGCCTTTTTTTTGGGGGAAAAAAAAATTTTTTAAAGGCAAAAATATTTTTTTTAAAAATTTTTGCAGGGCCAATTAAAAAACTAAATTGAATTTTTAAAAAGAACATCCCGTTTTTTTTTATATTCGGATTTACAAAATTTGTGTTTTATTAACATTTTTCCCCCTAATTTACCGTTTTTGAAAAAAATTTTCTTTTTTTTGGAAAAATAAGTTAAAAAAGGGTTTTAAAATTTACGTGCCTAACCGAGCTGGATACTAGAATTTTTTTTTTTAGACAATGCATGTATTTAAAAGATCTGATGCTATTATAGCAATATATCCTACAGGGTGTCCCAAAAAATTTCATTTTTTCCGATATTAAATAATGATTAAAAATCAATTTTGTCAATACAACATACTGTATTTTATCCCATTTTTAATAACCCAAAAATTTCCTACAAAATGTCCATACATCTTTTTATACCCATCTGCAACCGTTTTTTAAATATAAGCAATTTTAAATTTTTAAAGAATTTATTTCTTATTAACCAAACAAAATAAATATTTTTCATTTTTTTTGTCAAATAGTTGTCAGAGCAATTTCAAATACAAACTTTCTGGCCCCTTTAAAACCTAAAGAAAAAAATTGTTTAAAAAAACCGGTTTTTCTTTTTTAGAAAATTTTAAAAAATAATTTAAAGCAAAGGAAAAAAAAAATTCCCAAAAAAAATTTTTCGTTTTGTAAAAATTTAAAAAAACCGGTCCCAGGGGAAAAAAAAACGGGGGTTTTTGGAATTTTAAAAAAGGAAAAAATTAAAATTGTTTTATTTTCCAAATGGGATAAAAAATTTTAAGTATAAAAATTGGGTTTTTTTTTATTTTTTTTAAAAAAGGGGTTTTAATCATTATTTAATATCGGTAAAAAAGCAAATTTTTTGGGGCCCCTGTAGGGTATATTGCTATAATGATGCGATCTTTTTAAAAATGCATTTTAACCCCAAAAATTTTTAGTATTCAGGTTTGGGTAAAAAAAACCTTTTAAATGATAATTTTTCCCTTAAAAAAAAAAGTAATTAATTATTTTTTTAAAAAGTTAAAAGGGAAAGGAAATGTTAATAAAACTTACTTAAATTTTGTGTAGAATCAATATAATGGGGTTCCCTTTTAAAAACAATGTTGCCGTTGGTTTCGGGTTTAACCCCTCCTTTCCAAAATATTTTTTTAAAAGTACTTTTTGTTGGCCCCCAAAAAGTACTTTTTTTTTTTTTGGGTTTTCCCCGAACTTTTTAAAAGGACATCCCTGAACACCCGTATATTTTTCCCGTTATGTTTGAAAACAGGACCACATTTGTCAGTCAAAGGTTTTTTTTTTAAAAAATATTAACGATAGCTCACTCGAGCTGAATGCAAATCTGAAAATGGAGTTTCTGGGATTTTTTTGCCAATAAAAAATGCAATTGTTATATTGATTTTTAATGATAACTCAAAAACTATAGAAGATAGCGAAAATTGCAAAAAAGATCCTTTAAAAAAAGAAAATTTCCAATAAAAAAGTTTTAACTCCCGAAGTTCTATCTCCATTATTTTTGGTTGCTTGCTCGGCGTCAAATCCGAGTGCGTCACAATAAATAATTTTATTTAGGATATTAAATATTAATTTAAAAAAAAATTAAAAACTCATAGTTTACTCTAAACACTTCAAAGAATCTATTCCCGCTGAAAATTTAAGTTAATGTTCCAAACTTTCATTCTTATTGTACATTAAAAATTTTTTAAATAATTGTAAAATTTTTTTTTTTGTGACGCCGGGTTTTAAAAAAAAATTTTTTAAAAAAATTTTAATAACTTTGACAAAAATAAAAAATCAGAGTAATATTATTAAAGTTAAAAATTATTATAAACAAAGCATTTTTTTAAACTTTTTATTGATCCTTTTTAGGTATGATATTGAATTTAATGCCAAAAATTTATACGAAATTATTTAAACATTTTTTTTTAAAGTAAAAGGACGAAAGTTCGAAACTATTTTGAAAAACAATTTTCCTTTCTGAAAAAAAACTTTAATTAAATTTTAACGGGGAAAAAATTTTTGAAGTGTGCTGAATAAACCATAATGTTTTAAAATTATTCAATTAATATTAAATACCTCAAAAAAACTATTAAGTGTGACGTACTGGGTTTTGACGCCGAGCGCGTAACCAAAATGCAATTTCGGCTATGTCTTATGATTTTTGAGTAATCATCAAAAATCTAAATGGCTTTTTTTCGTTTTTTGTTAAGAACAATAAATTCCAATTTTTATTGATAGAAAAAATCCTCTAAGCGATTTTCTCAGATTTTCATTCCGCGTCAAATAAGCTATCACTCATATTTTCCGAAGCCTTCTAAGTATTTTTCGCTGGAAACACTTTTCGATTTAACCAATTTATAAAGGTGATTTCTTATTAAAAAATATAAAAAAAGTTTCTATATATATGGCTCCGAAAATGCATATTTTCTAAGACTTTCTTAAAATAATAATAGGTTTTTTTGTAATTATCCTAATAGCCTGCAGCCGATTTCCCTATAATTTGTTAGCGTTATTTCTATCAATAAGGGCCCAATTAACGCCTAATTAATTTAAAATAATTTATTCCAGTGGCGTCTCAAGGGACACTTAATCGAAAATAATTGTAAAAAAATGTACGGTACTGACTTTATTTGCAATTTCTTTAATTATATTTTTTTTAGATTAAGCAACTGAAAATAAAACATTATTGTCACTTGATATCCTATCTTACTTCGTTTCAAAAAAAAAAAATAAAATAAAATCGACTTAAGTGTATATCCCTCCTAGTTTAGGTGTTATTTGTTATAATATTTAGTTTATTATTTGTTATTGTTGCATAACTGTTAATAAAAAATTATAAAAAATAAAAAAAAAAACTTTTCCCTATGTTTATTGTGTGGTTCAGGGATATGCAATTAAGTGGGTTTTATTTTTTTCTCGAAAATAAAAGCAATATTAGGAGACATAAAAGTTGTATTTTTAGTTGCCTAATCTAAAAAAATATAAAAATTGCAAAATTAGTGGCGCACATTTTTTTACAATTATGGTTGGTAAGGTGACTTCTGAGATGACACTAAATTGAATAATTTTAATTTAATTAGGCCTAAAACAGGCCCTAATTACTAGAATACTGACAAATTTTAAGAAAATCGGCTACAGGGTCTTTAGGATAATTACAAAAAAACATTATTTTAAGAAAGCTTAATACCCTTTATCTTAGAAAAAAAAGCATTTTCGGAACGATATTTATGAAAACTTTTTTAAATATTTTTTAATGAGAAATCACCTCCTGAAATTTCGCCGTGTATTTTTAAACACCCTGTATGCAAGTTTTGACAGATGACATTCTAAGCAATGGGTAATTTGTCGCCTCATTATTTTTTATAAAATGTTGTCTAAAAAATACCGTTGTTAATTAGTCGCCTTTGGTTTTAAAAGTTTTTACGTGGTTTATTTATTTAAAAATATATATTTTTTAATGCAATAACAAATTAAAAATAATAATAAATAGTGATGTTATTTTTACCAAGTTTTATACTTTCTTCTTTTGATGTTGTTTTTTAAAAGCAGTTATTTTATAAAAAAAAACACAGCTTTTTGTTAGCTATTTGTTATATCACTTACTTTGGTAACGATCAAAAAACTTTTAGAATAAATTTTATGTTTATCAGAACACATTTATATCTTTGGGTACCAGCTTTATAGTAAACATATTTTTATATATATATATATATATATATATATATATATATATATATATATATATATATATATATATATATATAAAATCAGGTATAGATACTTTTTAAGGCTCTTATTCTACCTACGTTTTTTAAATTAAGTGTTCTGCAAAAAAGTTGATTGACGTTTCTCTATGCAGCCAACCGAATTACTTTCTATTTATTCTTAGGGAAAACGTTATTATAAGTAAACATTCGCTAACCTTTAATTGTAAAAAGAGTTATGGATTTTATGAATAGCTATAAAATCCACTGTATAATTTATTATTTATTAATTGTTATTAGTTTCTCCACGATATTCACAAAAAATGTTATTAAAATTATTAAAATATTGTACTTATATTTTCTAAAAGGTGTTACATCATGTAATTGTTTTAGTAACACTAAAATTTGAAGTCTTAAAATATATATTTGTTAATTAGTATATAACGGCTAGATTAGCATAGATCTTCAACCGTTGTGTTGTTTACGAAAATATCTAAAGTTTTATTGATTTTTTCCGATTTAACAACGGCTGCCAGATATTTGTATTATTAATACAGAAATCGCTAAATACGTTCTGGTTGTTTTGAATTATTGCAGTCAGTGGGTTTCTTTATAAATAATTTTTGCCTTCGACCACTGTTTGCGAAGTTATTTTAACCAGGCAGATTCGGCAACCCCGATCTTGACGTTTCGCCCCTTTCCGTATATTTTTTGTATTTTTTAACTTCAATTTTAAGTGGTCTTTCGTGTTTTTCGAATGTATACTTCACCATATTTACTAGGAATTTAGCAGATACATTCTTTATTTGAAATATATCGTCTTGTATCATCTTAGTAAGAATTATTCTTATTGTTAGAGTAGTTTGGATTTAAGAGTGCATTTATGCTACACCTTAGGGGTCGGGCGAAAGGACGCGGAGACGGTGGGCGGAGATTAAAAAACTTTCACTTCCACAATTTTCGTATGGCCGCATTAGGAAAATTATATTTTATTTAGGTTCTTCCAAATTCGGTGTATCGATGCGATGTTGTTTCCGATTGCAAGCCTACAGGAGATAACGTTTTTCGGTAACTATTTTTCACTTAAATGACATAAATTATACACCATTTTAAAGGTAAGGAAATAATCTATGCCTCTGCTGTAACGGATTTTAAAATATCAGTCGAGTTAAGAAAAAATAGTATCTAAACATAACCGATTTTAGGTGACTTTCACTCAAGGAAATATTAAAAACTAAATCCAAATTTAAAAAACTATTACAGCAGATTTAAGTGTTGGCTTTCATATAGTTTTTGAAAATTATCGATAACTTATACCGTTTTTGAGAAAAACATTATGCCCCGAACCCCAAATTGGATCCAATTTTCGCGGCGCGAATGGACTCTTAAACACTGTTTTAAAATTATACTTGCTTGGGATTCTTCAAAAGTTCTGTAATATATGGAACTATTTTAAATGTTTGGTCTTGTTAAGTATTGTTTAAGTTGCAGTTTGTCTTGTTCTAATATATATGGCTTGTTTCGTTTATTAGTTTCTTATTGTAACCGTTTTCCTTAAGATCTAAAGCTAACAAGAACCTGCACGGTCAAAACAAGACTGCATGCAGTGCTCGAAAGCAATAATTATTTTTCAAAAAATCCACTGAAAAAAAAAGAAACTGCAATAATTCAAAACAATCAGTATGTATTTAACAAACCCAGTATTAATATTATGAATATTGGACAGCCGTGTAGAATCATTAAAAATCAATCAGCATTCGGCTATTTTCGTAAAAAACAAATAGCTGTCGTAACAGTAGCAGAAATAGTTTTTAGTTATTACTTAAAAATGATTCTGGATATAACTAACCAAAACATTTGTACCAATTAGACAATTAAGACAATGTAAGTTTAGGATGTTAGTGCTTTTGTCCTTATATCTATCCTGAGATTTATATTTTAAAATGTACCGTTTAAAGAATATGAAATTAGAGAAAAAAATTAATTAAGCATATATTTATGGCAATAAAACTCAAGCAAAAATCCTTAAATAACAACTAGCTACTTTAAAATACCTAAACGTATTATTAATTTTATTTAATTTAATAACTTACCTGACAACCCATATATTAGTTTTCCATTATAACCTAAATCCCTATCTCTAGCTTTTAGTTTAACCAGAGACGTTCCTAATGCAACACTCTCGTTTACTTTTATTTCAATTGGAAAGTCCACAAACTCGGGAGCATGCACATTTTGCCCGTATCGAGTGGGCATCATGGGGAAATCTTCTATTTCCAAAGGACTATTATTGTTTTCTGCTTCAGCAAGCACTTCCGTAAGACGCCTCGCAACCTTTAAAAGAATGACACCATTATTAAATATAATACATCTACCTGCTTATTGGAAGTAAAGAAGGGCGTGCTAATAAAATTTTAACATATTACAGAAATAAAAATTGCACTTTTGTTATATTTGTTCTATTCCCCTTTAAAATAAATGAACTAAAAGTGCGTTAACCCTTCAAAAATGTTTTTTCTTAATAGCTGCTTACACTATTTCATCTAAAAAAAATCCTTTAATCCAGACTTTGTTTTATTTAAAAGACAAAAGTTTGGAGACATCAAGTCTGGCAAATAAACAGGACAGCCGAGCATATTAAAATTTAAATCACAAAATCAGATACACTAACTTATACGACAAGTCATACGACATGTGTGCAAACGCGTTATCCTGCAAACTTTCATAAACATCATTTTGTCCAGATTTAATAAAAAAGTTAATAGAAACAGTACATATTATTAAAAATATATGTCCAGTCAAAGTAATGTATTCTATTAAAAAAGTTTTTTACATGAAGGAAGAGTTGAAAACTACTGAAATTCTGAAGGAATGTAGGTCCTAAGTTTGGCCAAAAGGCACAAAAACATTTAGGTAGGTTGTTGTTTTGAAGTTCTTAAAATATCTACAATTTAAACTATGTTCTGGAACACACCCTATTTTAACTTTCACATGTAAAATTGACTACCTTTTATCAATTAGTAGCTGAGTTTGATAATGTTATTTTTTTACCTCGTGGATTATTTATGCAGGGTGTTTTAAAAAACATGGGACAACGCTTTCTTGGCTAATAATAAGACAAAAAATGTGAAACATAGTGAACTCGATTTTTAACATACAGCTTGTAAAACAACAGTATCCAGAAAATCCATGCACCATGCACCAATTTATAAAAAATATTATTACCAAAAAAGTAATGGCAAAGTAGTAGTAAAAAGAGGACAAAATTGCCCGAAACTGCACTGACCCTCATATGGACCGACAAAGGGTATCAGGTGCGCAGTTCAAAAGTTAGATTTTATGGGCGAAAAAATGTGTTCGTGCTCTGTGGCGGTAGTCATCGCTTAGTTTCTTAAATCATGCGCAGAACGGACTAGCAGACCGATTTTATTTACGTTTGTCGCCGGACAGTTCCGTACTGGCCGCTTGTATGAGATTTTTTAGTTTTTGGACTGACTTATTTTGTGATTTGTCATATAATTTCTATATAATTATAAATTCTAAACAAGTTTTACTGTTTTATTCACTTATTTTGTGTTTAGTGGTAGCATTTATACATTTTTTTTATCCACAAAAGTATTACAAACTGTTTTTTGGTGATCCGCCAACGTGCTCATTGGTCGGTGGAAGGAATATATATATAACCCCGCTCTACGTGCTGATTGGTTGGCATATAGGTCGATCAATCGACACGTTGGAGCCACGTAAAAAGGTTATACTATAATTCTTTTTTCTCTTTCGCAGGCTTATTCCCACTGCCAAACGGCAAAAATGCCTCTAGTAAATGTATGCTTGTTTTGTATAAATACATTTAAGATGTTTACAATATCTTATTATCACTACTGAAAACATAAGTCTAAGTAGGAAAAGAGTTGACGTTATTTTTACCAACATTTTTCCTCTTCTGTTTATAGGTTTATTCCAATCTCGCAAAAAACGTTTATTGTACGCCCATATGCAAGTCCAGTCAAATCAACCCATTCGTAACCGATAGGAGACAGTTTATTACACGATCCCTTTACTGATCCCCAAGCAAAATAGAACCCTTTAAATATACAGAAAGCGTTTAAACTTAAACTCACGCGTTTAATCGATTCTCGATCGTTTCAAAACCGTTTTACAGCAGTACAAAGACTGAGTCTCTTGAAACAAACCCTATCTTTTATTAGCCCCTATTTTTTGATTTTGAAATTTTGTAATATTAATTTTGTTACTTTATTGTTTATATTACTACCTAACATAATTTATATATGTATAGAAACGCAAAATAAAAAAAATTCAGTATCTAAATATAGTTATTTGCGCAACCAGTTGGAAAAAGCACTATTTTTCGTAACGAGCAGAGCAAAAGATAAGTTATGAAAAATAGTGTTTCCCAACTAGTTATGAAAACTAAGATATCAGTAGGAGAGGTACACATATACAAGCCTTTGCAGATGATGTGGCCATTATGGTCAAAGGTAAACATGCAAACACGATAGTGGATGTTATGGAAAGAGAGCTGGCAATGGTGGCAAAATGGTGTCAGGAAAACGGACTGACAGCCAATCCATCAAAAACAGAGCTAGTATTATTTACTAGAAGGAGAAAACACACCGGACTTAGGAAAGTGAAGTTCGGTGAGAGAGAACTATAATACTCCAGTACAGCCAAGTATATTGGAGTGATACTAGACGACAAGCTGAACTGGAGAGCACATCTTGAAATGGTAGCGAAGAAGGCCACAGGATCGCTATGGCTCTGTAAAAGAGTCGTAGGACGGGACTGGGGAGTTTCTCCTAAGGTCATGAAGTGGATATACGAAGCAGTCATCAGGCCACGGATACTGTATGCCTTCGTGATTTGGTGGCATTGCACGGAACTTAAGACGGCACAGATAATGCTGAAACACATACAAAGAATGGCAATGAGAGGAATAACTGGGGCAGCATCCACTACTCCGACGGAATCGCTGGAGATTATTACGGGGCTCTTACCTCTCCATATAATGATTAAGGCCTCAGCAAGGGCAGAGGCACTAAGACTGGAGTGTGGAGGACGGTGGAGGACCAGGGGGGGGCACTGTGACATCATGGGCCAAGTGAGAACTGTGGCTCTTTCGATGAAGCAGGATAGCATCCCTCCAGTAATCCACTTAGACCTCATGCACAAGGTGGACATAGCATCGGCAGATGACTGGGCTCACAAAAGCTGTGGGACACCAAGCGAAGGAACAGTTATCTACACAGATGGCTCGGGGAAAGGAGGCCGCACAGGCTTCGGTTTCTATGTAGAAAGGACGAACTACAAGTTCTATGGAACAATGGGAAAATATGCAACCGTATTTCAGGCGGAAGTTATGGCAATAGCCAAAGCCATAGAATGCTGCCTTAATAGAAGATACAGGGGAAAAATAACTATATGTACTGACAGTAAGGCAGCGATCGGGGAGCTAACAAATACAGTGCAGATCAGAACTTACAAATAGATGTGAAGCAATTAATAAACTACAAACCGAGATCACCTGCAATTTGGACACAAAGGGATCCGGAAATAAATGGCTGACAAACTGCAATTTGGAAGCTGAGGACAATGGACCTGAATATACGGTGGGAATCTCTTACAGCACGGATATGACAGAGATACCAACATGGATAGAGAAACGGTTCGATGAGAACTGGAAAAAGACAAAAGCCAGACAATCAAAGGCTATTATTGGGGAAGAACTATGAAAGGACCTACAATAGGGTGCAAATGAGAAACCTGACAGGCATACTGACAGGTCATTGTAGAAACAGACACTATCTCAACAAGATAGGAAAAGTGAGACAAGTACATGTAGATGGTGTGGAGAGGAAGAGAGGACGCCATACATGTACTTAGAGATTGCCCAGCACTAAGGCACATCAGGGGAAAATGTCTAGGTACGGCATGGCTGGACCTAAATGACATATAATTCCTACCACTAACGGGACTCGCATCACTAGTGAGGAAATTGGGGCTCTAGTAAGCAAAACGACAGCACCATATTAGTGTAAAAGGAATGCATACGTAAGGGACAGTACAGGGTGACGGAACCTGTGTATGCTTAAGGGTTGGTGTAAAGCATAATGGGCTTAGGCCTCAGTGCTCATGGCCCCAGCGAGAGAACTCACCATGCTACAATAGATAGATAGATAGAAGATATTTGATAACGTGAATGAGTTTTGAAAAGTGTCACTTTAAATGTCAAAATTATGAAAATTATATTTCATGAATTTAAATTAATAAATGATTTATAGAAATTTTTCAGTCCGGCACTGGTCCTTTATTTCAAATACGCATGCTGGATAACCTTGCATAAATGCAATTAGCGATAAAATATCTAAAGTTAGGTTATCTATGGTTCTAACTAAACCAAGTTTTAATCAAATTAAAAAACCCAATAAGAGAATAAAGAAAAAATTCCATTTCTGAAAATTTGTCTTTTACACCCAATATCTCTCCAAAATGGAGCCGTTTTAAAGTGATGTTTTTATACTGTTTTTTAAAACACCCTGTATACCTAATCTTATTTACGTATATTAACGCAATATAAAGTAGTCTTGTATCCAAATAAAATTATTTGATTTTAAAAAGAACCTCAACAGAAACATTTAAAATTATGACTTTTAAAAGTTAATGCTTTGTAGAAATGTGTAAGTCCATTACTGTTCATCCCTTTCAAATGCGGAAAGCTCATACATTTATCGCTTTATTTTCTATGCTCTTGCGCAAAGTGGCCAAAAATATGATTAGTTACTTACCCCCGTATCTTTACAATCAAACACTCCGGTATCATCAGTCAGCAATCTTCCACTGCTAAAACCGTTTTTCTTCGCATTAACCAACTTAAATTTTACGCGAGCGATATCAGCAAAATGTGTATTATCCGTCGCGGTTACATTTAGCTCTCTCTCGTTTACACGCACGTCATTTAGGTCGCACGACACTGTGATAGTTCCTGCAGTGGAGTCGATGTTAAAACAGTTATCTTCGTTTCCAGAGACGATTCGATAGCTGATGATGTTACCAGAGTCGAAATCTATGGCAGACAGGGTGATAATTTCGCTGCCAATAGGAATGTGACGAGGAATGTTGCCTACGCAGTCGATTTTTTCAAATTGTGGACGATTGTCGTTAATGTCACGAACCTGAAAGGAAGGTAATATTTATTGGTTTAGTTAAAATAATATATGAAGGTATTTCAATCCTGCAATGTATATTGGGAAATGTGTCAAGCGGTCGCGCCACCACCAGCATGTCTGGAACACTAACTGGCATCCAAAGTTTTTTTATTCTTTTTTTATTGCGGGAGTTAGGATAAAAATACTTTAGACACCATTTACTGTGCCAGGCACATTTGTAACGGCGTGACCGCTTACAGAGCTGTCAAAACTTAAAGTACTTCAAGTAAAATTTTACTTGAAGTACTTTTTTGTACTTCAAGTATTTTACCTCAAGTACTTTTTATTAGGAGGTACCTTTACTTGTACTTAATTAGTTTTTATGAAGATACTTGGATTTTTACTTGATTTGACCAAGTAAATTACTTGAAGTATTTATTTAAGTACTTGAAGTATTACGATGTATTTGAAGTAAAAACAATACTTCAAGTAAATAAAAAGTACTTGAAGTTAAAAATCAACCAAGTACTCGAATTTACACGCCTTAGATAATCGTACAAACAAGTTAAAACAAGAAATACGCGCAACCGCTGCTGTTTCTATTGTATTGCATTACAGCGCTAATTTGAATTGGATCCAACAGCAAGACAAGTGTAACTATTACTGAGAATTGGACTCTTTGTTCTTTAAATCGGTCTTGTGTCAACGTGAAAATTATAAGTGCTTTGGTCTGGTGAAAATAAAAAAGAAATATACCTAATAGTAGAAGGTATCCCAAGAATAGGTTTTGGGTGCCAACCTGCTGTATATGAAAACACCCGCTTTTGACAGATGTATCGGATGCTAACGGGTGCCAATGCCAACCCGTTGGCAACCACAGGAAAAAAAACCATTTCGGGAAAAACCAACATTTCCTATACCTAATACCCGAGTACGGCATTGTAGGCCTGTTGCCATAAATTTACATACGATTATTTCGGACATCGGATGCATGAGATCCCGACTTAAAACGGGACACTTAGCAACTCTACTTGTTTTCCTAACTATAGTTTTTACCGACTGGCCTACTTTCCAATGACGTAGGGTTCAGTCCTTAAAGCTTTTAGGTGTTGTTGGAAAACCCCGTTTTGAGGAATAAACCCTCTAACTTCCTTACAAAAAATACTACTCAAGTATAATTTGTTTTACTTGAAGTACTTTTAATTACTTCAAGTACTTTTATGTACTGTAAGCACTTTGGTTTACTTCAAGTACTTTGGTGTACGTCAAGTACTTTGTTTTACTTCAAGTACTTTGTTTTACTTCAAGTACTTTGGTTTACTTCAAATACTTGGATTTACTTCAAGTAAAATACTTGGGTGGTACTTCAAGTACTTTTTCAATTTACTTTAAAATGCAAGTACATTTTAATGAATACTTGGTACTTGTACTTGAAGTAATTTTTAAAAAATCAAGAACTTGGTACTTGTTCTTGAAGTACTATTTAAGAGTACTTCACAGAGTACAAGCTCTTCCGCTTGACCCATTTTCTTTTTTGCATTGCAGGATTGGAATACCTTCTTATACAATTAACAAAAGGACAAATAAACCAAAAATTAAAAAATACGAAAAAAAGTCATTCTTGAAAAAAAAATCTGCTGTTTAAAAAAATATGAACTACAATAAGAAAATAGATTTTTATCATTTCTCAAAAATTCAAAAAAACCAAAAATCGAACAGGAGCAAACAGTAATTTTTTTGGCTAACGTGAACTAATGAATAAAAAAACTTGCCTCAAATTTACTTCTTAACCCTCGTATTAACCTGATTCCGAACTTACTAAAGAAAATTTGAATTTAGAAAAAATTTAAAAAATCAACATTTTTGCAACTTCGCATTTTACTACTTTTACTTGAATAATACCTTTACATTAATGAAAATAAATATACAATGGAAAAATGTAAAATGTAAAAAAAATGTAAATGTAAAATGCATACTTGCAAGTTTAAATTTTTTTCTGTAACTTCGTAATTAATACTATAAATAGATTTGGAGCAAGTTTTTTTATTTATCATTTCATTTAAATGCCAAAAAATGACTTGCTCTTGTTCGATTTTATGTTTTTGCATTTTTGAGATTTGTGTATGATAAATAATCTATTTTTTTATTGTAATTCATATTTTTTTGACAAGCCGAATTTTTTATCAGAAATGACTTGTTTTCGTATCTTTCAATTTTTGGTCCATTTGTCCTCTCGTTAACCGCATCCGCGGACATACTGTATATTACCCTAAGTTGAGTTTACATGTTTTCGTAGATTTATTGCTTTAACTGTAATGACAATTTGTATTATTTTGATATCCGTATATTTTCACTGTTACAAAAAATTGTAAATAAATTCTGTAGGTATTTTCCTAACCCTTAAGGCACCTTCTTATCGTTCGACTTTAGTTGATGAACCTTAGTGAATCAATGAAGAACGAATAAAAATAACTATAAAAACATAAATATCCAATTTAATCGTTTACGTTTTGTTGATAAAACTTATGCCGCATTCTCACAGTTTGATTTTAGTTGATCAACTTTAGTAGATCAACGAAAATCGAATTCAAGTTTTGTTGATAAAACTTATGTTCTTTCCCACAGGATTTTTTATTCAATTTTCATTGATTCACTAAACTTTATCAATTAAAATCAAACCGTGAGAATACGGCTTTATGTTCTCAGAGTCAATTTCATTTGATTTTCGTTGATCCACTAAAGTTGATCAACTAAAATCGAACCCTGAGAATGTGGCTTTACGAATTTTGTTCTAAGCATTTACTGTCTCTAGCAGAAACAGGTGTATAAATAATGTTTAAAATATTGCCAAAAGTTTTAAGCGTGCCTGTATAAATAATATCCCATTCTCGACCCAATTTTAACTGCTCTTGAAGTAATGACCTAAAGTAACCGGAACTACAAAAAGTTTAAACTAATTAACTGCCAAAGTTAATGTTTTAAGCTGAGAATATAAGATATTGTCCTCTCACATTTTTTTAATGTTAAGAAAATAAACTTAAAATTTAAATGTGGCCGTCGTACCAAACGGAGTATTAATTAAATAAGCTACTTAATGTAAATTAAAAAAGTGATGTTGTGTGTGATATTTGCTATAAAAGTTGATTTTTAAAAATTTGGTAATTATTTAACATAATACAGAAATAAAATTTACATAAAGTGAAACCATTGACCAAAGGACTCTGAAAGACAATCTGATTCTACCCTCGGTTCTACCCTGTCAAGGCCTAGGAGCAGCGCTGAGAGTGAGGCATTCTGAAGCGTACAAATTGTGCCAAAAAATAAACGAAACTTTGTTAACATCTTTTTTTCTAATTTTTGTCCTCAATATTATATATTGTAATTATTTCTTAAGTTTTAGCATTGCACGTGTGTAAAT
This sequence comes from Listronotus oregonensis, assembly GCA_019359885.1. Classification (NCBI taxonomy): domain Eukaryota; kingdom Metazoa; phylum Arthropoda; class Insecta; order Coleoptera; family Curculionidae; genus Listronotus; species Listronotus oregonensis. Next base: position 364,061 of record JAHBCN010000184.1, read on the forward strand.
ATTTTTATTTAAATCTTGGATGATAATAAAAATTATATAAAAAAGCAAATCTCACATCTTGGTCCGGGTCTAAGTTTAATTATTTTAAATAAAAGAAATGTCCTGTTGCGCCGTTAAATATTGTAAAAATAAACTAGGATTTATAACTGTGGAAAGTATGCGTTAAAAATTAAAATCAGCTTATTAGTAATAATGATAAAAAATATTAAATCTTGTGACTCCACCACAAACAGAGCTGGGTGTAGTTAACAAAATAGCCAATTATAAACAAAAAATAAAATAAAATAAAAAAAACATGACCTCATTGTTATTGCCTAACACTGTAGTGCCATGTTTTAGGAAGATTAACTCTGCTACAGTAGCAAATGGTAAAATTTCTATAAGTTTTTCCAAAAGCATCTACCCATGACTTTTTACTTTGGTTAAATATTTTAAGTTAAAAACACTGTTGCGCTAATATTTATTTTTGCAAAAATGAATAAATTTATTTTCTCCCATTTAGTAAAAGATTTAACTATTATACATTAGCGGATGCTATTTTCGATAAAACCAATACACGTTTGTACATTTTTTTGATTTGAACTCTTGATAATACTGGAAATAACAGCTATTAGTTCAAATGTGAAAAGTCAACATATATGTATGCGTTAGCATATTACGGATATTTCTTTTTTTGTGTAGACACACACGTGCAATATTTTGCAAAAACAAATATTTGATAACATGTACATCACTATCTCTTACAAAAAAATTAATAGTATCAAAGTGCAGTAAAAAAGTAATTAAAAATTAAACTTTTGTGCGCCCAAAAACGTAAACACTCTATAATTGTAGTTAAGCCTTAGTAAAATATAAATAAACTATGGTACCTAATTTAATAGGAACTTATAGGTTCTATTTATTATACACTTATGGACAAAAATATCGAATAATCTTAAAATTTGCCATAAGACGCAGTGCTAATTGTCTGTACCAAAAATATTATTTTTGTTACCACTTTGAAACCATCAAATGAGATAAGTAACATGTAAAGTGTTAAAAAAAGGACAATTACACCGTTGTATATCATTACAACATTTATTGGTTTACTGATAAACCCCATAGAGTGTTACACATTTTTAAATCAATAACGGTCATTTAATTACCACTGCATTCCTTTTCTTAAAAACTTTTTACACTTTGTAGGGTTTATCAGCAACACAACAAATTTTTCAATTATACAAAACTGTGAGATTGTCCTTTTTTAACAATTAACATTTTACTTACATTGTTTGATAATAATTTCTAAGTGGTATAATACATATTTTGGTATGGTACGTTCCACAATAATTCGTTGATTTCTCGTTTTACCTGCTACTGTTAGTCATAAAACTCAATATATTTTGGGTCCCCGCATGTAGGTCCGGACTTAAAATTTTTGTTTATTTATTATTGTACCCACTTTTTGGTAGATTATGTAGGTTATAGGCAAATTGCAGGTGTTGAATATAAAGCAAAGTCTTTTCGTCTTAGTTCATGAGTCGTTTGGAGTTTGTCCAGGTATTTTTGTGTATGTTATTGAGCATCCCAAATAGCTAACCTAAACTATTAATATTAGTAGGTAATCAGGATCTGTACCCTTTCAAAAGGTGCGGTGCCTATACAATAGATATTTGTCAGGCAATCTATTTATGGTTGGGTTTTCCACTAAGGGTTGTAATTTAAATTTTATTGCGGTCAAGAAATCAACAAATTATTGTGAAACGTACCACACAGATATTTAGCGTTGCGTCTTATAGCACATTTAAAGATTATTCGATATTTTTGTCCATAAGTATATTTAAATAAAATTTAAATTTCTTAAAAATATTTTAAATATTGGGTAATCAAAAATTAATTCGCTAACTTAAAAGATTTTTAATGAATAGGATATGTATGTATAGTTTTTCTTACAATTGAAAAAAATTAGATAAATTTGTTTAAACAGTTGTAACCTCATTAATTGGTAATATTCAATATACAATGAAAAAACCTAACAAAGATTAAATCATTTTTTTAATAAACATTAAAAGTGTTAATAATCACATAAAATTTGACATCTAAAGAAAATTAACTACAACAGTCCTAATCATACACCAAAACAATTATCATGAAAAGTAAAAACGAAATTCCATAATTTAATATGGTCTTACCCTACCACCTTTATGTATTATTTAACAAATAACAAAATATATTGGATATAAGGAAACCCTTATAGATACTTTATTTAATTATTTAAAAAAAATGACTTACTTAAAAATGTTATAAAGTAATGGATACTTCTGGTTAGTAAAAAAAATAGTAGATAAATTAGGCCATAAAACAAATTATATTAGACTATTAGTAAAAATAGGGAATAAGTTAAAAAAATACACATGTCAAGCGTTTGTAAAATTATTTAGGCAGACTGTAATGGGAAATATATGGGTCAGAGTGGGAGGACTATAAAAATATCAATTATAAACAGTTTAAAAACACAAAAATCTGCACTCTTTGTAGAACAGAATTATTTTATAATTTTTTAAAGTGTATCATTACTTTGTAAGGAAACTAAAGATAAATAGTCTTTTACTTCATTTTTTTACACGATCCTCTTTAAATTGTCCTAGTGATGATACAAATGCATGTAGCCAGGGGGCCACCTGGTGTCATATTGTTTAAACCAAGATTGTTTAAGCAATTGCAAGGAATTGATATTTTTCAACCGGACAATTTTTTTATATTCTTTATTAAAAAAACAAATAAAAAAGGTCTTGCGACTTTTTACGATAAAGGTGATATTTTTAGAGATATAAATTTTTCAAAGTTCAAAAAATCTTAAATTTGGGTACTTTTGATCCATGAAAAATATACAGGGTGAGTCGGGAGAAACGCACCAAACTCCAGGTGAGTATTGTACACTTGAAAATAATTTTAAAAACTCATATGTTCTTATTCTATTCTCTCGGGCGATACTTAAATGGGAAGGGCCGCATACTTGTGGGCGCGCTTAATAAACAATCAAAAAACAGATATAAACAATAAAAAAATTAAATCCTAATTTAGGATATTATTAACCACTGTATAAAGAATTTAAAAAAAAAAATTTTTATAGTTTATTCTTTTTTTTTAATATATTTTTTATGGGTCAAAAGTACCCAAATTTCAGATTTTTCGAACTTTTAAAAGTTTATATCTTCAAAAATATTAACTTTATCGTAAAAAGTCATGGGACCTATTTTAGTAATAATAACAATTTCTTGCAATTGTTTAAACAATTTCGGTTTAAACAAATGGTCCTCTGGCAACATGCCTGTATATCATCAGTAGGGCAATTTAAAGAGGATCTCATTAAAAAATTGAGGTGAAATAGTTTTCGGTACTTATGAACCGATTCGTCCTAGACTAAAAAAACTAAATTAATATAAACAGGAGGAAATTTAAGAAAATTTAATGAACAGCATAACTAATTCCGATAATAACCAAAATAACCAAATTAAGTATTTAGAAAGAAGATTATGGTTTAACATGTTGGCCCATCTGGACTTTTTAAAAAATGCGCATTAGAATTTGGGAGATATATTTTATGTATAAACTTGTTAAATTGTCCTGTTTTGACCTCTTCAACTTTAGTATTTATCTAACTGTAACAGATTCATGTGTCAAACAATATTTTTTAGGCTTCCTCATAGAAATAGGCCATTTCAATACAGGTTCCAGAATATATTATTTTTCAATAAATTTGTCAAACTTTAAGGCTGTCAGTAATTACGTATATAACCACAAAATAGACTTACCTTAACGGTCAGTTGCATCTCAGTCTGTCTTCTGTAAGGCAACCCCCAGTCTGACGCTCTTACTCTAAGAACATACTCCCTTCTCATACTTTCATAATCCAACAATTGTGTAGTTTTAATAATCCCAGAAAAATGATCTACTTCAAAAGGAACTTTATTTAGGTTGGCAATAAGGTACGATATATAAGCGTTTTCTCCTCTATCCTTGTCTTTAGCATGAACCGTGGTGACTGATGTTCCTGCCGGTAGATTTTCGTCGATCCAGACCGTTACTTCGGATTTATCAAAAATTGGGTCGTTATCGTTGGTATCTTCAACGTAAAGTTTAACCTTTGCAGAGGATTGTTTTCTTGTTCCAACATTGCCTTGATCTATAGCAGAAACTGTTAAACTATAAAACTGTTTGTTTTCTGCATCAAGAGACACAGCAGTATAGAGCATTCCGGTTTCGGGATTGATATGAAATTCTCCACCTTCATTTCCTCCAACAATTTCGAGAAAAACCTGTAACAAATATTTACATTAGCTTAGTAATTTTTATAAGGCAATTTTTTACAGGCTGTTTTGAAAAGTAAACCTTTTGGCAGAGCCCCCTTTCATTAAAAAAAGAACAGCAAATTTTTGGTTGTTAGTGTTTTAAACTTCTTTTACTCTTTGTACACGTTTTTTATCATAGGATTAGCTTTTTAAACAACAAAAAAACCTAAGAAAAAAAATGAAATAAAAAAAACTTTCCAACAAATTTTATATTATTTGTAGTCTTCTACTCAGGTTTAAAACCAAGTTACAAATCTTTTGGGCAAGTGACACATACAAAAGCTTATTAATAATTTTTAAAGCTCAAACTAAAATAAAACCCAACCAGAATTAAAGTTAATGTTTAATAACAAACACAAAAATTAATAAAGTCTTTGACCAGATTATGTAACATTTAAAGGTGAACTGTTACCACTAAACGCTTACCTGTGCGTTTCGACCTTCATCAGCATCAGTCACCTTTAGTCTTATTAATGGCGTATTTATAGGAGCACTTTCTGGTACCTTTACCTCGTATATTTCTTTGTTAAATATGGGGGCATTGTCGTTTAAATCTGCCAATTGCACCGGTACTGACTTATAGCTCTCCCGTGGCGGTATACCTAAAATTAATGATTTTGTTTTTCTTAAAAATTAGCAATTATTAAAATGACATAAGTATACTCTCACTCTTTTGTTTAATATATAGTTCAAGTCTCTAACGTAGAATAAATCAAGAGGAAGTTTTTTTTTAATGCTCGGACCGGTTAATTCGTATTTTTGTTCGTGCTCTTTCCTATGAAAAAAATTATTTGGACAGGGTTATTCGTTTTAAAGTAAACAGAGCTTTATTTTTGAGCTTCCCTGTACTTTTAAAAAAAATGAGTATAGCCATTGCGTCTATTTTTTTCCGTGGAATTCAGTAATCTAATCAGAAAAACATTTAAAACAAAAATAAAAGAGTTACAGCAGGAATGACGTATTTTTTTAATGGAATACCCCGTATATTTTTATATCAATAGATAAAGATTTTTACGAGGAATTCGGTAATATAGGGGTTGTTGGGTTTATTTCCTACAGTTCTGCTGCAATTGTCTAAAAACTGCATAATACTATAAGGATGGTTTTACCTGAAAAAACCTGGCTGCCACAGGTCACAGGTGCTTATTTGTCAAAGTGAAGAATTTTAAAATTACGTTTATTACTTTTTGGAGTAGTTTTATAATTAGGTTTTTATCAGAAGAACGGCTTTAAATTATAACTCTCTATTATAAATGTGGAGAAACGCCAGGAAAACACAACTATCTTCGGTGTGTTTTCCTGTTGCAAATTTTCACCGAAATATATCGGTAAAAACGATTTTAAAACTGAAGGTCTTATTTAAAGAAACAAAATCGTTACATATTAGAAAAAGGACTACAATGAGAAAAAGAAACCGGGATCGAGCTAGGTATTCTAAATTATTTTACTTTGTATTCCATGAAGTCAATTACTGACGCAGTTAGAGACTTGAGGTATGGCCCTGCAAGAAGAGTAACCTATGCGATATTTCAGAGAACACTAAAATATTTTAATTATCTTCCATATCACGTTCTTCCAGTGAACAAAAGGAATTTCGCTTTCAATTTGTTTCCCAAATTTTAATCCATAAACAAGATAACGATCCTACCCTGTTTCAAACGATTCTTTGGACGGATAAAGCTACGTTCACTACATCGGGAATGTTTAACCGACGCAATACGCACAGCTGGGCAAGACAAAATTTTAAGAGATTAAATACCAAGGGAGGTCTTCTCTTCATGTCTAGTGTGGTGTGCTTAACAATAGAATTGTCGGGGCAATATTCTATGAGGGATCCTTAATTGGAGAAAGATATTTCAATCTTCTTAAAAACGATATTGAGGACATTTTAGAAAAATTGCCACTTGAAACGTATCGCAAGATAATTTGGCAACAAGACGGAGCACCGCCCCATGCTGTTCGTCAAGTTGTGCAGTATCTCAATCGCCGATATAATCAGTGGATTGGACGTTATGACACTATTAGACGGCCACCTAATAGTCCAGAAAATACAATTTTGAACACTTTTCCATGGGGTCACTTAAAGGATGTCGTTTACCAAAATGGGAACACAAACCCGAAAGAAATAAGAAAAAATTATAAATGAAATTAATTGCCTTAACCAAGAACCTCAAATAATTTCGGCGAGCTTAGAAAGGCTAAGGAGGGGTTATAGATCATGTTTTGAAAATACCGGAGGTCATATAGAACACTTAAATTATTGGTTATATTATAATTTTTTGTTATAAGTGTTCCTTTTACCACCGTTCCTTTTACCTCGTGTTGTATTTGAATTTTTTCCGTTTATTGTAATTTTGCTGCTTGGTTTAGAATTAGGTATATCATATCATTTTTAGCATATAATATAATTAGAAACCGTTTTTCTGATGAAAACCTCATTATAAAACTACTTCAAAAAGTAATAAACGCATTTTTAAAATTTTTGACTTTGACAAATAAGCACCTGTGACTTGTGGCAGTCAGGTTTTTTCAGGTGAAACTATCCTTATAGTATCAGTTTTTAGACAATTGCAGCAGAACCGCAGTAAATAAACCCAGCAATCCTTATATCACCGAATTCCTCGTGAAAATCTCTATCTATTGATATAAAAATATACGGGGTATTCCATTTAAAAAATACGTCACTCCTGCTGTAACTCTTTTGTTTTTGTTTTTCTGATTAGGTTATTGAATTTTACGGAAACAAATACATGAAATGGCTATATTCGTTTTTTTAAAAAGTACAGGAAAGTTCAAAAATAAAGCACTGTTTACTTTAAAATGAATTATCTGTACAATATGTCTCACATTTGAGATACGACTTTATTTTTAAAGTTAAAACCAAGTTTTTTAAGAATATTTTTAAAACATCTATTAAGTTACACATAACCTGCCCAATATCAATTTTTTTAGTATTGTTTGCTAGATAATAAATATCGATATTAATATCAACATTTTATATAAAAAAGTATATTTTACTTACAATAATAATTAATGTTCTTTTGATACGTGCTAAAAATGGGGAGTAAGAAGTTTATGGACCCCCTCGAATTGATCCTGCATGTCCTGTCAAAATTCTAATAAAAAAAACAAAACCCTTTATGACACACCCTGTATATTCAAAATTAAAGAAAAAATTATAAAGTCGTAAAAAAAAAAAAAAAAAGAAACTTTTTTACTATTACATGTTTGAAACGTCAAAATTTGACAGCTGTCATCCTGTTAAGGTCGTTTAGGATGACGATATCAAAAAAATTCATTGAACCTTTTTTGTTTGCGATGCATCCTATGTTATCAAGTGTGGGATATGTGAAATTGATTCTCAAAAGTCAAAAACCACGCTACTACCAATTTTTAGCAGACATTAAAGAAACATTTACCAATGTAAATAAACTATTTGACTTGTTTTTTAAGTAAATTCTTTTTTTTATTTAAAAAATATTTCTTTCATAGAAAAAAACGCAAATAAAAATACCAATTGAGAATTCTTATAAAAATATCTTGTTTATAAATTTATTTTAAGTTAGAAACTCGCACTGTATAATACCTACATATTATGTATTATATTACACTTTTGTCTATTGAATTACCTTTATCGACCGCTCTTAACTGCAGCTGATATCCTTGAGGCGTCTTTTCTCTATCCAACAACTTTAATACCTCGATATTATACTCTCCCTTTTGCCTTGTCGGTCGTATCCTAAAATGTCCATCTGGATCACCGTCCACAATTTCCAGTCTATCTATCTCTCCGTGAATACCGCTATCGCGGTCACTTACGTTGACTATCGCATATATATCTGCGTTGCTATTTTCTACGATTGTAGGGTGTCTCCGTATACGTATTTCTGGAGCAAAAAGATTGACCTTTTTGACCCGAATTCGTACTTTAGCACGACTAAAGCCCGGGCCTGATCCTGACTCACCTCCACGATCTTGGGCAAATACTGTAAGTTCGTGATAGGTACCTTCATTGTATCTAAAATCAAAAATGTATTTGAATAAGCCTAATAATTAAAATTTTTCTTATAAAAAATATCCACTAGCAAATAACAGAACGCCAGTTATTTATTTTTAGTAATATTTTAATAGTAATTTATCTACAACCGTGCGGTAACTAAGGTTACAAAGACTATTCTAAGTGTGGTAAGTGTCACTTTACCGCACTAGTGTGGTAATTGTTACTTTACCGCACTAGCGCGGTAAGATCATTTGTACTAAAGACTTTTCAAAAATCGTTTATTTAAACATCGTTTAACAATTATTACTCTCCACGTAAATTACCTAACATACAGATAATATACCTAAAAGTTAAACGTAATAGTCGAGTTGCTCACATTTCCTATATTTACGACTGCCGATTGAAATGGCTTTCTTTTGCGGTGGTGTCATTTTTGACAATGGCCCACACCGATTGAGGTAACTGGTAGTTTAATCAATTTCTAGTGTAAAATTGGGATAAACGTCAAAGAAAAATTATTATCCCAAAAAACCTGATGGTTGTAGATAAAATACTATACATAACTCGAGTGGTAAACGGTTTTAGCGCACTTAAGTGAATGCAAAACTCGTCTTTTGCTCGTTTTGCAAACTTCATTTTGCGTGCGCTAAAAATCTACTTACCACACCTGTTATGTAATATACCATTATGATATAAGTTTTAAAAGTACAATTTTAAGACACGAATGTGAAAATTTGGCTCATTCTGCAACTCACATGAGTCCCTTAAAACCTACTTTTAATATAAATATGACGTTACCTTTCAAAATTTGACATTTTACTTTTAACACCAGTACTTTGAAATGTTACTTTAAGGCACTAGTGCTTTAAAGTAACATTTTAAAGTTACTTCAAGGATGAATTTTGGTAATAAAAATTAAATTATCTTTAGAAAAAAAATATATAAAACTTAAAAAAAAAATGGGGTATCCATGCATATTTACATGTGGCACAGCATAACTAACATAAAAGACAAAAAAAAACCCATCCGAAACAATTACAATTCAAATAAAGAAGACAGATCATAAAAATTGACAATAATTGTGAATATATTTTAGTGGTAAAAAAACATAGTAGTTTTATTTATCAGTGTTCTTCAAGACAGATCATATTTCAGCAAAATAGCGGCTGAACCTGCGTGAGACAAATGACAATTCTTTCCTGTCAATTTGTGAATCCGTGCTGCTCTTTGTTAGTTATGCTGTGTGATACCGGTATGTTGTGGTTACCTAGCAAATATTTGTTATTTTTAGGGATTTCAGACAGTTATATAAATGTGAAAACGACGCGCGAAAAACTAAGAAGGGCCTACTTTTTAAATTTTAATTTTGTAAAAATGGGAAAACAAGAACCATTCGCGTATATTTGGTGGGATTTTGGAAACTATTGTACAGACAAATCCCAATGCAGGAAAATGTGCTTTTACCTCACTTGGTAATATCTTTTTCCAAAGTAAAAACACCTTGCATTATAGGTGCAGGGAAGTATGTACTTTATGCTAATACGCCTTTTATAAAAGACTTAAATATTACTATTGATTGAATTATATACTCTTTTATATAATTTTTTTATTTTCAGCATAAAAGACGTTTTTTTTTTTAATTTAAGTGCCCAAAAGAAACCAAATTTAAATATATGGTGCTTTTTAGTTGTTTTGCTTGTCATATTTATCTAAAACTTCTTAGATAATTTTGTCAACCTTTTTAAAAGCCAAAGTAACATTTTTAAAGGTGTTCTTTATTTTGTTTGAAAAAGTGTAATATTGAGGTTAGGTCAAAGTGAAGCATCATAACTTAAAATCGAACTTCAAAACTGGGAACTTCCAAAAGACAGCTAACTTTAGGGGCTCAATAAGTAAAAAAAATAAGATTTTTTTACAAAAAACCTATACCAGTTACATTTAACGTAGTATTTATTAAAAAAATGGTAATTCTCTCAAAAGTTGCGTCTACTCCGATTTTGAATAAAATGGCATGCGTTAATCACAAATCTGGAAAAAGATTCGACAACGTTTCGTTTTCGAGATATTCATCATCAAAGTTGAAAATCTTCTTCGTTTCGCGCATTTGGCACACAATATTTTACAAACACCTTTTAAAAACCTGTTTTTTTATTTAATTTATACCTTTTCACCATTTATACTTTTTTACCATTTAATTTCAAACGACGCAACCATATATACACTAGGGAATTATTCAGCAAACATGGCCGCCTCGTTTGAAAGCAAAGCTTCGCAATTTAATAAAAAAAGGTGTAAAAATAAATATAAAAAATATTTTAAAAGATGTTTGTAAAATATTGTGTGCCAATTTAGTGTAAAAATCATAGATTGTGTGCAAAAGGAAACGGAAATACTATATAGTGAAAATGAGGTTTGATATATGTTTTGAAAACAAAACGTTGCGTTTTTCATGATCAGCGCCCCAAAAAACCGACGTATACCAAATTTGGTCAAAAATCGAAGTGAAGGCAATTTTCGAGACAATTACTAAAAAAATAAATAAATATCTAATGTAGAATCTAATACAAATAAACTGAATATGCCTCTACATTTTAAAACTTGTAAGAAAATTTAAAAATAATAATAAAACACTTAAAAATAACCAAAAAAATATTTATTTTAATAATTTTTTTTGATAAAACTATAAAAATGTACAGAAAAATAACCTTTATTCTTAATTTCAAATTACTTTAGGAACTTCTTTTTTAGTGGTATATTTAAAAAAAATCTCCTTCATAATTTATATTGTTCTGTTGTAAGACTCCTTGGGACTTGCTTGTTCTAAAGCAGAACCAACAAAAAACTATTAAAAAAATATCCAAGTTTTCTACAAGTACCACCAGAAAAGCTTTACAAACACTTTTCAGTAGTGAATAATTACTATACGCTGATTATTTATTAATAGGTTTAACAAGACGACTGCGGTTAGTTCTGATTGGAACTAGAAAGTACATAACATATTTATCTTGGAACAATAATTTATACTCAGAATGCCATATAAATCAAACGAAATTCGATGAAAAAAAAATATGAGGGAAAATTATAGGGCTACGTGTAGGTCTGTCTGTCTGTCATCTAAAGGGCCAAGCTTGACTTTGACTTGTGTTAAGAAATGGTAGTTTTGGAACAATCATACTTGGTATGCAAAATTAAAGATTTCGAAAGGTTGTTTATCGCGTATACATAGATTAAATGGCAAACTAAGTATAATTGTTCCAAGATGGTTTTTTGCATTTTAAAGGTCTATTTTCTAGTCAATTAACCGTAGTTATCCTGTAAAACCTATCAATGAATGATTAGCGTATAGTCGATTATCGCTATTTAATATACTGAGTACAACTGGTCCCTTCTTTCTTCGATAGGCTGACGGTCTACTACAAAAGGAATATAATACCAATACGTGTTCATATTCATTTTTGAATAATCCCTTAAGATTTTTTAATATTGAACAAGCCGACTGTTGTTATAAACATCTTATTGAATTCATCGGCGAATCAACCACATTTCACATTTTTAACGAATAGATTCAGTGACGGAGTCGCACGAGAGCAAGTTTTGGTTACTTTAAAATCGGGTACATTTTATTATTTCTTTGAAGGCGTTAAGGGCTGCTTCCTCATATCGATATAGCTTTTTGGCTACCCATGTATATAACCCATGATATATTACTAAAATTTGCGTAATTACATACTTGGTGTTTTAATAGTAAAAAAATAATATTGACTTTCTATAGCAAAAACGTGGATCAGTCAGACAAAAAAAACTTTTTAGAATGTAACAGGCATCAGCACCGGCTTTAAATTTTGCAATAAAAATACGTTTTTGAAACTTCGTCGGATGGGTTTATTTTGGCGTAACCTACAACTTTTTATAGTTTATTTTTTGATTTCTGGGAATATCAATTAAGAAATTTTTCTCAGAATAAAGTTTATAATTTTAAAATATACTTTTAAAATCTATAAAAGTAAATTTTAAAATAATATATAAAAATCTTTATTCTGGAGAAATGCCAAATAATTTTTCTACAACTTTTTATCTTTAAAGAGTCTGAAAATTGAGGCGTTTTTCATGTGGCATGCGTCAAATATGTTTAGGGCGTAGGTCAGGACAAAATACCCTTGATTTTAGTGGGCCAGTTTAACTATAACATTTAACCATCGTTTATGTAGCAGCTGTGCAAAAATCAGCCTGATGTTTTTAAATTACATACGGCGAGTGATGATCGCGTTGTTAAATTTAGCAATGGACTTAGAAATTGTTAAAAGTTAACAACGGTTTAGAATGTTTAACAAACGTCATTGTCAGTGTTATTCAATGATTTTAGTAGGCAACTTGTAAAAATCTGACATTTTGTTAAACATTCTAAACCGTTGTTAACTTTTAAGAATTGCAAAGTCCATTGCTAAAATTAACAACGCCATCATCACTCGGCCGATAATATCGTAAATTTGACATGTTGAGAGTGGAAGTCTCGTGCCCCATTATTTTTGTAGGTCCATATATTTTCCGATGCGTGCATCATAAAATTTTATAAGTCGAGAAAAAACAAAGGATTCTTCTTTAAATTACCTATAAATCGCTAAATCACCACGTTTGACGCATGCCACATCAGAAACAATTTCTCAGAATGTTTGGAGATACAAAAGATGTAGGTTACGCTAAAATAAATTTACTTACGGAAATTTAGAAAAGTATTTTTTAATTTAATACGTAAAGTTTTAAAACCTACAATTTATCGGACTATTAAAGTCCTGGAAATTACAAACTATACAATAAAATTCAGAAAGATAAACAAAAACTATAGAAAACTAATAATAAAGTTAAGACATCAATTTACAAGCAGTTTGTAATTTTTATAATGCAGTTTAGTGTAAACAATGATGTGTGATAAAAATGTGTGAGACATCCTAGTAAAGAATAATATAAAGAGCATTATATATTAACTTTTTATTGTTTATTTCTTAAACAACTAAAAAATATTTAAATATTGGTAATCCTATCTATAATCTGAACATTTTGGTTCGAGAGTTTCCAAAACAATTTAAAGAGATATTTACACTGACAAAAAATTGTTAAAATCAATTTATTAATTGACTTTAATCCGCTTTAATAAAACAAAATAAATCACTGGTAGCTTTAAAATCAATCCTAATGGGGATTGTCACTGTAATGCGGGAAGTAAATCTAAAACTGTAATTTATAATTTTAATTACATTTGTTTTCTTTAGGGTTTTATAGATATAAATAAATATGTGTCAACAATTTCTGACAGTTGAGTACTTTTTATAATCTAATTAAAAAAAATTGCTACAAAATACCACTCTCAAAAGAAATTGTGCAGGTTTTAGGTTCTATAGGTACAGCATACCTGTACGTGGAAGTGGAAAATATGGTTTTTGTTATATTGAAATGATAAAACTTAATTTATTTAGATATATACATAATAAAGAAAGTTCTATGTTCTGTTAAAACAATAAGATACATATTAACAAGACAAAATTCTTTTTAAAATATATTGTTTACCTTTTCATTTTATTTTGATAAAACTAGATATACTATATGTATTTTATACAATATTGTTTTACGCTTACACGTAACGTTTTAGCTTTAAGGCCCATTTATCAAACACGTAGTTTATAGCGGAAGGGCGTACCAAAATATCCTTGTTGAAAGGCTGACAATCATTCGATTTAAACAATTATTGTTTTGTATTATACAAGGCGTAGTTTCATATGTAAGTTCCCCTGTTACGTATTGAACAAAATTCCATAAACTGAGATATAGTTATTAGTCCAAGAGCTGGTGAACAATTTTGAGTAGATTCCTAAGGCAATTTAAAAATTTGTGTAATTGTCCTTGAAGGACCATTAAACATAAAAGTCAAGGTCTGGCTGAAGGGTAGCGCCCCCCTATCAACCCTTGAATGTTTTTAATTCATGGGTTGGTATGGGGTCGCTACCTTTTAGCCAGACCTTAACTTTTATGTTTAGGGTTTTTTAACATTACACAAATTTTTCAAATACCCTAAGAACCTACACCAAATTCTTCACCAGCTCTAGTACTATATATACTACTCTTACGTGGCAATGCCGATGAATATTCATAAAATTACTGCTTAAAAAATACTAACAGGGTAGTAGAAATATGCTGTTTTAAAACTTTTTGTTGTCTTCAGGAGGATGCTACTAGGGTGCTAACTATGTGTTGTGGTTTGATAAGAAAAACATGGCTTTATGATTTAAAATACATATTTTTATTCAACCTAATCTTCCTGAATTTTAATAAACTTGTGCCAGTGATTTTTGATTTATGGATTCCATTCGTGACGTGAGAAACCGGGCGATTGCCGAAATACGCTTTCACAGCTATAATTATCTCTTTATTCAATAAAAATCGTTTTCCACGTATGCAGTTTTTTAGATGTGCGAACGGCCAAAAGTCAGAGGGAGCTAAATCCGGCGAATAGGGTGGAAACTGCAACTATTCGTACTTTAATTCACTGGGTCAAGATGGTGCGTTCTCTGAATATTTTTTTTCAATATATAAACCAGATATTTTCTTACGAATTTCTTCATTTAGGGGGTCCAAAAATTGACAATAATTATCTAAGTGTATTGTTTAACCAGTTTTCAAATAATCTACGAACAAAATTTATCTTGCATATGCATATTAAAAAACCAATGCTCTCCATCCCGCCACCATCTTGGCCGATTTCTGGACCCTAACTCGCTTCAGGGTCAAAGTATTGGGTTCACATCATTCCTAAGTTCCTGGTTTTGATTTAGGATCATGGTGATGGACCCAAATCTTATCCATATTGATGAAATCATGCACAAAATATTTTTTAACCTTCTTAAAATGCTTCAAATATTGCTGACAAAGTCACATTCAAATGTGTCTTTGTTTCACTGTTTTTTTTTCTGGGATCCGTCTTAATTTACTAATTCCGTATAACCCCGAGTACTGGTTGGTTGATATGTTCCTAAAAGGCTCATTTTCGGTTGCCTTAATAATTCTGTTTCTTCCCCCTCGTCGCACATTCTGCAACTTGGGTCCCCATGGTATGAGTCTATCTTGTGAGGTGTGCTCTTAGGTTATCGTGCCCTATCAGCAGCCCTACTGTTATACAAAGTCTTTTCTACTTTGTCTGGGTAGTTTATCCTTCTTTCTTTTGGATGGGGCCCTTACGAAGCCTTTTCCTTGTCTTATTCTACTGATGCTGGACCAGTATTCCTCATGTTTGTTTCGGACCCATTTCCTAGTTTGCCCTCGTGCTGTACAGGGTAGTTTCTGGTCCAAAGTATAGTGTGGATGATCCCTGTCTCGCTAGTTCATCCGCTTTTTCGTTGCCTTCTATTATTCCACTGTTAGCAATTACACAGCTTTCTGAAACCCTGAACTTCGACCAAAGTATTGCCTTCACTGCCTTATGATATTCCTAGGGCCTCTAATAAATAACTTTCAGTTAATCGACGATCTTCTTAAACAATATTCTGTATTTTGCTACAATTTCTGGTAGTCCTTCACGCGGACCGTCTTCTGAACTTCGACCAGGCTGCAATTCAGCAACCCGTTTCTCTACGGTTTGAAATTAAGAAGTTCTTATATAATTATTTTAAAAACGTTACAGTTAAAAACTTGTTTTAATGCTAGACCTTCTAAAAATAAGAAATTTATCAGAGCCTGATAATGAATTTTTTCTTTTGTAAAAGAGTATTTTAGCACGTCAACTTTAAACAGCTGTAAGTATACAAATTAGCCGACAGATCGACATAAAGAATCACTTGTGTTTATAAAAAAATACTATAATTAAAAAAAAAGACAAAACGACCAACCTAACAGCTTATCAAGGACAAAACTTATTGAAAAACCAGTAGAGGTAAGCATAAAAAATTTAATTTAAAAAAATAACAGACTAAAATTGCTTACATTAAAGGCCTTGTAAGAGTTATGACTCCTGTTACAGGATGGATAGCAAATTTGTCTGTTTCTTCAGCAAAGGAATAATATATTTCACCGTTTCGTCCCAAATCGGCATCTTCTGCGATAACTTTAACGATGCTTTGATGAACGGGAGTGTCTTCAGAGACTGTTGCGTTGTATTCCATTGGATAGAACAAAGGGCTTAAATCGTTTGTGTCTAATACGGTAACTACAACGATTGTGTCCGATGTATACTGGACCTTAAATAAAAAAAATCATTACTGATAAAGCTATTTAAAAATAAATATGGAATTTTTGACAAAATAAGTGTTGGTACAGCCGGGGATCATAAAGTAAAACAATAAATAAAAACCTCGATAAAAACTTTAATGTTGAATGTTCGCAGATACAATAATAATAATAATTCTAATTATAAAATATTAGGGCTCTGATCGATGCATTACATGTAGAGTAATTGTCAATAGTAAAGAATACTTTGACGTCATCGTTGGCTGCGCGAATAAACTGAGAGAGTGGTCTCTCCGTCTTTCTTTACAGCAGGTTTCGATATTAAATGGCAGTGGCGGCGTGCGGTTCAGATGTTTAATTATGAAAATTGTTAAAATAATTACGTTTTTAATTTTTTTATTTAATTTTAATCAGTAAATATTGATGATGTATGATTATTCAAAATATAATTGTCTTTAAATATTTTTAGTAGATATTTTTTTCCAGCTTTGTCAATAAGATTGCTTGCCATTTTCAAACAATAAAGCATTTTGTGTTTGAGTTTGTTTAACAAATGTGTATGCTTCTTTTAATTTAACTAAGATTTCGATTTGTCTCATTTTTACAAGAAATAAAATATTAATTTTCATACAAACAATAACTTCCAAACACTTACCTACTTCTTAAAGATCATTTCCAGTATTTTCTAAATTTTTCGCTAATTTTCAAGAAAAACCTGTTTTTTTAGTGTAATTTAACAAATTGTGTTGTGATAAATGTGATTTGAGTAAATTACTAGCAGCTAATATATTTTTACCCCACCCAGCACCCCTATTCGCTCCCCTGTGCCGCAAGATTGTAAATAAAAAAAAGAAAAATATAAGATATTTTCCATCTGCGTAGGTAGGGTTGTATTCCGGGTAAGTACGAGAATGTGTCTATATAATTTTTTTTAATCGCTAAAATAGCAGAAAACCGTTTTGTAAACAATATCCAAAGAATCTACCGTAAAATATACTTCTAAATAAAATTAAATTGAAGAAGGCGCATCGGAACAGAAACTCACCAGTCACAACAATTAATAAATCACACTAACACACATAAAAGTTCAAAGATAAACACACAATAATTTTAGTTTCGTAATATTCACATCAATATAAACACGCTACCGATGTCGATGTCCGGATAGTACACACTGCACTGACCCACGTGTTGCTGTCTTGGTGAATATCGGTTTGTGCGCATTTGACGTCATTGTACTCTTTACTATTGGCGTAGACTCTACCAGGCCGCCGTGCCGGCCCCATCTCAGATACTGGTAAACATAGAGCTTCGGATAAAAAATTATCCATTAGAAGTGGGTTAAAAAATATAACAAATTATTTTTGAGTGTGCAAAATGGCCAGATATACAATTTTAGTTTTCTTTGCGTCGTTTGTCCACTATAGAGAGATTGAAGATACTTGCTTTTTAACAAAGTCAAAATTTCATTTTTTTATTAGTATTACACTTTTTTCCTGTCAAAAAGAGGGGAAGGGGTACGTCTAATATTTATATTTATTGCTTTGGTTTGGTTTTAACGAATTTTAAACGTTAAAAGAAAATGGAATAAAGTTATTTTTTTACTGTCACTAGAGCACTATTAAATTAGGCTCTGGGTAAAATATCGTTCAACGAATTCTATTTAAAAAAATTAATACCATCTAACTTAAAAACGAACATTTGTAGAACAAAACAACAAAAAAAAATATTTTTTTACGAAGTAATCCACTGTTTAATTTATTCCCAACCTTTATGTTACACTCCGTATAATTATTTAAAGTTTAATTTATGTTTTTTAGTAGTTTTAAAAAAGCGTAGAACCCTTTATTTAAAAAAAATATACCTCATGTTTTTTTCCTAATAGTTATTTAAAGAACAAGGGTATAAATAGGGCCTCTTTATTAATGATCAGGGCCAGTAGGGATTAAAATCCTTTATCTTTAAATAAGGTCCAAGTTAGTTACAATACTTTTTCGTCGATCATTTTTTTAGTAAATTTAAGAAATTATCTTAAATTTTTGGACAAAGAATAGTACATAAGTCCTACCTTAAGGAGTAGTTTTTAGTTATTACTTGAAAATGGTTGGTGATACATCACTTACCGAAACGATGTGCACCAATAATTACCAAATAAAGACAATGGATGTCCAATATCCTACTGTTATTGAAACCATATCATTGTCTAACACCTTCAAGGAAATACTGGTCATATTAATTATAAGCCCGGAAGGCTATTTTAAATGCTCTAAAATTATTTTTAACATTTTCTTTTACCCACTTTAATTACATAATTTTTTACCCGAAAGCTTCATAACAACTAGTTTCTGAGATATGGCCGACGGCCATTTTAAGCTCGCTATCCAGTACAGCGAGCGGCTTATAAAAAGTATTATGGTTGTCTTTGTGTTATTCCTAAACTCTCTCTAGACCTATTTTTTTGTTTTAGGTCTGGTTCATAAAAAGATACTGTCGTATTTATAAAAAAATGCATACACGCACTAGAATGAGAGGTAAATTTGGTCGTATTTGTCGTCATAGGTTACCAAAAATTCAAATCACTGACGTCGTTAACAGTAGAAAATAAAAATGCCATGTCAGTTATCTCAAGTTAAAAAGGCTCAAATAGTATCGAGAATGAAGAAGGATGTTCAATCCGTGATGTAGCTCATTTGTATAACAGAAATAAAAAAACTTTATAAAAATGATTTAACGCTGGGATCAGGAAGACCGACTAAAAAGAAAAGTTGGTTCAGGTCGTCTTAAAATGTCCACCTCTGAACAGGATGATGCTGTTGTGGGATATTTAAAAAATAATCTACTTTTCAGTCGACTTATAACGGCCAAATTCATGTTTATCGTTAGTGTTACCCTAGGCCGCTTTTAGTTGGGACATCAATCCAATCGAAAATATTTGTGGTATGATTGTATAAATCGAGGTAAAAATAATGTATAAACCAAACAATACATGACTGCTGAGAAGATATCCAAATGTTGTATTAAATTTAATTTAGTCAATGCCGAATAAATTGGCTAAAGTAATAGAAAAACAGGGATACATGACTTAATATTAAATTTTATTTACGGGGCTTTTGTTAAACGTTTTTTGTCATTTGTATAATCATAATAAATATGTAGAAATAAAAAAATATTTTTGTAATTTTATTTAATTACCCTCCGACGCCAATGCTCTTTAGCAGTTTTTTCTCATTCTAATCCCTGTACGTTTATTTTAAGAATACGACAATACGTACATACATTTTCTATATACTATTATTTACTTATCATCATTACGTACCCCGCATACAAAATTTACTGTTTTAATAGGCTTACCTTTTGTTTTCCTTCTCTAATACTGGCTGTTGCCCTAACCTGCAATACATATTTATCTTTTCTTTCTCGATTTAGCACGTCGTTATTGCCCGTTTTTATTCGAATAAAAAGGAAACAAAAATCACCAACCAATCGCTGCTCCGCTTTAAAGAAACGGTCTTTGTCGCCCTCTATGATCTTGTATCTGTAACAAAATAAAATATTTGAAAATACTGTTAATAGTAGGTACTATACCTCTTATCTGGTCAGCCCGATATACAGTTCGGATATCGAATATTCGAAGTGTTAAAATAGTTCGAACTATTCGAATAATTTGAACTTATTATTTATTTATTCTAATTATTCAAACTAATCGAACAATTCAAACCTTTCGAATAATTTGAACTATTTGACTAGTTCGAACAATTCGAATATAGTATTTCTTTTAAATAATTAATTGTTTGAGCTAATTATAAGAGTGATAGTAGCTATTTTAAAATAATAATGTGAACAAAACGCTTAAACTTTCGATTTCAAATTACGTCTTTAAAATATAAAATAAAGTATTTTCCATAATTTTTTTTAAGACTAATCTAAAAGGTTATTAATCAAAGAAAAAAATGTTGGCAAAACTAATCTAATATACTTCAGCAAGTTATAAGTAACCTCCACAACAACTTTTCAATATGGTGGATTTAATAATAATAAGTTGCATTTAAATAAAATGGGAATTTAAGATTATTACAAACATTTAAAAATTAACGCCAAAATTAATTTCTATTTCTGAATAATCAGATTTTTTAAAAGTTTTTGAATAAATTTATTTAAAAAATTTGAATAAAATATAAAAAGAAGTTATAAAAAATTTGAAAGCTTATAATTAATTTTAAGATAACAAAACTGATAACAATATATTACTGTTTAATTAAAGAAAAAACATAAATGTCCTGTCGTACCTCCTTTTTTACAGAAGATGTCCGAAATTTGAATAATCCGTCGCGCCAAAACACACATAGCTTTTTTTGCAACTGATAATTGTTGATTCCAAAACATAATAAAATTAATACTGAAAATATGACAAAGAATTTTTTACATCAATCCTGACAATTAAATTTATTCGAATTATTTTATGTATTCAGAGATTCCAACAATACGGGTATTCCAATTATTTATTCGAATAGTTCAAACTATTCAAATAGTTCGAACTATTCGAATATTGATTTGAAATTCAAATCGAGTAATTTGTATTCGATTCGCCTCAAATAATTCTAAAATTCGAATATTCACACACCCCTAATTTAAAACCATAACAGCCGAGTGATGATCGCGTTGTTAAATTTAGCTAGCTATGTACCACTTCCCATTATTTATGATTTGGTTAATAACATCCATTGGGACCAAAGTTAATTGTGCAATCCGATCCACATGCAGTGGTGATCACTAACGGTCACCTATTCATTTATTGTATCCAGCAGTGCTTACATTTGCTTTTGAAAGAGATTTTTCAAGACGGCTTAGGCAAAATTAACATTTATCAGCTATTTTTTAATCTTTATAAATGTTTTTATATATTGTCGACAATATTGAAATGTTGATTTTATTTACAGAATTGTTTTGGTACATACCTAATATCCGTAAATGTATTTGGTGCCACCTGAACTCCCATACGTGCTGCTCCTGGACTTTGCGTGGCGTATGTTTTGGCCACGCTATTCTCCGGAATGCTGACGTTGTACAGTTGCATTGTAAATCGAAAGGAGACGTCGTTACTAGACAAACCATCTTCTGTCGCCTGATTGGTATAGGTAAAACAGAGACAGAGAACTGATGCGACTAAGAATACGCATCGAAGCATCTTATTTTCAGCTCATCACGAAAGAATCTGGAAAAAAAAGAAACGCAAATTTTAGTAAAAATTATTACATTGATTTACTTAAATACTATAAATATACCAATTTAATAAACTAATGGCATTTATGACAAAACGCCATAAAAAGTAAAAACATTTCAGAATTGCTTTTATGGCAAAATTTCTTTAAATTAAGTTTAATTTTTTCTTTTAATTTCATCATGACAATGGTGGCCGACTTGCCACCGAAACGTAGATTACTATTTTTGGGTTTTTGAGGGGTTTTCTTCTTTTTTGTTGCAGGCGAAGTCCCTATGAGTCAATAGGGCTGAGCAGGCTCAGCTCGCTATACCCCGGGACCTGGACCGAAGTGGTCCCATTTTCTAGAAAATTTCAAGGCGAGTATTGGCAAAAGTAGATGAGAGGTAAAAAACGTCACATATTTTTAGACAATAAAAAATTTAAAAAATATTATTTTTTCTTTACATAAAAAGATACGGCCCTAAAACACATATTGTTTATATTATAAATTTTTTAAATGCTACTGCTAGTAGCAGGGAGGATGAGCATTTTATTTTTTGCTTTTTAAGTATTTTTTCATAAATGAGTTTGTTTAAAAGAAACAATACCATAAACCCTATACTATAAAGTACCTCTAGTTTGACCTTTGTAGAAAACAGATTTTTTATTATTTTATAAACTGAGATTTTTTTTATCATACAGGACTACTTTTTATTATTTTATTAAATAACATTATATTTGAATTAAGTTGTCAATATCGTTTTTGTTGTTTACGCAATTGTTATTTTATGTTTAATTTGGATAATTTTCTTTAGGGTAAATAACAATTGAATAAACAACAAAAAAACTTAACAACTTAAGTAAAATATATTATAATTTAATAAAATAATTTAAATTAGTCCCCTTATGATAAGAAAAAAAACTCCATTGGTTTATAACATAATTAAAAATATCTTCCCTTCAAATGGCAAATTATCCGCACTGCATAGTATAGGGTTTATGGTATTGTTCCTTTTTTAACAAATTTCTTTATAAACATTTAGTTTTTATTAAAAAAAACAAAAACTAATATGCTCATCCTTCCTGCTACCAACAGTTGCATTTACCAATTATTAAAAATGTAAACAATATGTTTTCAGGGTGCGTATTTCTTTATTTAAATTTTTTATTTTTATCTTTTTTTATGTTTAAAAATGTTCGTGTGACTATGTAATTGTCAGTATTTACTTGTTAACGTTTAGTATATATAAAAATATAATTAAAACCACTTACTTACATAAACGTAACTTGTCCTATATCTCGGTTGTAATTTTAAGTTTTAATCCTAAAACTACCTTATTTTGTGAAAAATTATTTTGGAGTAATAGATACAAAAGAAAAATCTTTTTAAAAAGCCCTTTGTATAGGTGCAAAACGTAAAAAAATATTTTGATGTTTTAACTAAGAAAAGAAAACCTTATACCTGAGAAATAATCAAACCTAGTAAGATTAAAAGGTTTGTCCAGACTTGCCATTGCATAGGAGCGTATCTGTAGGCTCAATTAGATTTTACTGCATACTGCATAACACATTAATTACATACAACCTAATGCAAGGGTCAAATAAAAAGACAAATTTATTCTAGTAAATATATTGAAATATCTCAAACGACTAATGTCGATACCGAAGCATTAGATTTTGCAAGCCATATCTTGTTATATTAAGTAAAAACTCATTAACCATTACTGCAGCATTACAATTCATGGCAATTTGTTGTCCAAATGGCAATCTTATGTTTTTGTTTAAACGTAGCTGCGATTTTTCGAACAATCCTTATTTTAAGCGAATTTTAAAACCTTTTATTTTTATATATATTCGCATTTTTCATTTTACTTTTGGCAAATATTAGAACCTATTTTGTTTTGAACACTTGCGTTACATAGAATTATATTTTACAAATGGACAATGGCAGCTAACGCCTTTAAAAGAAAAAGAAGAAAAGGAAAAAAAATGAATTGACCTTAGCATTTTACCGACGCGCAAGTAAAAATAATTATGTTAAATTATTAAAAATTTTATTAACGCTGTTAAAATCGTAGGTGTTTTAGTAAAATAATTTCAATTCTCGAATCACTCGTAATGTGCTTTATGTGTTTTACCGATATTTATTATAATTTTTTACTTCTGCAGTGGATCTAAAACTCCTAACTATGTTACATTGATCAGTAGTCTCAAAGTTGGCAAATATGGACACAAGCTATTTCTAATTTAAAGGAATGATATATTTATTATCCCCGCTTTTTACTAAGTTCAATGTCTAAAGGCCCTTAAGAAACTATTACAGAAACACAGTGCTGGCAGAAACACAAAAATGTTATAAAAAAGGTAGAATATTGCATGGTCTTAGAAATAGAAATTTGCCAACTATGAAATTATTTCCGACTAAAAATATAGTCTAGTTCAGGAAACTAACCATTTTACCAGGAAAATTTTTTCAAAATGCATAGAAAGACTTGAAATTTTGACAGTAGGTAGAGAAAGTCAAAGGATCAAAATTTATATCATCCCGAAGGGCGCCTTTACCTTGGGGGTGGTGGCCAAACGATATCGGGGGTGGAATTTTTTTATTATTATTTTGACCACAGGAATCGATAGAAAAATGAGTTCTAAGCATAACATTTTCCATGAATTTTTTGTAAAATGCATACTTTTCGAGTTATTCGCGATCGAAAGTCTGAGTTTTTCATCGATAAAATCAACTTTCTTAATCGGGTTTTTGCAAATAACTCGATAAGTATGCATTTTATTTAAAAAAAATAAATAACACAATTGTAGCTTTCGAAAAAAACGAATAAAATGTTTTTTTTTGTAATTGCTGTGGGGCCAATACAAACCAAGTTGTGGTTTGTTAAAGGTTAGCTGTTATTCATCAAACACAAAATTTCAGAGTTTCAAGGGCAAATAACGCAAAATCTACGTATTTTTCGAGAAAAACTAATATTAACTTTATATAGGATTTGCAAAGACCTTAATAAAAAATAATATGTATCTTTAAAAGTTAATGAGTTATGATTAAAATAGTTACAAAATTTTTTATCAAAAATCTTCGAAAACAACCAATTACCTAATTAAAATGATTCGTAGTCCGTTTTTAATTCTCTTTATCTATGTATCATAAATGCATTTTTAAATTCTAACTTAGTTAAAACAAAATGGAGCTGCAAGTGAAAATCAAATTTCATTGCAAATGTTTTGCTTTTTCAATTTACTGTATGACGGAAATTGAGTGAGAAATAAATGTTTATAACGCGTGTGTATAGACGAGCATTACCTTGTTTCAGCCCTTTAAACTTACCCCTTTAAAAAAAGTAGGGTTTTAAACAGTCTTAATATATATGACCTTATAGCCCTTGATAAACCAACAAAATGTATTTTTAAGGAACTTTTTATCACAAAAACTGAAGAGTTATGCTTAAAAACCAATTTTATAGAGCATGCTTAAAGCGATTCGATGCATTTTTTTTAAAAATCGGGTTTTGTACTATTTTTTGCATTGAAATATTTTAAGGGGTGGATTTTTGAGGAATAAAAAATTACAAAAATAAATTAGTAATACTTTTGAGCAGTTACATTTTTTAATTACAACTCTGTGACAATATGTTAGTTTTTCTGGGGTAAACATTTTTTTTAATAAATCATAATAAGTGTTGATTTTCAAGGGTTAAAATATATTAAATAATGTTTTAAATAATAAAATACCTATTTTTCAATTTATTTAAGCCTAATTTTATGTGACTTAAGCTTTAATAGAAAGTTTTGAAGGTTTTTGTAATAAGGGGTAGGTTTTCAGTCCTAAAATGGAGATTTCGAAGAGGAGGGTAAGTTAAGCCTAATCCCAAATTTTTATGCAAAACACTGTGATAGTATATTAATTTTTTAGGTTAAACAGGTATATATTTTTTTTAAATCATAATAGTCTTTTTTTCTTGTTACAGTCCACGAAGGCTGATGCCTAAGTACTAACATACCGTGGGTGTCTTAAGTGTGGTGAGAGGAAGTTTGTTCACACGGGACTTAAATATTTGGAGATTGGAAGGGAAAGAAAAAACTTCTGCGGGCAGCAGGTTCCATAGTCTTAACATTCTAGGGATGAAGGAACGAAGAAAGCGGGAAGTTCGGGGCCTCTCTAACTGAACTGTAAAAGGATGCATAAAAGTTGCACTACGTGATGCTCTGTTGGAAGCTGCCAGAGAAGGAATTATACTGGCCAACTTCTCCGAGCAGAAGCCGTGAAAATACCTATAGAAAAGCGACAGATCCCCCACAGCATGACGGTGGGCAAGAAGAGGAAGCCTTTCCGTGAGCATTGGATCATTAATAAGACGAACATTAAGGTCAAATTTTACTTAACTTAAGCTTTAATGTATAGTTTCACCCCTAAAAAATAAAGGGCGCCCATCGGCATAATATAGATTTTAAAGAGAAGGGTAAGTTAAGCTAAATTCAAAATTTCTATGCAAATCTATGCATTTTAAAAAATTTGCGAGGTTTTGCACTTTTTTCAGCTTCGTTTTCTGGACTAATATATTTTTCTGGCAAATATCAACAAACCCGCTAACATTTACACAAGCTTTCTTTACTCAATAAATACCCTGAAATGCTGTTTTAGCTCTTTTACAAAATCCAAGCATTGCAGTGTGTGTCAAATCATAAATTATACTGTGCAAAAGACCTGACTGAATTGCTCGACATGCATTATTCTACTATGTGCGTGTTCGTACATTCATCGATATGTTATTTATGTTGTTTGGGTATATTTACGAATATTTTATGCAGATTTAAATGTGATGTAAAAAACATAGCTAGTTTACCTTATTTTAAATTTAAATTAAATAACGCCTAATATGTAAAATTGTAATTATTAGGCAGAAAGAAATTATCAAGCTGGTATTATACGGAAGGAGTTCTTATGCAAAAAAATGTAAATTGACCAAGAAATTGTGGTTTTGCACAATATCTTGTGTACAGTTTTATTGGTACCTATATAATTCCTTTTTTTGAATTTGTACTGCGACTAGCTGTTTTGTTTTGACGTTACTTGTAGGTTTAAGACGACAAGATGTTATAGGTATACAGGGTGTTTCGGGAGGAAAGGGAAATATTTGGGGAACATGTTCAGAAGGTTAAAATAAAAGAAATTAACCCATATGTTTTAATCCGATTCTTAACCGTCTCTGAAATAATCGGTTCTAAAGTTTTTTTTGTATTTATTTTTTATTTCAAAAGCAACACAAACAAATACTAGTAAAACAACAAAATTCCACTAATGTAGAATGTTTTCGAAAATACCCCCACCAACTTCAATACAAGCTGCAACACGTCTGTTAATAGCTCGTGTTGCGCGTTGAATTGCTTGGAGATTTTTTATAATGATATTTGCAGCATTAAAAATTCGATTATGGAGTCCTTCCACTGTTTCTACACGTTGTTTCTTATACCAGTGATTTCTTCCACCCCCAGAGGCAATAATCCAATAGGTTTAGGTCTGGTGACCTCTGGTCAAGCGGGGCCTCCTTTTCCAATAAAAACAGAAACCGATTATTCAAGAAATTTCGTATCCCGGGGCTAAAATGAGGTG